>CM055957.1:70648798-71193957 GCA_029490685.1 Schizonepeta tenuifolia | reverse complement strand
CAGAGTCGTGGTCAACGGGCCAGTTCCGACTCAGAACTGTGGCGGTAGATTAATATACGGACTTTTTTAGAAAGGAACACAAATGACTAATTTTTTAATCCGGATTTTAAACAAATACGGTATATAAATTTCAAACAAGTTTGAATAATCCCTATACACATCATCTCAAATTGTTTGATTAATCGTCTCCGTTGGAAAACGTAGAATATGTTAGGAAATTGACAGAAAAATTACTACGATTTTATCAGCGAGCCAATTCCGACCAAGAATCGTGCGCGCAGATGGACCAATTCAGTACTTGCGTAAATTTTACGTTATTTGTAGTTGGGTTTCCAACTTTGCATAATTTATAATTTTAATTAACGAATATTACTATAAGGTTAAGGACGATAACGAATAGTACAATCAATTATTTTTATGAATTTTTTTGATCTATATAAATTCAAAACGAATTTTTACATTACGCACTTATAAATCAGAGTCGTGATCAACGGACCGATTCCGACGCGGAACTGTGGCGGTAGGTTGTGCGCGTAGAGGGGTTTAATTCAGTACTGGCGGGACAATTTTTGTAATATATTCTATAATTTTGTACTTATAGAGTCGTGGTCAACGGGCCAGTTCCGACGCAGAACTGTGGCGGTAGACTAATATACGGATTTTTTTCAGAAAGGAACAAAAATGACTAATTGTTTAATCGGATTTTAAACAAGTACGAGTATATAAATTTCAAACAAGTTTGAATAATCCTAAACACATCATCTCAAATTGTTTGATTAATCGTCTCCATTGGAAAACGTAGAATATGTAGGAAAATTAGCAGAAAAATTACTAACGATTTATCAACGAGCCAATTTCGACCAAGAATTGTGCGCGTAGATGGATCAATTCAGTACTTGCGGGACAACTTTTTTTTAATATACAGTATTATATAATTTTCGTTGTTAATCGTATAGTAATATTTTGCTAATTATAATTATAGATTATTCAAAATTGGAAAACTGACGATTCAAGATTTTAGAAAATACATAAATGCATAAAATAAAAATTTCCCTAGTTGAGGTACCCGTCGATTGCGAATTGACCCAATCTACCACCACATTTCAATATTTATGGTCAACTTTTATCTTATATCATTGACTAAATAATTTTATGAATCACAATCATTCCACATAAAGTTTTGTAAAAGGGGAAAACTATCAAGTACATAGTGAAACAATTCTTGAAGTTCTATTCTCGGTTAAAAAAGTTATTTTCGAAGCTGGTAAAAAAGAAAACAAATGTCATCAGTATTGTGTGAATATTTGGAAGATGATTATTCTTGAATATATTTGGAAGATGATTATTTATATAATACTACAATTTATAATTAAATATTGTGTGAATATTTTTGGAATATAGTTATGTATATAATTAAATATTAATTTCAGGTAAAAAGAAAACAAATGTTATCATTAATTTTTTTGTGAATATATTTGGAAGATGATTATTTATATAATTTAAAATCAGTATTGTAGTCAATAAGCCGGTTGCAGGTCGGAACCGTCGGGGTAGACGAGATGATTGTGAAGCGGGGTATTTAGGGTCACTTTCATCTTATAGACAATTTTAACATCTATAGTATTATTCACTATTTATATATCTCTTCTCTCTCTCTCACTACCCGCTCCTTCTCTAGGCTCTTTTTCTTTATAAAAAACTAAAAGATTTAGCTTAAGAGTTGCTTTCCTTTGAGAGAAAAATATATTTTTGCCCACATCGATTTTGTAGAAGAATAGAGCTTTAACAATTATCGAAAGTAATGAGAATATATTAGTTATAATTTTTAACAAACATAACTATATGAGATTGAGACGTAAACATGTGGTAAAATTACTTTTTAATTGAATTTAAAATGTGTTGGATATAAACTCTAAACGAGTTTAGTAGATTGAATAATCGAATTATTTTACTCTAAAATAATAAACAAACAATATTTTTTTTAATCTATCACTTATTAATACTATTTAATAATTTTATTAATTTTTATAATTTTCCGTCGATTTTCGACGGGTTATACGCTAGTTTATTATAATTGGACGAGAAACGTCTCTAATTTTTCTTAGGGAAGTAATAATGAGACCTAATGTTTAGACCATATTCTGGTTTTCTGGTTTACAAATTTCTTTAATTTACCCTTATGTTATTTTTGAAAGTTTTAATTATCACCACAATATTTTTAGAAATAAATAATTTGATCCCTCAAAATTAGGTTATCAAATAATCTTCCAAAATCAGTAAATATTGTTATAATATTTAGCTTTTATTTTCATTCAATTTTTTTTATAATATGTTTTTATTATTTTCTTTTAATAATTTATATCTTATTCTTTTAATTCTTAATTTAAATTTCTTCCAACTACAAATTATTTTGTTACACATAGTTTCCTATACAATACATATAGTTTATAGAAGAAATCCATTTAACAGAACTTTATAAAATTAATATGATTTTTACACCACAAATAGTGTGGTTATTCCGTATATCAAAATAATAATTTTAGGATAAATATCAAATTATCCAATAATAATACATCAATTCGAAATATTTTGAAAAGAAAAAAATAATTTTTATTTCAAAATAGTGTAATGATTCCTTAAATTAAATTGTTTAATTATTTCTAATTTACTTAGAATGGGATAATTTAATTTAAAACTATATTTTTAATTCAAAAATAAATAATAATAATAGAATATATTGACATGACCCGCGAAGAAGATATAACTGCAATTGATCATCAACTTGGGTACGTATACCACTAGAAATAAGGGTGCATTTAATTTTGTGGGCTAATGTCTGAAATCATTAAACCACTCATTATCATCACACATAGTAGTTGGATTATAATAAATGTTTTAAATTTCTAAATTCATCTTAATTTAGTTTATGGCCCTTAATTAGTTTCATTTTCTGGTCCAAAATCTCGTGACATTGTTTGAAACTCCTAGCTAATTAAAGACCCACTTCAATAGCTAGGTTTGATTTCACTGTACATATATGAGTGTGTATCTCAAATAATCGAAGCTAACTAACTATAAGAAATTATTGGTTAAAAATTAAGTTCTCAATAGTGATTTGGCAACTTACCGCGTTGATATTTAGATTTTCTAGCACAATTTTGTGTTTTATCTCTATTTTAGATAGGATACTATTTACATTTTGAGCTTCTCTATTTAAGTTTATAACATAAATATTTACTACATAAAAGATACCGCTTGCCAAATTGATGAAGTAAAAAAGCATCATTTAATAATCAAATAATGATGGTAATTAAATTAATCACTGAATACCAGCTCGGAAGCGTAATTAAAAAACATAAGCCCATCTTGGGGTCGAAGAATGAAGATGCACAATTGAGCCAACTGCTACAATTTTTAAATATATAAAAGATCTGTTTATTATTAGTAAGTGACATTGCTAGGAAAATGTCGCTTCATATTTAATACTATACGATGTAAATAAATCATATGGTTGACACACTTTGACGGTTTTCTTATCTGTAATAATTATTTATTATTAGGGATCACGTGTGGAGACTGGTGAGTGAGGAAATTGATTTATTGGATTTTTTAATTAAGCTCTAGTTTATATATATATATATATATATATATATATATATATATATATATATATATATATATATATATAGTCCCGGTAACGAATAATTGGCATGTGGGGGATGGGGGAGAATACACTATTAGGGATTTTTAGACAAAAATCGATTTTCAATTCTTGGTGAACTTTTCAATTCAGCTAACTCGATAACCGTAAAGGACAGTTGGAGCGCTTCACTCAATCAGGATCAAAGCTGACTGAAGTTTTAACCAGAGTTTCTAACTTTGCGGAAGTTGGTGGGTTTTAGACTCCTTACAATAACTGAAAACCTTTAAAGGGAAGGTCAATTCCCTAAATCGTTTTAGTGCAGAATGGAAGTTTGTTTTCATGCAGGGGTTAGTTGGTTTACGGGTACCAACTATGAAGCAATCTAACCAGTTCGATTACGGGTTCGAACCAAACCTTACAACACTTTTACGGGCAAGTGTATAACCTACAATTCTTTTGCGGGCAAGAACAAAGTCTGGTTTTTAGATTGCTGGTTCTAAGGGACCTAGTTTCTTTGATTACGGGTTTAAAGAAAGACTTGGGGTTTGGGGGTTTCAAGTTTCCAACTATGAAGCCTTCTACACTGAGAACAGTGGAGGCTCATTTCTAAGGCATAGAGACTCAATCTGCAAGAGAGAGTCTGCTTAGAAACTATGCAAATAACCTATTACAAATCTAGACTCGATCAAAAATTGGACTTTTTGAGATACTAGATGGGTAGAACAGAAGGAGGACTTGATACTCTACTTCTACTGTTTTTTCAGCTCGGCGAGTTCTTGCGCGAGAGAGAATCTGCTTCTGCTTCTTTGCGTGATTGCTCTCTTGTCTGCTCTCTCTATCTTCTTGAAATGGGGAGACCTCTACTTATACAGAGGGAGGTAAACTAGCCGTTGGAAGTAGCCGTTTGACTTTTGCCAAAAGTATGACGCTCCACTTACTCTTCTGCAACATTTCCTAAAATGGTAACTGCGACTCGTGCTTTATGCACGTCCTCTTGGTCGAACAATTTATGGAAAGTTTTCTGGCTAACTTGAGCTTCTGAATAGATTTGAAGTTCGAACTTCAACTCATCTACTTTCTCCGTCTTCAAGGTCTTCTCTTTTTTACTTTGCGACGTCTGACTTCATCACACCTTCTCGACATGCTTGAGCTGCATGGATCAACTGTGGAGTCAACTGAGCTTCAGCTCGACTAGCCAACTTGCCTCTTCAGTCCGACTTCCGATGGACTTCTTCTACTTGAAACCTGTAAAGATGAATATCCCTACGTTCAAACAGTAAGCTCTATCTAAGTTCATACTGATGACTTCATTTACTCGGTGTATATATATATATATATAAACGAAAATGACATTGCAAAAATCATGTGTGTCACCCCAAATTTCTCCATTTTTATTTATCCAAATTTCCAATCCTTTTAAATTAAAAGTCAATATTAATTTTTTTTGGTAAATAAAATTTTTATTTCACCAACTTTTCATGACAATCCCCTTACATCAAAACACATCAAAACACAAAACCTCACAGTAACACTTACATCACCTATAATCTCAAAAATCTTTGCAACTTTGCCACCCATCAACTTCTTCCTGCAATATCCATTTGGCATTGTCGCAGCACTGCACTTGCTTCCTTCTTTGCTGCAGTAAACCTTTTTGCATTTCTTTCCTTCCATAGATAGTATACTGCCACCGCATTAGCCATTCGGTATTAAAAGTCAATATTAATCCTATTATATATTAGATATTTTATTCTATCTACCATTTAGCTTATATAGATTATATTCGATTAATAAATATGGTATGGAAATATTGTGATAACATATTTTAGAAAATAATGACGTAGCCATGGACCTAAAACAATCTAGGTAATTTGATTTATAAATATCGTTTATTTTAGATCTACATGTTTTTACTCAAATAAAGATCTATATTCAATTATCTTTAAAAAAAAGTCCAACTCGTAAATGTAATTATTGGTATTGTGATACTAAATTTATTCTCTTCTATAACGATTTTTCAATGAAACTTCAAATATTCGAAAGTCTATAAATACTTAAAATTAATATGTATTTTCTCATCTTTTAACCACCAATTATGACTTGGCCAAAGAAATAGTTTTATTTTTATGGCTCAAGATTAATTTTGAGACATTAAATTGAAGCAAACAAAGTATAAAAAATATATTCATATGTTGAAATATATATATTTCATTAATTATTGATTATAATTTTATTTGCGTGAATTTGTAATTCTTATTCCCACATTGTTTTTCCAATGAAACTCTATATATTGGGAAGTTTATAAATATTTAAAATCAATAATATGTAACATGACACCCTTCTAATCCCTCCATTCTTATTTATTTGAATTCTCCAATTTTATAATTATTAATAACATTCAATAATTAAATATGGTATGAAAATATTGCGATGGGACGATTCTGACCTGGAACCGCAAGGGTAGACTGGCCAATTCCGAACTAGTGGTTCAACTTTTTCTTATATAAAAAATTATGTTAATTTCATAATGTATGATATTTAACATGACCTTCATTCTTATAGACAATCTTTAATAAAGAAAAACGACTATTAAGCTGAATTTTTTTAGCTTTTTAGGTAGAGAAGGAAGGGAGATGTTGGGAGAGAGAGAACATAGAAAATAGTGAATATTCTTTCCCTTCCACCAGGCTTGACCTGTTTCTTTTGGTTATGGGGTTTAAGGAGAAAACAATTAAAAATGAAGGTATGTTTAGTGAAATTTTTAATGTGAAATAAAATGGGTAGAGAGAGAGAGAGAATGAATAGTGAAATAAAGTATAATAAAGTGGGTAAAAGTGTAGGAGTGGGGGAGAATAGTGAATGACATAGAAAATGAGGCGGAAAAGTATGATATGTGTATTGGTTGCTTAATAAATTAATTGAACTCTAATCATCTCCTAATTATTTTCCGAAAAAAGGAAACCAGACAAGAATAACGGGACAATCCAAAAAGTAATACATGTCAATAATAACGAGACAAAGGGAGTAATACTTTAAGGATTAGTTCTAAATGAACAACATCTCTCTATCATACATTACATCTAATAATTTTATTAATTTTATTGAATAATAATTTCTCATCAATTTTCGAGAGGTACATATTACTTCAACTTTAATTGGTAAACTGTAGAAGCAATGTGAATTAGGTTATTCGCTGTAAATTATCTCTACTTATCAGTACATGGAATGGATTTGAAGGAAAGAAAAGTGATTATGTTTAAGGCGAGATAGAGTTTTCAAAGGTATTAATTTTTAACATTTCGAAAGGTAATTTCTATGAACAAAATAAAATTTAGTAAGCAGTTAAACTATCCGCAATCGCGATCGCCATTTGAATGCTTGCTCTATTATTTTGTGTGTCCCAATGACCGCCAATTTTTCTTCCACAACGGCTATCACAAATAGTTTTTTCATTTTCAGTTAATTTAAATGTAAAAAATAGAAAATAACAATTGCTTACAAACTAATTTTATTGATTGGGGGATTAAAACTGTTACATTTATTTAAACGCCGAAAAAAAAGACCTAACAACTAATTTAGCAGAAAAAGTTGGGCTCATCCTTCACAATCCTTCATGTGTTCAAGTGTTTGAATGTATATCGTAAATACTTTGATATTCGGTGATAGTCACCGTGAGGATTTGATCAGCGGTAGCGCCAGTCGGAGCTCGTTGGGCGTTTGCCTTGTTGATCAGGTCGTGAAATAGGGCGCACATATTCTTCACTCGGCCCCAGTGATGGCGCAACTGCATAGCGTTTCTCATTACAGTGACGTCGGGCCTATTCCGATTGTAGCGTTCAGTGACTCTGTTCCAAAACACGTCATGGCTGGCTGGAGTTTTGTGGGTAATGTGGACCCAAGCTCGGGCCAATGCCTCCATATCTGCCTCGGAGTATCTGTGTGGAGCCATCAAAATGGACGATCTAAATTGAGATAGTAAGTGGATAGAATTGTGAGAGGGGATGGAGAGAAGAATGAATATTGGTGTGAAAAAATGAATGAATTTAGGTATATTTATAGGTAAAAATTAAGAATTAAAAAAAAAATCTAACGGTAGCGATCGTCAGTGCAATCGCCAATGGATGATCACCACACACCACATTAAACTTTAGGTGATCGATAGCGCAATTCAGACGAAACCATATGCAATTTTCCGGCAGCGATCGAAGATTGCCAAATGGAGATAACAAATGCGGCAATCACGGCCAAATGATCGTTGTTGTGGATAGTCTTTTATTGTTAGTTGAACTATATATGTTACTATAAAAGAATACTAAATTAATCACTGTTAAGATCTAATATACTAGCTCCCCTGTCCCGTTCAATTTAATTGGCACATTTTTCTTTCTGGGCTTTTTGTTCAACTTGGCCTGTTTATTTTTTTGGCAAAGATTAGACTTACTAACCCATTAAATTTTACCTGTATGAACAATATTTTTAGTGCTTAATTACTATTTGTACAATAGTTAGCTTTAAGGAAATGTGAAAATATACTCAAAACCAATCATCAACAATTAATACACACTTTATATCTGATTCTTTTACTCTTAATCTTCTTGACGAAAAGAGATGAGTCAAGTTAAATGGGACGGAAAGAGCGGTAATATTGAGCACTCAAAAATCGAATAAAAACGAGATTTAGCTTGGTGTGGTTTGAAGTACATCTCATATTAATCAGTATAGAAATAATACAAAGTTCACGATATAAAAAAAAGAAAAAAAAAGAAATAATACAAAGTTGTATAAGTAAATTAACAGCAAAAGCAAATTCATTGAAAATTGAAAATAAACCATAAATATTGAACGAATTTGTTGCGTAGATACTACAATATTTTTTTATTTTTCAAGAAAGTTTTGTCAAGATAAAAGGCAATTTGAACACTTTTTTAATTCAAAGTGACATTATTCATCTTTTTGTTCCCAAAAATGCTATTTTGACTTTTCTCCCAGGTATAAAATACCGCCTAATTAATTTTTATTGTTAGAGGATGGAAACCCAATTATTGTAATAAGTGTGATATTTTGAGATTCTATAGAACATAATATTATAATATTTCTGTTCTCTATGCAACTTATTTGAATTTTCATGTAATAATAAGGGTAATAAAAATAAACATGCCATAACAGCTTCAACACATTGCAAGTTGTTGCATTCTCCAATCATATACTAGTAAATAGTGTATACGTACATGGATCATATATGGGGTTAGTATTCGACAGCCATTACCCAATCATAGCTGTTCAGACAGACATGTGTCTCTTTCTCTATCTTCGAGAGTGACATTTCAGCATAAATCTTTTTCATTTTTTCTAAGCAAAAATATGTTAAATTTTAGTAGTAATTCATAGATCATATTATTATTATTATTAACTAGCGTATAATTCATCGAAAATCAACGAAAAATTTATATTTATTAAAATTAATAAAATTATTAGATAGTATTAATATATCATAGATTAAAAAAATTATAATTTAATAATTATTTTAGGGTTAAATTATTAATTATGCAATCTATTAAACTCGTTTAAAATTATATGTCCTTGAACATATCTCAAAGTCAACTAAAAAGCAATTTTACCACATATTTATGTCTCAAATCCATATAGTTATGTCTGTTAAAAATTCTAATTTAATTTATCCTCATTCTTTTCGATAGTTTTCAAAGTTCCATTCTTCTCCAAAATTGATATGGACAAAAATTTATTAGCCTCTCAAATAGATTGTCTCACGTCAATTTTATATGAAAATTGAGATGAATTGTTTTCATTGCAAATACTCATTGTCCCACATTGATGTATAAAAAGAAAATAGTTTTAAAGATTGTCTATAAGATGAAAGTGACCCTAAATACCCTACATTATGAGTTCAACATAAGACGAAGAAAAGAATAGAAAAGGTTGAACCGCCACTTGTATGACTTAGATGTCTCGTATTTCTCGAAAAAGTGATTCGATTGATGGGATTTGGTATGAGATCGATGAGATTGATACTCAAATATTTCTTCTTAGAACGTAGTGATTTGACCCCATAAGCGGGACCAAGCATGTTGCCGCCAGAAGCCCATATTTCTTCTAGAGAATCTCCTAATTGTTCCAGAGCTCCCGTCTACCCCAACGGTTCCGACCGAGAAAACCGTCCCATTGACTACAATAATGATTTTCATTATATAAATAATCATCTTCCAAATATATTCACAAAAAATTAATGATGACATTTGTTTTCTTTTTACCTCAAATTAATATTTAATTATATAAATAGCTCTCTTCCAAAAATATTCACACAATATTTAACAAATAAAAATTCATATTATTAATTATAGTATTATATAAATAATCATCTTCAAAATATATTTATAGAAAAATAAATGATGACATTCGTTTTTTTTTACCAAATTCAAGAAGAAGTTTTTTAATTGAGAATAAAATTCAAGAATCGGTTTCACTATGCACTTCGTAGTTTTACCTATTACAAAATTTTATGTGCAGTGATTGAGATTTAGAAAATAACTTAGCCAATGATATAAGATAAAATTTGACCCTAAATATCATTAATTTTTTGAGTTCAAAATTATATATTATATATATAAAAAAAGTTGTTCCGTCAATATTGAATTGGCCTTTCTGCACGCACAATTCTTGGTCGGGACTGACTTGTTGACAAACTGTTAGTAATTTTTCTGCCAATTTTTCTATGTATTCGATGTTTTTTTTTCCAACGGAGATGATTAATTAAATAACTTGACACTGTGTGCTTAAGATTATTTAAATATGTTTGAAATTTATACTTGTTTCAAACTCGATTAAAAAACTAGTCATGTGTATTCCTTTCTAAAAAAATCCGTATATACACCACCCTCCCAAAAATAATGAATTTTACACCACTTTGAATATTTCTAATATAATATGCCATCTTGTCAACCTCTTTATATCACATCTCTTACACATGTGTAAGAGATGTGATATAAAGTATATGACATTGCAATGATTTAGTGATAATTATGTGATTATTTGACAATCATTAGCCAATAATTATATAATTTAATTATTTTATATATCACTACTCGGGATTAATTAGGGACTAATTTCAGTCGAAAAATTTTGAATAAGCACTAAACAAACCTAAATGAAGTTCCCGCTCGGATAGAACAATTTCAAGCTCGACACGTGTCAGATCCCGCTCGGATAGAACAGTTTGATGCTGATTATTACGAAAAAATGGATCGTATTCAAAGACAGATGGTTTCCTCCACTTTTTGTGATGATGTCGGGGGTAATTATGCATCGACATCCATACATTATTTCGGATCCACGTCGAGTCAAGTTCCAGAGACAGCAGATGGTTCTGGCGATGATGAAGATGCAGATAGTGATGACAATGATGAAGATGCTCCGGGTGATGACGATGATGAAGAGGCAGATGGTGATGACGAAGATCAAGAGGCAGTTGGTCCTCAGGATGAAGACTATGAGCTGGAAACCGACAGTGATGCGTCCGAAGAGATGGTAGAAGACACCATGATAGATAACGCTGTGTTGGAGCGTGAAGCCACATGTCGTGTGGCTCGCTCCATTGAACCGAAACCTGCCGGGACAATACGTGATGCACGCCCATACCGCACTTCTGCCCCGACTGCCAATAAGTAAAGTGGCCAAAACAACTTTCAAGCCACCTCTCCAGGAGATCCTGTCCCCCAACCGCCATCAATGTAGACTGAACGTCTTCTAAAATGCTGTGCTTGTAGGACGTGCTAACCGTGGACTTCCGGTCAATAGTCTCGGGCCTCTTGAAAATAATCTGCACGATTAAAAATTTAAATTAAACTACAAATAATAAAATCAAAATATACACGGTATCAAATAAGTTCACTAAACATTTCCCGCTCGAGATTAGCAAATCCCGCTCGAGCGGGATATCATGCCAAATATGACAACAGTGAGCGGGAAATGACATACAAAACATACACAATAATTATCAAGTTAAATAACAATATCCCGCTCGGTTAACACATATCCCGCTCGAAAAAACTATATCGAGCGGGATTTATGCCTATTAATCGAGCGAGATTTAATGTCATTAACATATGAAAATTAAGGGAAAATTTACGAGTAAATTACGCATGCACTCAATTCAACAGTCTTCCAAATCACAATTATTAGTATAGATTAAACATCAAATAATCGAAATATGAACAATTTAGCAAATTAGGGATTTATGGGAGGTTATACACTATTATTATTAATTAAATAAGAGAATAAAGAATTTTCCGCTCGTAGAAGACAGATCCCGCTCGAACGGGATATACCGATATCTAAGGTTTCTCGAGCGGGATTTCATATACATAGATCCTAAATAATTTTTGCAATTCATAGATGGAAATTTCATATTCAAATTCAAACGCATGAAAAAAAAATTAAAATACTAACCTCTCCATAATGAGCCATATTGTGGAAACTAACAAGTGAAAATCACGCCGTCGACTGCACGGTATTGATGTCGGAAATTTTTGTTTAACAAAAAGAAGAGAGTGAGCGGGATTAACTTAGAGAGAGAGAAGAGAGTGCAGCGAGAGGAAGGAGTGAGCGGGAGGAAGGAATGCAGCCGAATGTGTTAAAATGAGAGGTGGGAGGCGAGAGAATTAAAGTAGGTCAAAAAAAAAAACTGTATTCTCGTGATTTGGGAGAGAGAAAAATAGCTAAAAACAAAAAAACCCATTGGAGTCAACATGATTTGACTCGTGTATGACACCTTTTCAGTTTTTGTACCTCAAGGTGTATATTTCATTATATTTGAAGATGTGGTGTATTTTCCATTTTGCACCCTTCATATGGTGCATTTAAAATTTTCCCCTTAGAATTTATATAGACCCAAAATTTAATAAAAAAAATTAATTGTACTATTCGTTCTCATCCATAACTGTACAATTATAACTTATGCAAAGTCGGAAACTCAACTACAAATAACGTAAAAATCAATTCATTGATGACGATTATAAATTTTAGAAAATAAATGAGAGAAAATGCATAAATGAAAATTTTAATATAAATAAGAATAAAGAATGCCGATGTGCCATGTGAGATCCCGAGTTGAGGTACCCGTCAATTGAGAATTGACCCATCTACCTAATTAATTAGCAAATTAAAAATAAATTATTTCTTTATGAAATTAAATAAAAATTATTAGACTATTTCAAATTTAATTCAATAAATTAGCCAAATAATTTGAAGTATTTATTGGGTCAACTAATAAATTACTACCTCCAGTCCTCAAGTTTCTTCCTATCTTTTCTTTTTTGGACGGTCCCCAAGTTTCTTCCTAGCTATTTTTGAACACTATCCTACAACAAATTATTATCTCTTACCCTTACTTTATCAACTTATTTACTTAAAATATTATATATGGCCCACCACTATATCAATTAATTAATATATCAATACCCTTAATGTGGACCCTTTCTCCCCCATAATAAATTAAATCATTTTTGTTTCTACTCAAAACCAACTCAACAACATTTTCTTTAATACCTATGTCACTTCCTCCTAGGAAGAGACTTGGGGACCGGAGGTAGTAGTTCCCTACAAAAACTATTTTTTTATTCGGTCAACTAATAAATTGGCTAAATTAAATTAAAATAAATTACAAAAATATAGTTATTTATTTGACCAATTAATAAATAAATTGGTCAAATAAAATTGGTAGAGCAAAAGATGAGAAAATATACACATTAATTCTAAGTATTTATAGATTTTTCAATAGATAATTAATTAAAAAACTGATGTGGGACACAAGATTTTAGTAAATATTTAAAATCTACTTATTTTATACTTAAAAATTTAAAAAATTGAGAATTTAGATAAATAGAAATGGATAATTTAGAGGGCTCTTCAAACTTATTGGTGCCAGATCTTTTTACTCCCAAAGAAAGTGTTGTCGTACCTTCCTTTGGACAGGTTCATCTAATAAGGCCCGGACCTGAGTATAGGCTCTACATCATTTATTCTTCAGTCGCTTATTTTCTTCTGAGGTTTGGAATGCTCTAGCTTCATGGTGTGGGATAAATAGAAGAGATGTGGGATGGAACGAGGAAAAACTCTATGCCCTCTCTCAGTGTCGATCTAATACAAGCAAACAAAAGTTGTATAGATTGGTAATAACCATATCAACTTAT
Organism: Schizonepeta tenuifolia; assembly: GCA_029490685.1. Lineage (NCBI taxonomy): Eukaryota > Viridiplantae > Streptophyta > Magnoliopsida > Lamiales > Lamiaceae > Schizonepeta > Schizonepeta tenuifolia. The sequence continues at coordinate 71,180,109 of CM055957.1, read as the reverse complement.
CATATGTGGAGGGAGAGAAATAGGAGATGATTTCAAGGAATTTTTGGGCTCGTTGATGAGGTGGTGCGGGCTTGTCAAGTACATATTGCCGTGTGTTGCCACAAAGATGCAAAGCTAGCTCGTTACTTGAAGTCTTAATTTAAGAGTTGTAGCTTGGGTTGGTTTGTTTCTTGGATACTGTACTGTTACTTCAATATTTGTGAAATTATGATTTTATTTACCCAAAAAAAAAGATATTTTTGTTTATGTTATAATGCGGTCTAACCCATGGGCTTGGGTCTAGAAAGTTTGGATCTGTTCCATTCCATTATACATTCTCTTGAATTATTGCTGTCTACGCCTATATTAATACTAAATTACTATCTTGCCCCAACTTTTATTCGTACCACCTAAGTTTCATGCTCTTTCGTACCTAATACATACTTCCTCCGACCTATTTATATTATCATTCTTTTTTTTAAATGTCCCATTCATATTATCATTTTTTAAATAAGAAAAATTTTATTCCTTGAAAATCTATCAACCCACCCACTTTCTATCTTTTCTACAGAATACTTCCATTAAGGTTTACATTAATTTTTTTCCAATTCATTTAATATGTTTTTTTCATGAATAGTGTTTAATGAAATATCTCATAATGTCATAATATAATTATTTTGGACTTATTGCAAAATTGAACACCATTTTTACATCATTTTATGATTTTCATATAATTTTTCCATTATTGCAAATTAAAATATTATGTTCATTTTTTTTTATAATTATATCATACCTAATTTTAGCCGACAAAATAATACATAATGCCTTCGTACTAAAAAATAATAATTTATCTCCCATGCAATCGCACGAGCATAATACTATTTATGAATTAAAAAAGTATCGAACTAAGAAAAGATAAGTTTTTATGTATTATAATATTGTGGTTCATTTTGATTTTGATTCATTTTATTTTGGCACTAACAAGTTACTTTTAAATAATGAAAATAGTTATGAATTAAAAAAATTTAAGGTGAGAGTGTTGTGTTGATGTTGTAAGTAATACTAACATATTTATATAAATAAAACTTTTTCTAGGATTGTTTGCAGGTTTGGATGACAAAAATGATGAAAAACCCATTATGTATATAGCATACCAGTTTTAAGATGGTATGAATCGATCTCAAAACCTTACATAAGAGTTTAAGTGAGAGGCCCAATAGACCGGCCCAAAATGATTTGAGCTGGCCAATTTTGTAGCGCACTGCCAACAACTGGACATTTGTTTGATGGAAATTTAGAAAAAAGTAATTTTAAGCATAGCCCAATTCACTCACTCTAACCTCCAAGTTAAATTAATAATAAATTAAATAATAAACGTATTAATATACCCTTGCAACATATTATTCTTCTTAATTCTTCCTACCAATAAGCCTTGTTTACAGTATGTGGGATATTAATTCAATAGTTAACCTTTCAAAATATATGTTGATTTGTTTCTTAGATCTCTTCAAGCGAATGAATTGGTTTATAGCATAATAATGAATTGAATTTTGATGCCAATTATTAAGAATGAATATGATGTGTAATCATCTTGTATATTTTATAAGTACCCTTCAGCGGAGAGGGAGGTTTTGAATTGGAAAATCATCGTCGGCTGCAGATGAGGGATTATAATAAAATTTTCTTTTCATTACAATATAAATTGGAGGCTATGTAATAAAAAAAATTAAATTGTAAGAATAATAAAATACATTTTAATTTTAATATATTATTAATTTATCTTTAAAATTATAAAAAATATTTGAGGACTATGTTTAAAAATTAGTTCTCACGTGGGATCAAAATGAAAAGGTGTCGAAACTTTTACTACTTTAGATAGAACATAATAATTAAAATAATATAAAAAAATCAGTTATCAGTTTATAAAACTTTACCATGCTATATATCGAAGATAATGTCCAACAAATGCATACGAAAAGTTGAAATTTTTATTGAGCCACCGCTACCGCCACCGCCACCGCCACCGTCACAGCCAAGCAATGAGGAAGCAACACTTGTACCTCCGAGAAACAGAACAGCCGTCCGCCGCCGCCTCACTTCACCGCCAAACCAAAATCGTCTTAACTATAAACCCTTACGCAGCCTCGCTGCAGGCTGTCTCATGAATCTCAATCCACTGAAACGTACGCTTAATTAATAATGTATCATCAAGACAAGACAGAAAGGGGCGAAGCCACCAAATACGGCGACGTATTCAGCGTCTCCGGCGAGCTAGCCGATAAACCCATCACACCGAAAGACGCCGCCACTATGCTGTCTGCGGAGCATCTCATACTGGGGGAGATCCCAAGTGGTGGGGTGTCGTCCGTCATGAGATCCGCGGCGGAGCACAACGAGAGCCTCGGCTTCGTCCAGCACGACGACGCCACCGACGCCATATCCAAGGGCGGAGTCGTCGTTGCCGAGACCGTCATCGTTGGACATCGTCTTATAGCTGAATCCATCGGCGGAGAGGTCATTCATTACTTCTTATTTTTATTTTCTCTCTCTTCTTTTCAATTTTTTATTTATTTATTTATTTTTTTATTTTTTTTATGTTTTTCGTTGCCTATTTTGTTTGATGCAAAACTTAACAGCTTATTAAATGATTAAATCTTGAGGAGCTTATAACTTTTTCAAAATAAGATCTTACTAATTATTTTTACGTTGGAGCCTTTTAAGTTAAATAAGTAAGCTCAGTAAAAAATTCTCTAAATTTTATGTTGAGTTTTTTTCCTTAGCTTTTGGGACGATTTGCTCAGCCACTGGACATGAAAAAGGCTGATGGGGATGATGAAGATTCATATCCTGCTTAGTCGAAAGGTAAATTATCCGGGACGTAATTGTCGTCACTAATCACTATGAATGAGGAGATAATCGTCCTCCAAATAGGGGATCAGGTCATAAAACTTATTGGGTCGATGAAAGGATGTGAGGACTGTCTAGATATATGTCTTTATTTTTCTTCCAGCTTTATGTTATGTGATGTTGTCTTATGTTGTAAAACAATTTCATGACAATTTTCATGGAATTTCATAGTATTTGCTTATTGCGCCTCATTTAAAACAAAAATGAGAGTGTTTATTTTGGATTATACCCCGTCCCACCCGGTACGTAGTGTTGAACACGGAAATTAAGAATATAGTTAAAAAGATTAGAAAATTGGTAGCTGTTTTGAAAGACTAATTATGTTCTTATTTGAGAGTAGATAAATTGAGTTGTACATTTGTCAGAGGAAATTAATGTCCACAAATTGTGTGGAACAAAAGGAGTTGTATATGTTTATGTTCTTATCATGTAACGCTTCCATACCACGTACATTTTGATTCTGTCAGAATTTTGCTTATTTAGTAGTAATAATGATATTGAACTGAAAATAAGAATACAGTTACATATGGAGAAATTCACTTGATCATTATTATATTTTATATATTTTTTTGGGGGTAAAATAGAATTATTATTACCAAATGTAAGAAAATGAGTACAGAAACCCCTAGCCAGAACTCCCTTCCTAATTGCGAAGAAATCTACCTATTCTAGCATTTGCATGGCCTCGAACCACAATGTGGGTTTGGCACTCTCTCACCACAACCTTCACACTGAGAATTTTCCCTTGAAACTGTCGTTGATTCCTCTCCTTCCATACATTATAGACTAGTGTAGTGAGAACAAGTTTATATGTAAGTTGCTTTCCCCTCTTTGATCCACAGTTTTGTAGCATGACCTCTCTCCTTCCCAATCCTTCGGGTCTTCATACACCCCACTCTATTGAGCTATACTCTTCCAGACTTGGGAGGAGAAAGAGCAGCTAAAAAAAAGATGATTCAAACTTTCCTCTTCTCGTTCACAAAGCCAACACACTTTGTCACATTCAATACCTATCTTTTCCAGACAATCACGTGTAGCTAATCTCTCCATTACAGCCAGCCACGGGTACGAATGGAGGCACTAATTCTGTATAGGGGGACGAACTTTCTCAAAATTCAAAGTAGAAATTTATTTAATATTTAATATTAACCCATCAATAATATTTTTCGAACACAATATATATATATATATATATATATTATACATGAAAATTTAAAATAAAAATCATAAAGTTGAATTACCTGGTTATAATTAATAAGAGAAACTAATTCAAATTCAAATTCAAATTTGACCTTTCAAAAAACAAAACAAAAAAAGTTGACCCATTACATAGAAATGGCGGGATAAATGCATAAGTTTAATATTCTAATCAGAGAGTTTTGCTAATAACTTCAAATTTGACGATATAATTTTAATAATCACACATTTCTCGCTTATCAATTCAACACCATCGCCGCCCTCCGCCATTTTTAATCACACAAGTTCCAAACAACATTATTTTTCCTCCTCCAAATTAAACCTCGTTGTTGATTCTATCTATTTCATGATATAATAGGTTATTTAATTAAGTAGGTTCCAATATATATTTAAGCTTAAAATTGATTAATACAATTTTATAGTCTAATAATTACTAATTATTCTTATAATGTGTACATATAAGACTAATTGTGCAATCCCTACAAAAACACATAGAATAATCAAAAAGGCAAACAAAGATGGGTATATTTTAAACTACATAAATTTATAATATTTATTATAAACAAATACATATATATATATAAAATTTAGAAAATTTGAGGGGGAGGCCGCCACCACCTGCCACCCCATAGCTCCGTCTCTAGCCACGTGATAAACATTTTGGGGTAACCACATTTTGGCTTAGCATCTTGCTCCATCTCACTTTCTTTCCTCGTTCTTTCATTTTCATGTATACTAGTCGAATGTAGTATCTCTCTTTCTCAAGAATTTGCTCAGACTGATCCAACTCTATTAGGTAGGTTCTCACTCCTATTATTTTCTCGACCCAAGAAGCTTGATTGGGGATAGGCATAGTGAGGTTGTCTCTTCCTTTTACATAATACTCATTGATCCATCGAATCCACAGACTATCTTTCTTTTTGACTAAACTCCAAAGCAACTTGCATAGTGCAGCCTTGTTCCAAATGCACATATCTATGATATTCCAACCACCCTCACTCTTTGGTCGACATAGATGTTCCCAAGCTACTAAATTCCGCTTGGTGTTGGCTGATCTTGACCACAGAAATGCCCTACAAGCTGCCTGAATCATTTTCATTACCTTTTAGGGTATAAAAAATATCTGACTCCAATACGTTTGCACCCCAAGTAAAACAGTTTTCATGAGTTGAATCCTGCCCGTATAAGATAGAAGTTTTGAGGACCAACAGTTTATTCTTGCAAGGATCTTATCTAGCAGGGGTTGGCACTGAGCTATGGACAACTTCTTTGAAGAGAAAGGCATTCCTAAATATTCTAAATGATAGCTCTTTTTTTGTCATGCCCAAGCCTCTTAAAATTTCTTGCTGATTCCTCTCACTAACTCCTCCAAAGTAGAGACAACTTTTGGATTGATTGGCTTGCAGTCCTGAGACAGAAGAGAACTTAACAAAAGCATTCATTAACTTCTTGACATCTTGGCTAGTCCCTTTGGCAAAGAGTAGAAGATCATCAACAAACATAAATGTGTGATGCCAAGTCTTTTACATCTTGGGTGGAGTGAAAATGAGGGTCTTGATGGAGTTCCTTTAGGTATCTAGTCAAGTATTCCATGCACAGGACAAATAAATAAGGGGATACTGGATCTCCTTGATGCAATCCTTTCTTAGCTTGGAATGGGGTGATGAGCTCACCATTAATATTGATACAATAGGAGACTGATTGAAGGCAAGCTATTACCCATTTGACAAACTTGTGTAAATCCCATTTCAAGCATCGGAAACTGAATAAAAGGCCACTCCATTGAGTCATAAGCCTTTTGAATATCAATTTTCATCATACATCTAGGAGATATTCCTTTTCTACTACACCCTTTTACAAGTTCATGACTAAGAATGATATTATCTATGATCAATCTGTCCTTTACAAAAGCTGACTAAGATTCCCCAATTAACCAATTTAGCACTTCTTGCATCCTATTAGTCAGAACTTTGGAAATGATTTTGTATATGATGCTACAACATGTTATTGGTTTGTACTCTCTAATGTTAGACTGGATCAACCACTTTGGGAATCAATGTACTAAGAGTTGTATTAACTACCCCCGACATGAAAAGCAGTCTCAAAGAAATCTTGAACAGCTAGAGTAATATACTTTCCCAGTAATCCCCAAGTTTTTGAAAAAAATAAGCATTAAATCCATCCATTCCTCGAGATTTCAATGGATTCATGCTGAACACTACTGCTTTAATTTCGGAGAGAGTGATTGGAGAGCATAGTTGAAGTTGTTGTGTATGATTTAGTATATTCCCTCTTGCAATTATTTCCTTATCCACCATTGGCAAAGATTTTGCTACAAACCCCATCAATCCAGCATAAAATTGTTTGGCTTATACATCTTGTACCATTAGATTTTAACAACAATTTTAGTGTGTTAAGAGACTGTCTGGCCTTTGTTGTTGCATGAAAAAATATGGTATTCGAATCACCTAATTTGATCCAATCTATCCGAATTTTTATGTCAAATCTTCTCTTCAATCTGACTCCACTTTTCTAATGCATTCAACATTTCCTTTTCCTCTCAATCAGCTCCTCATTGTCTTCATCATGTGCTAAGGAGTGTTGGATTTCTTGGAGCTCTTTTCTAGTATTAGTCATTCTGATAATTATACTCTTAAAGTATTGAACATTCATCTTCAATGGTACTTTGAGCTTGCCCAATTTATACCATGTATTCAGAAGTGGATTCTCATGGAGTTGTCTATTCCATCCTCCTTGTATTATTCCTTGAAATTCAGGATGCTCAACTAATACATTTAGGAATCTAAAAGGAGTATTCCTGCTATTTGTATTGGAATTTGGTGAAATTAGCTGAGGAGAGTGATCTGGTATGTTTCTTTCTAGTAGCTCCACCACCACCTCCTAGTACTCCCCAAAACAATGAGTATTCCCTATAGACCAATCAATTAAGGAACACACTCTATGCTCCTCTCTCTGATTATTTGTCCAAGAACAACTTTCCTTAGTGGAGTGAGCTCACATTCTGTTAGACAATTTCTGAAATCTCTTAAATCTATTTCTATAATGGCATTACTCTTCACTACTAAGTAGTGTATTAAAATCACCAACTAGCAACAGAGGCCCATTGATATCTTGAGAAAGTGTTCTAATAAAATCCCAAAGGCTCTTTCTCTGTTCAATGGTATTCAGACCATAAACTACTACAAGATGAAACTATTTTTCTGATATAATATCATTTAGGTGACGAAGCATCCCTTGCTCATGGTTAGCTAGCCTCTGTACATTTAAAGTTCTTGGGTTCCAGGCTCCCCAAATCCTTCCATTTACAGCATGAGTATAGTTGGCTAAGTAATTTCATCCCTTGCAAATTCTGTCCATAATTTGCTACTCTTTTCCTTTACCGTTGTTTTCAATAGAGCAGTACAAATCTATCTTATTTCTTTGCAGCATGAGCTTGATCTCCTTTTGCTTGAGGGGTTTGTTACAACCCCTCACATTCCAAACTGGAAGCTTCATTTAGGCACCAAGGGGATATGGTCCCCGCCCATTTTATTCACTGTGTCATTGATAACAATAGATTGAAATGAATTAGTAGTGTCAGTTTTTGGACTCTCCTCCACTACCACTTGGCTATAGGTTCTTCTTGGTTTGGATCATTCTGCATTCTCCATAATGATCTCATTTCTCCCTTCAGCTTTTGAAGGCTCTACTTCTTCCTTCTTTTTGTTTTCTACTTTAGGCTTCCACTGTTGCTTTTGCACATTTGTCTCAGGTTTTTTCAGTTCCCCACAATTGTGCCCCATTTTTTAGCATTTTTGACAGAAGGGTGGAAGCCAGTCATATAGCACCTTCTGCTCCATTAGAATACCATCTGGACCCTTTATCAATATGCTATGCTGGATTGGTCTAGTAACATCTACTTTAATAAGCAGATGAGCATATGAGATGCAACTCTAAGAGGTTGTGCAATCATCAACATACATATGATTACCTAAGAGACTTTCAATTCGACTAAGTGATCCCATTCCCCAACATTGAAGGGGCAGATTAGGCAGCTGCACCCAAAGGGGTATATCTTTTAAAATTTCCTGTTCAAAGCTGAAATCCGGTACCCACTTATTCATGATCACAGGTTTGGAAGCAATAGGATGTGGTCTAGAAAAGAAACCATCATCCTTATCTTCATTTGATAAAAATTTAACAACATAATACCTGTTGGGAAATTTATTAAAGTTTTGATTGATTCCAAAATCAACTAACCCCAACCGAGTAGATGTTGCCAGATCCTAATGTTAGCAATTAGGCTCGCTGTTTGAGCATTGTTAAGATTTTATCTTTACAGGACTCCAGCTGAAGACGACAGCTTCACTCGGATAGAACATCAGTTGTGAGGAAGACAACTGAGCGTTCAACAGATGAACATTCAAGGAGGAAGATGCAAAAGTCGACTAAGTATTCAAAGAAAGAAGATACAAGAGAACATCAGTTGTAAGAAAGACAACTGAGCGTTCGAAGCCAACTGATCAGAGTCAGATACAACAAGGACAATTGAACGTTCAAGATGGAACATCAGTTGTAGACTCAATAAGTTAGAGCAACAGCTTGAAGTTCAAAGTCAGCTGAGAGTTCACATGTTCAGATAGAACATCAGCTGAAGACCAATCAGATGAAGATAAGACGACTCAACCGACTATCAAGTGTTGGAGGTCAAAGGTTAAGATTTGAATTTCAAATAAGGAAGTCACGTGAAGGTTTGACTCTCTGTCATTACCTCATTTGGCCAACACAAGGCTGTCTCAGATGGAAAGCAGAAGCATGCAGTTGCCAAATCCGGAAAGTCTGCAGAGATGAGAGACAAGCCATCGCTTTCAAAGAACAGAGATCAACAACTCTTCCAACGGCTAGTTGATTCTCTCCGCCTATAAATAGAGGCCTTCATTCTTTCACCAAGACACTTACGCGTGAGACGAGACAGACAAGTGAAAAGAGCGAAAGAAAGAACCAAATTCTTCACACGAGCTGAGCTGCATTCAATCTCTTAGAACATCATTAGTTGAGAGTTCTAGAGTTATAGATTCTGTCTTAGTATCTTTTGATCCAACCCTGAAAACATCACTTGTTGAGAGTTCGTAGAGTGTTAGATCATAGCTCACTTCTTGTTCGAGCTATTTAGTTGGAACCTCAATCTTTCTTTCACCTGAAAAGGTTTTAGGACCCTACTCTTCCCATAACTGAGTAGATAGGTTGATTAGTACCCGAAAATTAATCTGTAAGGTTGATAAGTACCCGTAAACTTATCTCAACGGTTGCAAAGCCCGCGTAAGCTTTGTGGTTTGTACAGAAGAACTTGGACTAAGTTGTGTGGACTCACAACTCCCCGTGGACGTAGGAGTTCTCTCCGAACCACGTTAAATCTTGTGTGTTGTGTTTATTTTCAGTTATCTTATTGCATATTCAACTGACTAACTAACCTGCATACAAACAGCATTCTTTCATATCAATTGTCTTGGTTATTGACCAACCTTGCATAAAAGCGTGAGTAATTTATACGAGTTATTTTTCCACCACATTCCGCACAACACTTCTCTTCCAACCGAGTGTTTCTTACTCGATTGTGAATCCAACTGAGTTGTATTACTCGGTTGTGTTATTTTTAGGGGGTTGTTTTAAAAAGTCTTATCTGGTGTATTCCCCCCCATACACCAGAACTTGTATCGGGACCATCAATACCCTTCCACATGGAAGAATATCTCAGGTTTCTCTTTCACTAAGCATAGTTTCATAAGAAATGTGGTCAGATACGAGATCGAAGGGGAAAAAGCTCCTAACACTTACAATATTAAAGCATTCCTCCACTTTTCATTCTTTATAGTAACATCATTCACATCCAAACATGCAACAAGCTTTTCATTCTTCCCAATCGGAGCAACAAAGTCCAACTTCATACCTGTCTTAGCTGGTTGGAGTTGCTTCTTGGAAGCTCCCCTTCCATAATAGGATTTGGCATAATTGTTGCAAGGATCGGCAGTGGCTCCACTTCCGCCTGTCTCTGAGCTCCAGATTTAGCCGAATTCTCTGCAATTTTCTTGGCTAGCTCGAAATCACTAGTACTGTTTCATCAATTTTCTCCTTTCCTTTCCTCGTTCCATTCTTTGTATTTGTTGCTTCCTTCGAACTCGAACTCCCTGTTCCATCAGATCCACCTAGAGTTGCTCTCATCGTCGTGAGAGTGACGATTCTTCCTCGGCCGGCCGCGTTGTTTGCCCATCATTGAAGAAAGCGCACGTAAACAAAAATCAACTAACGTGTGCCGAGAGCAATACCAATATGTGTGTATTATTTACATATTATTTTATTTATTATTATTTGTAATAATAAATACAATCTTTTATCTCATTTGCAATTTTAGCAACATTTTTGAATTGTTGCGATTGATATTTTGTTGCAATTTTAACACTCAATTGCTTCGACCATCATCCTATGCGGCAATTTCTTTTTGTTTTTGATTTTGAGCATGTGGTGGCAATTACTTCTTAATGATGGGATAACTGTTCCAATCATCCGAATTTTATGTGGCATTTACTTTTGAATAAATAACTGAATATGTTTGCACACGTCACGCAGGGACAAGAGAACGGAAAAAGAGAAAAACAAGGAAACTTGATCAGTAAAGTAAATACTCTCCCCCATCCACGATGCACGATGAAGCTTTTTAGGAGGGAGTGGTACACCTTTGAAAAAGAGGTGATTGAGTGCGTTGGGTATGTTGTAAATACTGAAAGGATTGTATATTTAGGGTAGTGTTCCAATGGGAATGTATTTCGTGAATGGTTTAGAAAGAATGGAGAAGTAGCAATTTGCCCCCTAACTTAACCCCCTTATCATATCTACTTGATCTCAAGGTACGGACAGGGGTTGCTAGCAATTTTAATTGTTTTTTAATTTTTTATCTCTTTTGTGGGGTAACACGAAGAACCTTAGTTTTAGAAGTTTTACTTGAGTGATGAGGAAATGAAAAATATGCAACTTTTTTTTAAGGTTTCTGTTGTTCTTGGTGATTGAAAAGCGAAATGAGGTCAATTTCTTATCTCATGGTGTTTGTTAAACTATCTCAATGAAAATATTAACACCGTTTGACATCCGTTAGATGTCGTCGGGCATTTGTTTGATTTGTTTGATTTGAGAGTATTAAGTTTAAGTCGCAATATTTAAGCATTTCTCTGACTATACAAACACTAATTGTCAACCTTACCACATTTTCACAAATTGAAGTAGCATTTCGCCACATCAAAACTCACTTGACATATCGATGTTAAAATACATACTCAAATAAATAATGCGATAATTATTTTCCACATAGGACCAAGATTGCATAAAGTTGTAGGTATCGGAAATTAATTATCAATATTTAATTATCAAGAAGCTACCAAAATAAATTGAAACACCAGTTCCAGTTGAGTTGAGCCACATGAGCCAAGGGTAATGAGGAAGCACCACTTGCAAGTCCAAGAAAGTGAACAAGTGTATGATTCCGCCGCCACCGCTTCACTTCACCGTCAAAATAAAATCGGCATATAAACCGGTCGTCAACTTGAAACGCTTTAATTTAATTTGTGGTGAGAATTGAAGCAAGGAGAATGAATGAAAATGAAGACAAGCCTGCAAAGCACGCAAAACCCGCAAAGCCCGAAGTGATCAAATACGGCGACCTATTCAGCGTCTCCGGCGTTCTAGCTTCTAAACCGGTAACATCACAAGACGCCGCCGCCATGCAGTCGGCGGAGAATGACGTACTGGGGGAGATCCCGCCGGGCGCCATTTCGTCCGTCATGAAATCCGTGGCTGACCTCAACGAGCGCCGCGGTTTAGTCGGCCACGACGACACCACCGACGCCGTTAAAGACGGCGGAGCCGTCATTACAGAAACCACCATCGTTGGCCATCGAGTTGTAGCTGAATCTATCGGCGGACAAGTAATTAATTAATTAATCAATTCTCTCTCTCTCTCTCTCTCTCTCTCTCTCTCTCTAAGTGTTAAATTTCGTTAGCTTTTGGGACGATTTGCTCATCCAATGGACGGGAAAAAGGTGATTAATGGGGACAATGGAAAATCAAAGGGATCTCCCAATTAGTCAAAAGGTGAGGAGATTCTCCATTCCGAAATTATTACTCTACTTATTTATTATTGTCTTTAAAGTTTTGTGATGTGTGTTTAACCATTTTGTGGTCTAACAGTGAAATCGTTACGGAATACAGGACGATTCGGTCCAGATTATAATTCGGACTTTTAAAGAAAATATCTCTCGTTTGGTCTGGTCTGGTCTGGTCTGGGCTGGGCTGGGCTGGGCTGGATTAGTCATCTTTATTTTCAGTTTCCTGTTACATACATGTGATGCAAATGTTGTCTTATGCATAATTTTTCTTTTCAATTTATTATTTTTTTCGAATTCTTTTTAAATTTCAGTCTTTTTTTTATACGGCTCCGCCGTCGGCTCCGTTTTCACTCTGATTACTAGTAATGATATTCGGCCACAATGTGGCCGACCACACAAGCTAAAAAAGTTAAAAATGGTAATATAGGTTTTGAAATGGAAATATACCTTAATTGAGAAGCATAAACCCTAAGAGGGAAATATGATTATTTCTATTTTTACAGTTAATTTATTTTTTTACGCGTATGGCTAACCATAGTGTGGCCGAACATCATTACTCTAATAATAATATCTTTGTTTCAAATTAACTGTGTTAAGTGTTGTTCATGAGAGAGAACACTAGGAAAAGGTTATAAATTTTACATTACACAAACAACATTTTCCTTGGACGGCAACTTTCGAATAATTTGGTATTTTATGGAACATTTGGTCTAGAACACAAATAATTCGTTTATTTGTTCATTTATTTATCGCCAAAATGGATTTTAGTTTTGTACACAACTTGTGACAGGGAAAAAAAAAAAATTAAAATCTCATATTTCTGCGAAGTGAATCAACCACCATCAAATTGGTGTTGAATCCAAAATTTACCCTTCCCTTGGTCCTTAGAGTTGATTTTCGCTTTCCCCTTCAATCTGATTCAAACTTATTGAAACTATGTGAATTCCGCAGGGCTAAATAAGAATTTCCACTCTAGCTCGATTGATTAAGGGCACTCACTCGTCAATCGTCATAACCAATTTGTCATATCCTGATGCTGACTTGTGGCGATGAACTATAATTGATCACTTAACAATTAAGTACCTTCCTTTCTTCGTTTTGTCGTTGAATAAGCGTAGTTCAAATTCCAATTTCAGGATGAACTGATGTGGCACTCAGCTTTTTATTTTGGGGGGAGAGAGAGAGAGACAGAGAGAGAGAGAGAGAGAAGAACACAACAAGTAAAAGCTATTGAATGAACAAATGAATTGTTGAAAGATAAGGTTTTTAGTCCACTTTTCTAAAGTTGCGAGCCTACCATCAATGGCGTCTACAGTTGCAACATCATGTTCAAGAAAAACGTTTCTAATGTGTCCGTTGGAACACCGTTTTGAATAATCAGTTCGATTTTCGAATTCTATACGGTGTAGTAAAAAATGTCGTCTGCTTATCCTTAACTGCATCAACGTATGCCACAAGCATGAAGTGCATATTAGAATAAATGAAAAGATTAAAAGACGAGATTGAAACATGATAGTGAACTCCGAATCTTTCTTTTTCGAATTCGATTTCACGGTGGCCACTACCGTCTCTAGTCACTGTCACATAACAAGGATAGCAAATTCCTAAGCAGTGGCATCTCACAAACTCATCGGAGGGCCAAAGCCAAATGGTACCCCACCTCCCTTTTCATGCCTTCCAAAGATCACAAACAAGACCATGATAACGAGATCACAATCTTTCTCTCGCCCCAACATCAAACTCCTTATGCTCAAAAAAAAACCCATCAAACTCCTCTTTAAGAAAAAATAATAATATCATCATTATGCAAAATGGACATTAGTTTGGATTCAGAACTTTGACATCTAACTAATATTTGGACTACAAACTCTAAGAATCAAGGCATCAGATTGTAAACCTTACAAGTTGAGGGAGCTTAATTAAGTTGATGTTCCAAATAAGCATATGATTCACACAAATGAGAGAGAAGATTAGCTTTGAGTTTAAGCATAAACAAAAAACAACACCAACACCTAATGTAATGTATCATACCCCAAAAAAACAATAAAAATATGCACTTCAAACAATTTCACACACATAAAACTCGATCCCAAATTCAAGGGAAATGGATCATGACCTCAAACTAGCTAGGTTTTGAACAAAATCTAACTTCACTAACATCGAAATTATGTCGAAGTGATCAGATAGTGGAATATTGGCTAGCTATGCAACATGATGAAAGATTTCTCTTTATCCCAATTATTTATCAACCATAAAGGAATCGAAATTGCATTGTCAACCATAAAGGAGTATAAAATAGGCATTCTGTCAAAGTGAAAAAGGAACAAGAAAAAGAGGCATAATTTAGAGTTACTGTACAAGAACGAGCCTAGTCCGATTTCCGAAATCCACAGCGCCGCCGCCGTCTTCAGCCGCGGCCCCTTTTGGTACCGTCACAACCAGCTCGCCGTCTTCGTAGGCGGCGGAAACGAGCTCCGGGCGAGTGGAGGGCGGCAGCCGAAACCGCCACAAATCGAGCTCGAACTCAGTTCCGGATAGGTCAACGACGCCGTCTCCCCTAATGACAATCTTGGTAACGCCGGGGTAGATCGCGACGGCGTCGGCCCTGACGTCGCCGCTGACGTCGTCCGTGGCGGCGGTGAATCGGATGGAGTCGGGCGTCTCGTCGATCGAGACGTCGGCGTCGGAGTAGAAGGGGAGTTCTAGAACCTTGGCGAAGATGTGGGGCAACCGCCGCAGCTTCTTCTGACGGCAGCTGCTGGCCTGAGCAAGCAGCGAAGCGACATCGTAGCGGAGCGTGATGTTGCGCAACCTCGGCGCTGGGTGAACCTTCATTTGCGGCGAAAATTGTTGTCTATTTTTCTTCAAGATAATAAAAAATCTATCGAATCACGGTAAAGGGCAAAATTTTGCGGCAAAGATTGAACTTTGAGGAAAAATTGAAAACAATGAAAAGTGGGAAATTAAAGGTGGCCGGTAATAGTATGAGGCAGAGATTGGAAAAACAAAATCTTGCACTCAAAAGAGGGACCAGATATAACTTTGAGGAAAAAGAAATTAAGTATTTTTGAGAGAGAAACGATAAATTTGGGATATAGAATTGTTGGGAAGAAAATCCGAGAAAAGACTATTTAAGAGAGAGAGAGAGGCGTAATTGATCCAGAGGCTGATAGTTTTTCACTTCCACGTCGCCCTTAAATGTTCGATTCCGAATTTAGAGCCACACTATATTTTTAAGTTCTCAACATTGATTATTTGATAGCAATTTCGGTCGCAAGAAAATACTACTATTTGATCTTCTACACACACAAAAAAAAAAAAAAAAAAAAACTATTTGATAGTAATTAATTATTATTTCTCTATTATATAGTTACTTATATCAACCTTTGTCCCGCTATTATACTTGTATTCACAGAAAAATCTTGTAATGGAAATATGAGAATTATATATTTTATGTAGAAGAGAGATTATTTTGAATTCAATCCACCTTTGTGCCTCCAACTTAAAAGAAATGGAAAGAATAAAATATCATATTTAAAAGTTTAAAACAAAATCTACGATAAATAAAATAAGAAAGGATTTAGATTTGAGTCGGTTCGTTCAGAAGGGAAAAAATGAACAAATTTTCTTCACAACAGTAATATATAAATATATGAGTATTGATATTTGGACAACAGTTGTCCGGACAACGGCGGCATATTCGTAATTAATACTCTTTCAATTTTTTTCAATAATTAAATAATTAGTGTTTTGTCTATAACACCATTTTTTCACTTAATTGTATGCTAGTTTCTAATATTAATTAAATAAATTAATATCATGCACAAATTTTTGAAAATTCAAAATATTAATTAAATTTAAAGATTAACATTTAATTAGGTGGGAAAAGGTATTATAGACAAAACACTAATTATATTAATTATTAAAAAAATTAAAAAAATATTTAATTACAAATATTACACCGTTTTCCAGACAACTGTTGTTCAAATATTTTATTTCTATATATATATATATGATTTTAGTCAATTCAATAGAAGGGGTTGGGTCAATATTCAAGATTAATATATATCGTCTACGACTCTGTGATATGGACCTTAATTCAAATGCAAAAAATTGGGTGATTTCGGAATCACCATACCATCCAATCTAATTTAGGATAATAGGAATAATTAGAGGATAATTAAATTATTTTAATTAAATTTTTTTGGTCATAAATAAAATTTATTAATTCATAATTGATGTAGAATGAGATTTAGGCTGGTGATATGAAATTTTTTTAACCCTCTGTATTCAAAATCTGGAATATATTTTATCAGAGCCTTTATTTTTTTTATACTACGATAAGTGACTTCTTCCCCCATTCATCGCGGAGTTGAACTTTTTTTTTTTTCTCCAACCTAATGATCATTTTGGAAAATTATTGTAAATAATAAAAAAAGGACTCACCCATAAAGTCACGAATATATCTAACAAATTATCGCAAAAAATAGAAGACCTTTTTGGTATTGCCATTTGCCAGTAGAGGAGGCGGCGTTATATAGGCCTGGCACAAGTTTGGGTCGGGCCGAGCAAAGGCTTTTTAATCACCAAAATGATTTTGGACCAATGTCGGTCTGGCCAAAATCTTCATTTACCCAATTTTATATTTTTTATAACATTCACGACACTCTTCAATTATTACAATCTAAAAGTTTTCTGATTACAACGCCTTTTTTTGGGGAAATTTATCTCATCGGCGATGTTGATATATTCAATTAGATTGAATTTCGTAGAACCTGATCAAAGATTTACGTGACTACGGATTGTATCTATCGATCAAACATTCTGTGAAATTAAAAATACTAAGTATTAATCGATCAAACATTTTGCTTATTTTAGATTTATCCATTGTCCTTAATTTAAATAATGGATATATTTTATGGAAACCTTATCATGAATTCAAATTTTGGTGTGTAAAGTGGCCGAGCCACGTATTTAAAGCACTAAGCAACATAAGCTATAATATATGTGATCCAAATTGATGATTAATTATCCCAAAAGTGAGCGTAATATTAATATTATCCTTCATTCTCTTTTTTTTTTCAAATCAAAAGAACTCATTGATTAACTTATATCAGAATCAACAATGTTTCCAAGCCAACTTGGAAAATTACAAGTCCAAGTTATAAGACTAATAATCTAAGAAGAAAATTGTGTTAGCGTATGTGCAGCTCGCATTGCTGACCGATAAGCATGGTGGACATCTAACAAGAGCCCTCTTCTAGCTGTAGTAATGATTTCACAAATTTTATCTGGCAAAAGTTCATTATACTCTTTTGGATTGGCCAATAATCGAACAACAATAATGGAATCTGTATATATCTCAATACCATGTATAATCACTTTTAGCTCCGCCATCACACTTGAGCTCGAAGGAGCAATCTTTGTCGACCTTGCCAATCTGATTTTATTCCAGTGATCCTTTACAATCACTCCGACGCCGAACCTTCCTTTTTCCTTATCAAAGAGTGCATCTACATCAACACAGAGTATCTCTCTATTTGGCCTTTTCCATTCTTTCCAACAAGAAAGATTCCGAAGATTTCAGCCTCAGCTTCAGATGGTTTTGCATCTTGATAAACCTTCCAATAGAGTAGCCCACCCTCAATCGACGACACCTCTTTCTCACTATCATGTCCATGCAAACATTTACAGATAAAGCTCCACACCATCCACAACATCACCACCCACACTTCATACTCAGAATTAGAAAACTCCTTCCCAAAGATAAATCTAAGAGAGTGAAACCCTTTGCCACGACGCATTAATTCCCAGTATTGACTTTCTTTTCATATATGCCGAATTTTATCACAATAAATTAAACTATGCTCAATAGTGGCTACATGCTGATCACACATTGAACATAGTCCATTTGTTGGCACATGATGGTTCTTAAGATTAAAATCAATTGGAATCAAATTATTCAACGCCCGCCACATAAACATTTTCACTTTAGGCGACACCGAAATCGACCATACCATCTTACTCCATATCTTTCAATCAACATCTGAAGAATGCGGCTTTGAATCATAATATTCAATCTCAATAAGGTACACATTCTTCACAGAATACTTTCCTTTGTTATCAAACCTCCAATATATATCATTTTTTTGACCATTTTGGTCGATAGGAATTTTTAGAATGCTCGCCTCCTCAAACGGTAAACAAACAGCTGCAATAAGCTCCGCATCCCAAGACCCATCATGGTTAATAAGGGCAGTAATTTTCAGAGCACCTCCACCCTCTTTCGGCCGACCAATTAAGCATCCATCAGAACAATCAGGAATCCATCGATCAGAGTAAACATCAATCTTTCGTCCATCGCCCACACGCCGTATACATCCTCTCTCAATTAATGATCTGCTCAATGCTAAAGATCACCAAACATAAGACGCCGACGATTTTACCTCTGCCTGCAGAATATCGCCTTCACGAAACTAATGCGCCTTAAAAACTCGAGCCACCAGAGAGTTTGGATTCTTCATAATCCGCCAAACTTGCTTGGCCAGAAGAGCTTTGTTAAAACTTCTCAAATCTGGAAAGCCCATTCCACCCATATCTTTAGGTTTGCACAAGGCTGACCATTTAGACCAATGCAATTTCCTGTGCTCATCTCCATCCTCCCACCCAAAAGCAGCACATGCTTTATTAATATCATCACAAATTGCATGTGGTAATTTAAAGCACGACATGGTGAATGTAGGGATCACTTGAATAACAAATTTAATCAAAACTTTTTTTCCTCCTGCGGAAAACACTCCATCTCGCCACCCAAACAGTTTATTTTGCACTCTAGTTCTGAGATATCCAAATTGAGATATTTTTCGTCGCATAGAGAATGTAGGGAGGCCAAGATATATAGAGTGCGCATGAACCACTTGAACCTGAAGAATGCTCATTAACCTCTGCGCCACACTTTGATCACAACTCGGGCTCAGAACCACTGCAGACTTATTTAGATTAATAACCCGACACCTTCTCATAACGATGAAGAATCTTTCTAATACTCGTGCAACCCTCCACCGAAGCTTTAAAGAAAATAAGGCTATCATCGGCAAAACATATATGTGTAATACTGAGGCTTCTTGGAACAATAGGAAGACCAGATAACATCTTTCGTCGTTTAGCATCAAGAAGAGAAGAAAAGCATTGTGCACAGAGCACAAATAAAAATGGAGATAGTGGATCCCCTTGACGCAAGCCCCGACTAGCCTTGATACCCTCATAAACATTTCCATTCATCTGAAACGAGAAAGCCACCGTAGACACACAGTGCATAATTAGTTTCACAAAATTTTCCGTGAACCCCATATCATAAGCCTTGCTCATATCCAGTTTGAGAGAAGCATAGCCAACCTTTTCGTGTTTATGGTTCTTCAACCAGTGTTGGCATTCAAATCCAATAAGCACGTTGTCTGTAATAAGTCTGCCTGGAATAAAAGCACTTTGCGACTGCCCAACTACCTTATCCATCACCAAGCGAAGCCTATTAACTATTGCTTTCGAGATAATTTTATAACTTGTGTTACACATGCTAAGAGGTCTAAAGTCAGAGACTTTGAGAGGTTTCATTATCTTAGGAATGAGAGTCAGAATAGTTTTATTCCAAGAACGAACAGAGCGACCCTCATTAAGAATATTCAGCACCTCATTAATAACATATTCCCAATTACTGGCCAAATATTATCCTTCCTTCTTAATTTGTACATTTACACGAAATTATTAACAAAAGTCTTGCAATATAGCTTCATCCTTCATCTGGACTGCCTAGACTAATAAATATGTAACAATAAATCACAATATCAATTTTACTCCATCTAGACTGGATTTCTTTTCCCTGGTTAAATAGTCTAGGTTATTACGTATTTGCAAAGAAATTAATAGATAATCGCAAACAGTCAAACACAGTTCGTGTTATGAATGCTAATCATTTTTCACATTATTTTCAAATATATGTAATTTTGTATTTGTTGTTATAGTCAAATAAACAATTTAGAAGGTCATATTTAAGTATTTATTTTGAACTAATTATTGAAATATACTTTTAATCTGAAATTACTAATTAATTGAGAACGTAAAATTGATCTGAAATATTTTAATCTAAGATTACTAATTAATCTGATATATTTTATAAAGTTTTGAATTTGATACAGTCCAAACAAGATCTACCAGAAAATCAATTGTAAATTAATAAAAAGAATAATGCTAGATTTTTTCTCCAGAGACTGACTTATATTTAAAAATAGTTTTATATTTTATTTAGAAGTTGTTATGTTGTTTACGTTAATTATAAACCGAACTTAGTAAATTAATTATATTTCACATATCAAAATTTATAATTATGAATGACAATAAATCAAATACTTATTCATCATGTATTTTTCAAATCTAAATTAGTTTAGAATTTTTTTTACATCTCGATTAAAATAGTGACTTATTGTATATACTCGTCGCAAACCTGTTGGGTAATAGTTTTCGATAAAAATCTGAACACTACATTAACGAAAATAGCAAAAAATCTTTTTTTTATGTCTATTTGAATCGTCTCGTTGGTTTATAGTATATTGATATCTAATCTTAGCCTAAGTCAGAGATAAATATATTTGCATTTTCATTCTTTATTTTTCAAATCTATTTTTTTTTTTTAGAATTTTTCTACATCTCCATTAAATTTGTGAAAATATACCCGTCACAGACCTGTTGAGGAGTACTCGATAAAAATCTGAACACTACAAAGATAATATCAACCAAAATTAGTCAAAATAGTTCTTTTTATGTTTATTTGAATCATCTTGTTGGTTAATGATAAAGTGATATATCTGATCTTAGCCAAAGGCCGAGAAAGATATATTTACATTTGCAAAAATAAAATAAAATTATGTCTATTTAAATTATCTTGCTGGTTTGAATCGTCTCGTTGGCTTGAATTTATGTATTTTCAAATTTAAATTTGTTTAAAATTTTTCTACACTTTATTGTATATAACCATCGCAAACCTGTTGGCTAATAGTACTCGACAAAAATCTGAACTTCACAAAGTTAATACTACTATTAACTAAAATTAGTAAAAAATATTCTTTTTATATCTATTTGAAGCGTCTCGTTGGTTTATGGTAAATTGATATCTCTAATCTTAGCCAAAAGCCGATAAAAATATATTTACATGTTTAGGATTATTTTTTTTCTCTATTTAGTTATTTATTCATACATTAGATTTAATGTGATATAAGTAATATTTTTAGCAGGCACTAATCAAAGAGTTTAGGAAAATATGAATGAAATATATATAGAATTTCATGTCGATATGTTGATTAGATATATTTATTTAGTTTTCATAGAGATTTTCGGTTACAAAATTTTTATTAGCCTCTTAAATGCTAATTTGTTATTGTGTTGCTCTAATTTTAATTATTGTCGCTATTTGTAGAAAAACTTAAAAAATAATTTATATTTTTTCATAGTTATTAAACAAATAATTAAGAATGAAAATGGGTTATATATTTATATTTAAAAATTGAGGATATGTATCTATTAAGAATTGAGACTTAGTATATAATATTAATATTATGAATTAATAACACCTATTTTTTGTCATATTTTCTATAGGTTCTTAGGTGTGTTTTTGACGTTAGTTTGTTTGTTTTGCGTTGTCTTAAGTCAAAAAATTGCACTCATGTTTCGTCCAAGTGTTTTGAGTGGAAATGTAGGTTTTGAGCCTGATTTGCAAGTTTAAAGATCAAAGTGGGCTCAATCCGATCTTGAAACGAAGAGGTATGGAAGAGAGTAGAGGTGAAGTAAGGGGCAGAGCTCCCTCGGTAACTAGGGGTCCTTACTGAAGTGAGTCATTGCACGTCCAGGGAATGGAGGCAGAGCTCCCTGCCTTATTGATGGTTTCTTACAGTGCGATACAAGAACAAGTGGCAGAGCTCCCTCGTCAACTAGAGCTCCTTGCTAACAAGGGGTAGAGTTCCCTCGCCGCTCCCTGCCCTTAAGTGATTTATTGGATATAAAACAGTTTTCCGCGTAGGAAAAGAAACACACACGTTATTTTCACTTTCTTTTCCTAGGGTTTTACTTGGTTTTTCTTGGTGACGGCTAGAGAGTTTTATCCTCAGTTTTTCTTATACTTTCATCTTGTAATTTTCATTTCGGGGATTGAAGAACAACACCACCACGTATTATTATCAGATTCTTCTTCACTTTCGTTATGCAATGTCCATTGAAGTTTGTGAGTTCTTTAGTTCTTGCTTTTAATTTTTTCTACTCTAATTTTTCTTAGATTAATTTCATTTTTGCCTAGGTTTAATTCATGTTTAATTTCTCTTTTCAATTTGCATCTAGGTTTAATTTGTTTTAGATTTTATTTCAGTTCTTGTTTAGGTTTGATTTTTGCTTAGTTATTTCTTCCGCCTAGTTATAAACAAACAAATCTTCAATTCTATTGCTTTATTTTCTTTTCCGTTTGAGATACAAATAATTTCCCTGCTAAGTTTTCCTTGTGAGACGATACTTGGGTTAACTTGCTTAATCTACAAAGATCACGTTTAATTGGGTGCAACTTAGGATTAAAACAATTTAAACAAATTTGGCGCCGTTGCCGAGGAGAGCTTTAGGCGATTATTTGTGTTGCATTATTTTTATTTTTCTTTTTATTTTTGTTTGGTTATTTTTATCCCTCTGGTGCATGTAATCCGTTTGCTAGTATTGTGTATGCGAGGTCGCAGAAGTCTGAAACCATTATTAGCACCGTATATTGACAACATCAATCGGAAGAATGTAATTCTGGCAAAAGCAAGGGAGGTAACCGAACTAAACCTTAACGAAGTTGAAGAAGAAGCTTTGTTGGGGAATTTTTTTTGTGAAGAAGAAGAAGAAGCTCATTCAAATCACGAGCTAGGGGATATGGCAACAAGGGATGCACAACTTATGGGAGAATACTCCCGGCCCATTATTGAGGCCACTACTTCAACAATTGTTCTCCCAACTGCCGTTCGAAATTATGATTTGAAGCACAACTATTCTAGCATGCTTCTGTCTTTTCATGGCATGCCCAATGAAGATGCGCTCACATTTGTTCGTGAATTTTGCTCGGTGGTGCAATCTTTTCCCCTTTTGGAACTCTCAGAGGATCAATTAAAGCTCAAGTGTTTTCCATATACTTTGAAAGATCGGGCTCGGATGTGGCTCTTATCGCTACCATCAAACTCAATAAACACTTAGAAGGACGCTTGTGAGAAGTTTATGCTGAAATTCTACCCTAATCACAAGACTCAGGAGATTCGAACACAAATTATGAATTTTATACAAGGAACCGATGAGCCTTTCCACGAGGCATAGGAGAGATTTCAAGAGCTCCTTCATCAGTGCCTACAGCATCAGCTGGCTCCGATTATGGTCAGTCAGTTCTTTTATGATGGATTGCTTCAAACAACTCAGTTTATGGTGGACAGCACTGCAGAGGGCAACATTACAAAGAAGACTGCCGCAGAACTCAAATCAGATTTTTCAGACTTTAGCTAAGAGCTCCCAACAAAAGTCGATTTGTGGGAGAAGGGTTGAGGCCAATGCAGTGGCACCCAATTATGAGCTTTAGAAGCAGTTAACAGGTATGATGATGAGAGAGTTGCAAGAATTTAAGATGAGCAAATCTGTTGCTTCCCCACCTCGACAGGAACCGGTTAGACAAGAGATTTTTACTGAGCCATGCGGTATTTGTGGGGAGCTGAGGCACAATCCGAAGAGTGCCAAAGAATGGGAGAGCTGACATACGAAGGAGGAGCATAAGTATATGCTGCACAGGGATATCCCCCACGACAACAGTTTGATCAAGGTCAAGGATCCAATCAAAATCAGCGACATCAGAACTTGGAATGGCAGAATAAGTTTAACGCTGGATGGAGGAATCAGATCCAAGGGCAGAGATATGGAGGAAATTTTCAAAATCGCCGTCCTCCACAGCAGTTCAATCAGTATCCTCCACAATAGTTTAATAGTTTCCTACCCAGCAGCAGTGGTACCCACAGCAGCAGCAAAATTTCAATTTTCAGTGGCAAAATCCACCACAGCAAAATCAATTCCAACAGGGACCATCGCAATTTCAACGCCCATCGCCGCCGCTTGCTCAAAGGAACCGGTTTGAAGATAACTTCAATGCATTTATGCAGGAGATCATACAGGCGAGAGAAGCTCAAGACACCACCATCAAGCGTCTCGAGACAGTTGTGGGACAAGTTTCTGGAGCTGTAAATCAGATGCAGCAGCAGCAGCAGACTCAGAAAATTCCGAGCCAAGGTCAACAACCCCATCAAGATCAAGCTGTAACTGTACTGAGAAGTGGAAAGACGATTGATAATAAGGTGGGGGACACACCTTTAGTGGAAACACAACCTAGAGTTGTGAAGGAGAAGGAACAACCAGAGACCCAACTGCATAAGGCTGAGAAGCCTTACCGACCAGTGCCCTTCCCTAGCAGATTGAGGAACGAGAAACAAGATCAGCAATTCTCTGAATTTTATAAGATGCTTTCTAAGGTAAATGTGAATTTACCATTGTTGGCAAAAACTTGTTCGCTATTTTATTAACACTGCAAGTGTACAGTTAAACTGTAGTAAATAAGGTCGAATCTACAGAGATTGAACTTAAGATTTACAAGTATTACTTTCAATTAACATCTACTATTTAGACTCTTAATTAAAAGGTTTTGGTTTAACTAATTATAACAAAGAAAATAAAATTAACTTAAACAAAATAAAGAGAAAATTTGGAATCAAATAAAGGAGATATTATATTATAGCTTCGATTTCAATGGATATTCAAACTCAAACTCATTTTAATCAATTAATCATTTAAAGGACTCGATTCTCCCTAAGACAATCACAAAATTAGTTTAAGCCCGCTGTCGCGGCAAATAAACCGTGGATTATAAGCTAGAAACTATTGTGTCCAATCAATTACTAACTTATAACTCCTAATTGTTTCTAAAATTATTTATCTTCACCCTAATCTCAAGATCTTTCGACTTTATTGAAGAGGATATTCCCTATTCTCAGTTCAAGTATTAATTATCTTCTTTCGATATCAAATTAACACAACTAGAATGCACAATTAGTGGCCAATCAATCAAGCATGAATAAGCACAAGAATAAAGAAAATGAGAATAGGTCATGATTAATCAATTAAAAGAGGAGTTCAAGAACAAATATCCATCTACTTTCTAACCATAAGATAACGAGAAGTTTAGCCACACATAATCATGGCAAAATAATAGAAGAATTCAAATCTAAACATAAAAACAGAAAAACCGTATTGAAGTTCTAGAAATTGAATCTCTTGTCTTCTCCAAAAGCTCCAAATCTCCAAGGTGTGCCAAAGCTCTAATGTATGTAAAAAGTCTGTCAAAAATGTCTATTCTAACCTCTAACTAATGTATTTATACTTAGGGAACAAATATATCTCGAGTAGGAAAAGAAATCGGGCACCAAAAAGGAAATCCGCATTTTTCGGGTTACCATGCAGTCCAGCCATGCAGTTGCATGACGGACTACATACCCCTACTACAGCTGAAATCGGCGCCACATGCAGTTGAGCACGCAATCCCATACCTCAACTGCATGTCTCTAAAAATTTTCGGCTTTCTCTCTACATTGCATGCAGTTTAGACATGCGATTGCATGCTAGACTGCATGCCTCTTTCAACTCGTTTTTCTTCATTACTACGTTGTTTCGCGAGCCGTTTCTTTCTATGAGCTCATATAACATCAAACTTTACATCTTCAAGCCCATATTTCTCCATCTTATCCTCCAATTCTTACAAAATTCACCAAAAACACGCAAGTATGAAATTCTTTCAAACTAACAAAATATGAGCTCAAACTTGCTTTAAACACGATTTTCCTCTGCTAAACAATATCAATCAAATTTCAAAATAAGGTAAAAATCCATGTTTAAAATCCCCCAAACTTAACGATTTGTTTGTCCCTAAACATAATGACAAAGAATACTAACAATTAATATGGATTTAGGCGACAAAGTGACTTCATACGACTTCAGAATTCCTTTAAAACAAATAACCATTTGTAATCATATCACTCATCATCAAATAGATTTCAACAATTCCAAACATCTAGCCTCAATACTTAGAATCCTCACCAACAAAGATAATATTTCAAGTGTTCACTCAACTCTCAAGTGTATAGATAAAACAATAACTCTCAAATCAAACAATGCATGTAGCCTACCATAAGCTTGCAAATCGTCTACACTCTCCATTGCTTTAATGTGTGCTTCTAGACAAGATCAAAAATGACTTTTACAATATTGTATTGTAGGCTCTTTGGTTAGGTAAGGAATATATGGCAAAGTGGCTTAAATCCCCACAGATAATCAAATCAAATCAGCTCTCATATTTAAAACTCTGAACCATAGCAATTCTACTCATGCTACAAGACCATTCTCATATCATACTAACATGTCCTTCAAACTCAAAACATATCCATTTATGCTCAATTTTCACAACCTTATTTTTTCTTTTTCTTTTTTTTTCGAATTTTTTTTTTCCAAACTTTTCTCATTCGTTTTCATTCATTTTTTTTCTCATTCTTTTCCGAGCTTATATGAGTAACAAATTATCATAATTAACTAGCAAAATCCTCATCTTCTCAACCTCGTCTTACTCAAACCATCCCAATTTACACCAATTACCAATGGTTTAAGAAAGAAAAGGGTTAAAAGCTCAAATTGGGCAAACTAGGATTAATTAAATTTCGGACAAAACAAAAGGCAAAAATTGGCTAAGAAAGATGGCCTTAGATCATTTTCTTTATCCATAAGCACACTATGCAACCTCAAATAAGAAACCAATGAAAGTTCTAGAGACTTACAAACATGCTTGACCAATTCACACACAAGAAAGAATACACCGTGAAAATATACAACGGTAAAGGCTTAAATTCTCACACGGGTTTAACACGATTCAAGCAATCGAGGCCAAACATCTAGAATTATCAATCACTACTCAATAACTCATCACATGATCACAAGCAATCAATTCCAAATCCAACACTTTCATCATAAGCCAAGTCACATAATCAACCAAAAACCATACCTATTTCACAAACAAACCAACTCCAACTTCTAAGACTTCACTTTAAAAACAAAACTAAAACTAAAACTACTGCTAAACTAAAAATAAAAATAAAAATTTACCAAAAAAGCAAATAAAACAATCAACCCCCTTCTCCATCCCCCAAACTTATTCAATGATATAAAATAATGTCGAATAAGTTTGAAAATAAAAGAGGAAGTTGATTGTGATAGAACACACATAAAAATATATTAATCCCACTTCTAATCAGAAATCAACCAACCAATAGCAGACTTATGTTTTCTAAAAATACGCAACAAACTATCAAGACCAGACCAAGAAAGATAAGGCGATACAATTACCAGACAAGTCTCATTTTCGCTCAAAAATGCGTATCTAAAATCCTCTGGCAATGACTTTAATTCGAGCATGGGCGGTCTTTCCTTTTGTAACTTGAGGTCATCATCTCTTCTCAAGGGCAAGAATCTTCCTTCCCCCTTTTTAAACTCTTTCACACCATCTAAAATACTACAACACTCAAACAACTCAAGGTCAAAAGCATCATTAGTAGAAAAAGGATCAACACAAAGAAGAGAAAAGAGAGTAAGAAAGACAAGCCTCCAATGGATCAAGTGATGCTCTCCAAATAGTCGACTCAGGACAAGAGTCAACAACATCAATAACCTTGCATTCCTCCATTGATTGAGTATTAAACTCTCCACAAAACTTCAAAGCATTATAAATGGTGAAAGTATGACTCTCATCATTAACTCTCAATGTGAGCTCCCCATTAGCAACATGCATCAATAAGAGCTCGCCCTGTCGCCAAGAATGGCTGGCCAAGAATGATAGGCATATCCTTGTCCTCCTCCATATCGAGCACAACAAAATCAGCGGGAATTATAAACTCGTTAACCTTAACAAGAACATTCTCCACTATGCCTCTAGGATAAGCCACCGATCGATCCGTCATTTTGAGAGCTATAGTAGTAGGCCGAATCTCCCCAATTTCCAACTTCTTAAAGATAGAAAGAGGCATCAAGTTAACGCTCGCTCCAAGATTACATAAAGCCCTCTCGAATGGCTTCCTCCCAATAATACAAGATATAGTGAAACTCCTCAGATCCTTGATCTTCGCCGGAAGCTTTCTTTACAAAATGGCGCTGCACTCCTCATTGAGATTCACCGTCTCATAAGCTCCAACTTTTTCTTTCAAGAAATCACATCTTTGAGGAACTTAGCATATCTTGGCATACTTTGAAGAGCCTCCACCAATAGAATGTTAATATGCACTTTTCAAAAAATATCCAAGAGCCTAGA
The DNA here is from genome assembly GCA_029490685.1 of Schizonepeta tenuifolia. Lineage (NCBI taxonomy): Eukaryota > Viridiplantae > Streptophyta > Magnoliopsida > Lamiales > Lamiaceae > Schizonepeta > Schizonepeta tenuifolia. The sequence continues at coordinate 71,151,432 of CM055957.1, read as the reverse complement.
AAATTGTGCATCATCATTTTTTTTTTATGCCTTTGAGGAAACGAAATCACCACTTGGTGTAGATGGAGATGGTGGTATCGACGCCGGCTTAGAGTGAGAAGCCAGTTCGTCCATTGCTTTGCTTCTCAGAATTTTGTACACTTCCTCGAAAATTTTCTCCATTCATATTGTTCACCCAATTAGCCTCTTCCATCCGCACTTGCCCCACAATTTGTTGCTCTGGTTGCCTCAAGCTCAAAGAATTAATCTTGTTGGTGAGATTGACAACATGATTAGTCAAGATTTACATGGGATCGACACCTTGCGTTGCTGCCACCTTCCGAAACTGAAGCCTCTCCGTTAGCCACTGATAACTGTTTGCGGCCAATCTCTCAATAATTTCCAGAGCCTCGTCACGTCCTCTTGCCAGAATAGCCCCATTGGCAACAGAATCCATTCTTTTCCTCGTATCCACCGAGCAAGCATTATAGAACATAAGAATGCGGTTCTCAGCATCGAATCCGTGGTTGGGACATTTACAGAGTTTCTCCTTAAATCTTTCCTAACGCTCATACAAGGTCTCACCATCAAACTCACAGAACTGCACTATGTCCATCTTCAGTTTCAGAATAAGGCCCGGAGGGTAGAACTTCAATAAGAATGTTTGAGCGATGTCATTCCAAGTTGTATCAGCCCCGAGCTCCGGAGATTGATACCACATCTTTGCCTTATCCTTCAACGAGAAAGAAAAGAGGTGAATTCTGATAGCATCTTCAGGGACTTGATTGATCTTAGTAGTACTGCACATCTCCAGAAAGTGAGCCAGATGCTCATGGGGATCCTCCGTCACATGCCCTCCATATTGGTTCGCTTGAACCATGTGAATCAAACCCGTCTTCAACTCAAAATTAGTAGCATTGAGTCGTGGTCTGGGTGTGACTCTTGCGTTCAGAGTAGGCTGCAAGGTCTGCTGAATAGGCATCGGACGACGTGTTCGCTCCTCTTCTCTTGCCATAAGCTCATCAATAGTCCTCCTGAGAGCTGCTACTTCTTCAGCTGCAGCCATGTTCTTCTTCTTCTTTTTCTTAGAGTTATTATGCCTAGCAGTAGCTTCAATTTCAGAATCAAACGGTACTAGTTCTCCTTCACTAGCACACGTGAGCATAAACTACCTACAACAAAAACAAAGAGAAAACAAAAAATTAAACTAAAAATAAACAAACTGAAAATAAATGTCTAAACTAGTCTCAATCAATTTAATCACAATATCACAAATCTTAATATCAATCTCCGGCAACGGCACCAAAAACTTGTTCGCTATTTTATTAACACTGCAAGTGTATAGTTAAATTGTAGTAAACAAGGTCAAATCCACAAAGATTGAACTTAAGATTCACAAGTACTATTTCAATTAACATCCACTATTTAGACTCTTAATTAAAATAATTTTGGTTTAACTAATTGTAACAAAGAAAATAAAATTAACTTAAACAAAAGTAAAGAGAAAATTTGGAATCAAATAAAGGAGATATTATCTTATTGCTTCGATTTCAATGAATATTCAAACTCAAACTCATTTTAATCAATTAATCATTTAAAGGACTCGATTCTCCCTAAGACAATTACAAAATTAGTTTAAGCCCGCTGTCGAAGCAAATAAACCGTGGATTATAAGCTAGAAACTATTGTGTCCAATCAATTACTGACTTATAACTCCTAATCGTTCCTAAGATTATTTATCTTCACCCTAATCTCAAGATATTTCGACTTTATTGAAGAGGATGTCCCCTATTCTTAGTTCAAGTATTAATTATCTTCTTTCGAATCAAATTAACACAACTAGAATGCACAATTGGTGGCCAATCAATCAAGTATGAATAAGCACAAGAATAAAGAAAAGGAGAATAGATCATGATTAATCAATTAAAAGAGGAGTTCAAGAACAATACTTTCTAACCATAAGATAACGAGAAGTTTAGCCACACATAATCATGGCAAAACAACACAAGAATTCAAATCTAAACATAAAAACAGAAAAACCATATTGAAGTTCTAGAAATTGAATCTCTTGTCTTCTCCAAAAACTCCAAATCTCCAAGGTGTGCCAAAGCTCTAATGTATGTAAAAAGTCTGTCAAAAGTGTATTCTAAACCCTAACTAATGTATTTATACTTAGGGAACAAATATATCTCGAGTAGGAAAAGTTTTCGAGGCACCAAAAAGGAAATTCGCGTTTTTCGGGTTACCAAGCAGTCCAGCCATGCAGTTGCATGACGGACTGCATACTCCTGCTATAGCTGAAATCGGCGCCACATGCAGTTGAGTATGCAACCGCATACCTCAACCGCATGTCTCTGAAAATTTTCGGCTTTTTCTCTACATTGCATGCAGTTTAGACATGCAATTGCATGCTAGACCGCATGCCTCTTTCAACTCGTTTTTCTTCACTACTACGTTGTTTCTCGAGTTGTTTCTTTCTATGAGCTCATATCACATCAAAGTTTACATCTTCAAGCCCATATTTCTCCATCTTATCCTCCAATTCCTACAAAATTCACCAAAAACACGCAAGTATCAAATTTTTTCAACCTAACAAAATATGAGCTCGAACTTGCTTTAAACACGATTTTCCTCTACTAAACAATATCAATCAAATTCCAAAATAAGGTGAAAATCTATGTTTAACAAGGTGATTAGGAATGTTCCAGCTTATGTTAAGTTTTTCTAGGAATTGGCATCGAAGAAGAGAAGATTTGAGGAGAATGAAAAGATTCTGGTGTCCGAGAGTGTCAACTCAATTATGTAGCAGTCTTTACCTCCGAAACAACGGGACCCTAGGAGTTTTGTGATTAAAATTGCCATTAGTAATGGAAAAGAAGCATCAGGGATGCTGGATTTAGGAGCCGATATAAATCTAATGCCGTACTCATTTTTTAAGCAGTTGGGATTAGGAGAGTTGAAGCCGACTAGAATGTGTTTGCAGTTGGCCGACCGATCCATTCGACATCCTAGGGGGTTGTAGAAGATATTTAGGTTCGTGTTGGACAATTGACAGTACCCGTGGATTTTGTGGTACTTGAGATTGGAGATGTTCAAGAGGATGGGCGAGAACATACACTGTTATTGGGAAGACCATTCATGGCTACTACCAACACTTTGATCGACGTCAAGAATGGGATCATCAAGATATCGGTGTTGGGAGAGACGATTTCCTACAATGTTCATGCCAATCAAGCAAATCCTTCAGTGAACAGCGTCGAAAACTGTTCTTACATAGATGCCATTGACATTCTCACTGAGGCGTGTTTCATTGAAGAGAAACAGATGAAAGAAGTTTTTGAAGGATCTGCAGACTTAGAAGAACAACTCATTGAGGAAGCAAGTTTGGAGGAGTTGGTACCCACAAGTTTGCCTGTTGACCAGCCGCTAATATACGTGAGTTCTAAGGATGAAAAAGAAATGGAACTTGAGCTTAAGAAATCGCCATCTAATCTTAAGTATGTCTTCCTCGAAAAGGAAAGAAAGAAGCCAGTCATAATCTCTTTCGAGCTTAATGCAAAAGAAGAAAAGGCGTTAGTTGAGGTGCTTAAAAAGTTCAAGACGGCCTTTGGGTGGTGTTTGTCCGATATTAGGGGGATCAGCCCTGCCACTTATATGCATCGGATCAATCTTGAGGAAAAAGCCACCCCAAAGAAGGACAGTCAAAGGAGATTAAACCCTGTGCTAATGGAGCTTGTGAGAAAGGAGATTTACAAATTGTTAGCAGAGGGGATCATTTTTCCCATTTCTGATAGTGAATGGCTTAGCCCCCGTGCATGTGGTATCGAAAAAAGGGGGCATCACAGTGGTGTTGAACGACAAGGATGAGCTGGTGCCCACTAGACCAATCACTGGATGACGGATGTGTATCGACTATAGCAAGCTCAATGAGGCCACCAAGAATAATCATTTTTCCTTGCCGTTTATTGATCAGATGCTTGACAGATTGGTTGGCCATGAATTTTTACTGTTTCCTCGATGGGTTATTTGCGTACTATCAGATTGCTATTGCGACCGAGGACCAAGCAAAGACTGCTTTCACTTGCCCATTCGGAACCTATGCGTGCAAAATAATGCTGTTCAGACTCTGCAATGCACCAGGTACATTTCAGCGTTGTATGATGTCTATCTTTTCTGAGATGATTGGTGATTTTGTTGAAATTTTCATGGATGATTTCTCTGTCTTCGGATTGTCATTTTCTGATTGTCATTGTCATTTTCTGATTGTCTTGGTAAAATTGAACGCATCCTAGGTAGGTGTGTTGAAAGTGGGTTGACTCTTAGTTGAGAAAAGAGTCACTTTATGGTGCGTAGTGGTAATGTCTTAGGGCATATTGTCTCAAAAAGAGGCGTAGAGGTCGACAAAGCTAAGGTGGATGTGATTGAAAGATTATCTCCACCTCGCGATGTCAAAGGAATTAGGAGTTTTCTTGGGCATGCCGGTTTTTACCGGCATTTTATAAAAGATTTTTCTAAGATCAGTCAACCTCTATATCGTTTGCTTTCTCAAGATGTGCCATTTGTGTTTGATGATGAATGTCTGTCTGCTTTCAATTTTCTTCAGGAGAAGTTGAGCACTGCACCTGTTGTTATTGGTCCGATCTGGTCAGAACTTTTTGAGATAATGTGTGATGCTTCTAATTCTGCTGTTGGTGCTGTTTTGGGTCAACGTATTGATAAAATGCTTCGTGTCATTTATTATGCGAGTATGACTCTTACTTCTGCTCAAGTGAATTATACCACTACCGAGAAGGAGATGTTTGATGTTGTGTTTGTATTAGATAAATTCCGTGCATACATCATAGGTTCCAAGTTCATCATTCACAGTGATCGTGCTGCATTGCGTTATTTGTTGACCAAATCTCAAGCTAAGCCTAAACTCATTTGTTGGGTGCTTTTATTACAAGAGTTTGATTCAGAAATTCGTGATAGGAAAGGTAATGAAAATGTTATAGTTGACCATTTGTCTCGTCTTGATAATCTACCTTTTCCTATGATCTGTGATAATTTGCTTGAGTCGTTTCCATTTGAACAAGCTTTGAGTGCAGGGATTGTGCCTTGGTATGCTGATATTGTCAATCTTCTTGCTTGTAATGAGTTGAGGTCTGACCTTACTTCCCAAGAAAGGAAGCATTTTCTATCTGTGTGCAGATAATATTTTTGGGAGGGCCCTTACTTATTCAAGATTGGTAAGGATGATGCCATCTGAAGGTGTGTGCCGGATGATGAGCAAACCAAGGTCTTGCAATTCTGCCAGGAGACTCACTGCGGGGGCCATTTTGGAGGACAGAAAATAGCATACAAGGTGCTCCAATCAGGTTTATTAGCCTACATTATTTAAGGATGCCCATGCTTTTTATATTGCTTGTGATCGTTGCCAAAGGATTGGTTCCATTGGTCGTAGGAATGAGATGCCCCTTAACAATATTCTCGTGGTTGAAATCTTTGATGTTTGGGGTATTGATTTTATGGGACCGTTTCCCAAGTTTTTTTATTATGAGTACATTCTTTTAGCCGTTGATTACGTATCCAAGTTGGTTGAGGCAATCCCCACTAGGACTTGTGATTCTCATGTCGTGCTAAGGTTTGTGTAGGAAAATATTCTTTGTAGGTTTGGATTTCCCAAGGCGATAATTAGTGATGGTGGGAAACACTTTTGCAACAAACTTTTCGAAAAACTTATGAAGAAGAATGGGATAACGCATAAGGTTGCTATTCCCTATCATCCAAAAACATCGGGACAAGCAGAGACAAGCAACAAGCAAATCAAGGGAATCTTGGAGAAGATTATACAATCGTCTCGTAAGGATTGGTCTTCAAAGCTGAATGACGCGCTATGGGCGTACCATATGGCTTACAAGAGTATTTTGGGGATGAGACCGTACCGGCTTGTGTTTGGAAAGAATTGTCATCTACCTGTCGAGATCGAACACAAGGCGTATTAGGCAATCAAGACCACTAGCTTTGATCTTGATGCTGCGGGAAAACAGCGGGCGTTGCAGATGTCCGAGTTGGATGATCTCCGTAATGAGGCATATGACAATGCCAAGATTTACAAAGATCGAGTGAAGAGGCTCCATGATCGCCGGATCTTGTATAAGGAGTTAAAGCCCGGGATGAAGGTCCTTTTGTTTAACTCAAGATTGAAATTGTTTCCCGGAAAGCTCAAATCTCGTTGGTCTGGCCCTTATGTCATTGAGAAGGTTTTTTCATTTGGAGCTGTTCGTGTGATTAATGAAAAGACTCAAGAATCTTTTCAAGCGAATGGACGCCGTGTGAAGCCATACATCGAAGGAGAAGTCAAACCTTAAGTGGTGGAGTCATTGGGGATCATCGATCCGAAATTCTGAAGACTCATTCTATTGTCAAGCTAACGACGTTAAACAAAGCGCTGCATGGGAGGCAACCCACGATTAAAAAAAAAAGGGGCAAACGAGAGTAGCAGCATGAGCGAGTGAGCGTTCAATGTTGAGCGCTAGCTGCTCTCTCTCTCTTAAAAAAAATTAAAATTTCCTTACGCAGCATTCGGTAGCAGCAACACCTCCCAACCCTCCCTACCCCTTTTGGAGACCGTTGTTTCTTATTTCTTTTCCATAATTCACGTCCCCAATTTCCTTCTCACTGCCGTCCATACTCAAAAATCTCTTACCCATATTTCTTTCGTCGCTCCTCTTCAACTTCCCTTTTAATTCCCTCGCTGCTTCCCCTACCTTCTCATACCTAATTCCTCAGCCGCCACCCCCTATTCTGCAGATTTTCTGCACTTCTTCTCCTCGATCTCTTTCTCTGTTTCTCTCGCACCTCTCTTCATTTCGTTCCACCACAGCTCCTTACTCTTTCCCTCTCGCCCGCTCTCTCTCTCTCTCTCTCTCTCTCTCTCTCTCTCTCTCTCTCTTTTGCTTCTGTCACAGTCGTGCTTCTTTCTTATCCAATTCTCTCGCCTTGGCAGCGTTATTCCACAAGTGCTTTTCATTTGCGCTCCCTACGTACTGAGCGACCGCTCGTCTTTCTTGCGAGCAATTCTTCTCATTGCACGCTTTGCTCCGCATTGCTCCACATTGCTCGTCACTGTCACATCAAGGGAGCGAGTTCTTTACCTCCACCAAGTTCCGGCTTTCCGATCATGCCGCGGGTAAAATTACCGGTTCGTCAGCAACGGGCAAGTCATAAGACGGGTACTTCTACCTTTGCCCCGTCCCGTGAGGATACCACGCTGGCTAATTTTGAGGCGCAAGCTTTCATCGAGCTCTATAGCTGCCCATTCCGTATTTATAATGATGCCGAAGGTATGCTTTACGAGCGCTTTAAATCGTTTGAAGTCTCTTTGCCTCATTCTATTTCGTGGCTTGCCATGGATAAGCTTGGGGTCAGTGCTCAATTGAAAGAATACTTTAATGTGTTGGGATTACTTTAGTATGCTGAGATGGATTTTGTGGGTGCTTATTCGCCTCTTGTTTATGAGTTTTTGTGCTCTATGGACTTTGCCCATTATTTATCTAGCGTTACTTGTCGTTTGTTTGGGAAGAAGGTCACTGTCACCAAGGCCGTAATGAAAGCGGTGTTTGGTTTTTCTGTTAGAGGTGATAAGATTGCTAACTTTCAAGTTGTCGATGCTTGGACAACGTTGTCTGGATTTAAGAATTGGAAGTCCCAAGGGGTGTCTAGTGGGTTTATCCATGATCCGATGCTTGGGATTGTGCATAAATTTATATCTTATAATGTGTTTGGGAATGAGCAGGCTAATAAGGTTAATAAATCTGAAGTTTACTTGCTTTTTGCGGCCATTCAGAATGTTCGGATTTGTCCTACTGACTTTATTTTCGAATCCTTGCAATACTTCCAACGCAATGGTCGATGTCACCCTGCTTTTCCACATATTGCTAGTTCTTTGGCAAAGTACTTTAAGATATTGCCTACTAGGGATCGGCTTGTGCTTTTGACGTAAAAGATTTCTCTTAATGAGCTCAAGTCGTCGGTTTCATTCTTTCTCGAGATGCTCTTTGTCCTCAAGCTAAGTGGCGTTGTGTTGAGAGTTATCGGAATAAGTTATTAGCAGATGACCGCGGGGAGGGGGCTGTTCCCCCTACTTCTGAACATGTCGGGGATGCTGATGCAGAGGAAGATGGGGCTAGATGCCCTCATGTTGCCAATCTCAATTCTGGGGGACCTCCTATTACTACTTTACAGTCTTTTAGCCTTAGTTCTTCTGATTTTGCTCAGTTTCAGCGTGTTCTTTTTGAGCGTCTGGACCGTCAGGATGCACAGCTAGTTATTCAAAACCGCAATTGGAAGGTCAACAATCAGCAATAGGATCAGCTAAATCGGCAGATGGCTGAGCAGAATCGCCAATTGCAAAATTTGGAGCAGCGCTTGGACATTTGGATGTCGCAGTATGGTGGTGTTCCCCCTCTGCCGTCTGCTCAACAGTGATTTCTCACAGTTGCATTGTTTGTTATTCCTCCTTTCTCTTTTAGATTGTGGTGGTTGTTGCTGTTTTCTTTTCTGTTTTGTTTTTCTTGGAATTATTTTAGTTTTTGTTGTTTTGACTATTTTCAGGTGTGCATGGTGGCCTTTCGAGCTGTTGTTCCTTGCCAATTTCCCAGTACTTTTTCTTCTCCCTCTTTCATATGTCTTTTTTGCAATGGGGACATTGCCTTATTTTTTTAGAGGGAGGAGCAGGTTTTGTTGAATACTGTTTGCATGTCCTCTTGAGTCTCATTTTGATCTACGTTGTAACTGTGATGATTGGATTTGATGAATTATGTTTTGATGGCCTTGATTGATCGGGATATTCTGTTACGAATTGATTGTTGGTGAGCATTATATAGTTAACTGTGGGGCATTGTCATACTAGAATGATTGAGGCTTGATATTTGAATGTGGGTCTATGGGTGAGAAAAGATTGTGTTTTAAGTGTTGTATCCCAAGTTTAGGAGCCGTGTTTTTTGTAAATTAAAAAATAATAATAAAATAAAAAATAAAATAATAATAATAATAATCAAATTTGAGTCAAGTTGAGAGGCTTCTGCTCTTCTGGAACAATGAGCATGGAAAACCACGTGAAGACACTTTAGATAAACTCTAAATGTTTATACCTCATGAATTATAGCCACATAACTCATCTTGACTTAGAAATGTTTAATTATGTCTAATGGTGTAAGTTTGTGTGTGATGTGAAAGGTTCTACCCCTCTTTCTCGTCTGTTCTAAATTGAATCTATTATGCGAGAAATGGGTATGGAAAACCACGCTAGGATGCCGGAATTTTTTCGAGAGTAAACCTAGTGAATTTTGCCTGGAATTCACCTTATCTCTTTAAGTTACAATGTGGCTTGGAATTTTGGGATACATCGAAAATCTGTGATATTTTCTTGCTTATAGTCTTGTGTTTGAATGTTGGGTGGATTGAGTTCTTGTGTGGAGGGCCACTCGTTGCTATGTGATAATCATGTTCGATTGAGGATTGATGGAGTGTGCTGTGATTGATAAGATGTCGAAGTATGTTTCGTTGAACTTGATTGATCATTTTCTTTTTAATATGAAATGAGATTTACTTGAGGACAAGCAAGGTTTTGTGTGTGGAAGGGTTGTTTCACCTATTTTTGGTCATATTTTCTATAGGTTCTTAGGTGTGTTTTTTACATTAGTTTGTTTGTTTTGCGTTATCTTAAGTCAAAAAATTGCACTCATGTTTCGTCCAAGTGTTTTGAGTGGAAATGTAGGTTTTGAGCCGTATTTACAAGTTTAAAGATCAAAGTGGGCTCAATCCGATCTTGGAACGAAGAGATATGGAGGAGAGTAGAGCTGAAGTAAGGGGCAGAGCTCCCTCGGTAACTAGGGGTCCCTGCTGAAGTGAATCATTGCACGTCGAGAGAATGGAGGCAGAGATCCCTCGCCAATCAGAGCTCCCTGCCCTATTGATGGTTTCTCGGAGTGTGATACAGGAACAAGTGGTAGAGCTCCCTCGCTGACTAGAGCTCCTTGCCAACAAGGGGCAGAGTTCCCGCGTAGGAAAAGAAACACGTACGTTATTTTCACTTTCTTTTCCTAGGGTTTTACTTGGCTTTTCTTGGTGACGGCTAGAGACTTTTATCCTCAGTTTTTGTTATACTTTCATCTTGTAATTTTCATTTCGGGGATTGAAGAACAACACCACCACGGATTATTATCATATTCTTCTTCACTTTCGTTATGCAATTTCCATTGAAGTTTGTGAGTTCTTTAGTTCTTGCTTTTAATTTCTTCTACTTTAATTTTTCTTAGATTAATTTGTTAGATTAATTTCATTCTTGCCTAGGTTTAATTCATGTTTAATTTCTCTTTTCAATTTGCGTCTAGGTTTAATTTGTTTTAGATTTTATTTCAATTCTTATTTAGGTTTGATTTATGCTTAGTTATTTCTTCCGCCTAGTTATAAACAAACAAATCTTCGATTTTATTGCTTTATTTTCTTTTCCGTTTGCGATACAAATAATTTCCCTACTAAGTTTTTCTTGTGAGACGATACTTGGGTTAACTTGCTTAATCTACAAAGATCACGTTTAATTGCGTGCAACTTAGGATTAAAACAGTTGAAACAAATAATATACATGACTTCTCTTTCATTGCTTTATTACAAGTATATAAGTATTTCCTTGTTTTCGTGGGTACACGAATGATACGTAAATAATCTACATGAAAGAAGAATGAGAATTGAGTTTTATAAGAGCATTGGCGGGGGGGGGGGGGGGGGGGGGAGGGGGGGTCGATCGCCAGGATCGATCCTCCCCACTCGCCTCCCATGCTTCAACCCGATGAGTCGATCCTGCTGTGGTGTCTTCGACACCGAAGGGACGATGAAGGGTGTTGTAGGCGGTGTCGATAAATCGGTCCCCTCTCGACCTCGACACGCTGCACCTTGGGGACACGTGGCGTGTCCTCATTCGTCCCACTTAATTTTTTTGTACTTTTTCTGACTAAAAAAAATATAATTAATTTTTTTAATTTCCAACGGCTAAACTCCCAAAACCCCTATAAATACCAAATGGGATCCTCTATTGCCTTTCCATGTTGCATCTGCTACTGCATTAATAAGGGAACGACATGTGGCATGACTAAGAGTTCAAGATTTAGGGTATATATAAGGAAAATATATTCCCTAAATTTTAAACCCATAATCACGCCACGTGTCGTTCTCTTATTAATGCAATAGGAGATGCAACACTGAATGTAATAGAAGATCTGATCTGTATAAATACCCCTTCAATACATTTATTCTTCACACCAAAATTCACTCTTCATCCCAATTTATTTCTTCTTAAATTTCAATCTTTAATTCTTCATTTTTTGTGCAAAAAAAATGAGTGACAACGAGAATCAGTTCAATGTATGGTACCAAGCCCAATTCGGTACGAGGTAATTACACGAGACATGTCCGACATGAATCTGGCGCAATTAGAGGCGCACCAAAAAGTCGTTGCGGGTTGTTGGGCGTAGTTCTTGTTATTTTTTTTCTTAATTATTATATTTTTTTATCTTAATTGTTGTATACTTTTATTTTAATTTAATAAAATTGTCATTTTAAAAATTTTCTATTTATTAATTTTTATTATTATTATTTATTAGAAATACTAAAAAAATAACAAAATAAAATTTAATCAATCATTGCCGATGATTATAGACCCGGGATCTATATATCCACCCTATTATCAAATTTTCTACTGGGGTCTATTTAATTATTGGGATCCTACCAAAATCACATTTCCCGATGATAGACCCGGGGTCTAAGAAATGATCGTTGTGCATGCTCTAAGTACCAATCAGAAATCACCAAAAAAGAAATTAAGCGTCGAAGTCAATTTACATTATGTTTTGCTATGAATAATGTGGTCTTATTTGTTGAAAAATAAATAAATTAATGTGATATTATTGATTAGATGGGACTTCGCTCCCCCAATGGTTATATATATATATAATTAATAAAGCTATTCAGTCATATAGTGACCATCCACATTCGTAGAAAAAAAAAAGTTGACTGTAATAATGGAACAATAAAGCTATTCAGTCACACGGGCGAAAGAAAATGGAAAGTTGTCTGTAAAAATGGAAATAATCATATTTTTTCTCAGGATTTATGCTTCCCCAATTAGGGTATATTTAAATTTTAAAATCTATATTACCTTTTTAACTTGTGTAACCGGCCACAATATGTCGAAATAGCACTACCCATAATAGAAATAATCACATTTCCCACTAAGGTTTATGCTTACCCAATTAGGATATTCCATTTTCAAAACCTATATTACAATTTTTAACTTGTGTGACTGACTACAGTATGTCTAAATTGCACTACTCACGTATCGTATATAGAAAAAATTAATGTTTAGGAATTGTGTCCTTATAATTTGACATGAATACCGTAGTAATAGTACTATGCATACATATAATATATTTCAAGAATTAATATTATTACGAATCTTGATTCTACAAGCCACTTTTTTTTCTTTAATTGATTCTGGTAAAGACATATTTTCAATTGATTCTATATCAACCACAATCTAACGAGAAGGGGGGTTGATGTGGATCCTATTTGCAAATTATGTGGTAAAGAAGTGGAGAGTCAAACCCACCTATTTCTTGAATGCTCAAAGTCCCTTGAGGTGTGGTACCATTGTCCGATAAGTTTCTCAAGCGTGGAGAACATGAGTTTATTCACAAATTATCGCCTTCAGTAAAAGGTAGCACTTAATTGCTAAGAATCGTTATAACCAAATGATTAAATTAATCAAAATAATAAATTATTTTTATTGAAAATTTTAATTTGATCAATTATTAAGTTACTATTATTTATCTAGCTAATTATTTAGATAGTAAAATAAATAGTTTAATTTTGGTTATAAAATATTGAAAATTTTCCCTTTCTTATGCATATGATAAGTATTTTTTTTTTACCAAATAAATAATCTGTCATAAGTATTATAATAAGTAATGTGGGACGAGATGATGCAAAGCTACGAATGATTAATAATACGTTGTAATTTTATGAGTACAGTAGAGAAAGAGATCTCAAAATTTTAATTGTGATGAGATGATCGGGGGCACAATAATTAACATTGTATACGATGAATAACATTAACTGTGGAATAAAATTAAAGAAACACCCTTTTTGATCAATTGTCAAAATAGTATTACTAAAAAGAAGCATTAACTTAATTTTAATGTTCATGCTTATATATCTCAAAATAATGACAAAAACTTCCCTGCACATGGTTGCATTCTATGCAACCGGTTCTTACCCGGCTGACCCGACCCATTTCATAAAATATGTAACATATTTTCTAATTTTTTTCAGAAAATTATTCTAGGTTTTTCTTCGTTCTCCGCCTCCTCTCTTCTTTTCTCCTTCTTCTCTATTTTCTCTCCGATTCACCACCGATTCTCCGCCGATTTTCCATTATTTCTACGTTTCCAGTCATCATCTGTGGTCCGTTGTTTGTAGTTGTTCGATTCCGACATCGTCTCAAGGTTTGTTCAAACCCTAGTTCTCAACGTGAATGTCTTCGTATTTTCTCTCGATTTTCCTCCGATTTACAAGTTTCCGATTCTCTATTTTCCAATCTACAAGACTTCTGCATTTTCCCTTTGCGTTATTTTCTAATTCTCAATACTTTGTCATTGTTTCTTTTTGCTTTTGTATTTCTGTAAACTGTATTTCTTACTATTTGCGATTAAATCTGTTTCCCTTTGCGCTTTTAGGCCGTTCTTCGCCGTCGATTTGGCTGTTATTTTGTTTGTTTTTTTTTTTCAATTTCAAGTATTACATTTTGTTTTAATCTGATTTTAGATTTAGGGTTTTTTATTCTTTAAACTTATAAATTGATCTTCATCTTTGAACTATCTTGTTGTTTGTTTGGAGTTATCATCCATTATCTTGTCTGATTCTCAAAAGTAATACTCATATTTACTGAAAGTAAACGTTACTGTGATGAAATATATAATTTGTTTCTGTGACTGTTTCTTGTAGTTTTTGTGCTATTTTTCCTTCAAAAATGTGTGTTTTAGTTTATATTTTCATGATTTTGGAGTTTCGTAAATTTTTATTATGAAGATTAATACTTATAGTGAATAAAAGTATGCTCAGTTTAGTAATTTATATTATCAAAAGTATTATTTATATGGAATAAAAGTAATTTTTCCTCTGAGATAAAGTATCATTTCTTATTCATATAGAGTGCTATATAGATTTTGGTTGATCATGCCTTTTATGTTAATTGCCTTTACAGATTTGATATCATGGTAAAGAAGAGATCTACTAAGGGGAAAGAGATTGTTTTATCTTCTTCCAGGACCAGTCCTCGTGCTAAGTAATTATTTCTATATTTCTATCAAAGTATATATAGATATATATATATATATATATGCTTACTGCTTCTTATTATTTATTTTCAATATTTTGTGTAGTGTGTTTAGTAAGCGGAAGAGGGAATCTAATGTTGTAATCAAAAGGAAAGAGGAGGTGCAGGTTGTTATCAAAGAAGAAAGGTATATATTGTTTTAATCATTTATAGTTTTCAGTATGTGTTGTTGATTTTATTTTATAGAGCATCTTCATATATTTGATGTCTACATTGTTTTTTTTTTGGCAGCTATCATATTAAAACAAAACTGGCAAAACTATGTGACTTGATTTTAGTGTTGAATGATCAACAGAAAAAATCAATTAGACGAGTAGGTTTTGGCAGTATTTTGTTTATGACTGACTGGAAATATGTGGGGTGGAGTAATGTGATGTGGTTTGTTGAAAATATTAACCCTATTTCTCGTATAATTAGATTTAAGGGTGGGCACAATCTTGTTGTTAGGCCTGCAGATATTCAAGATTTATTTCTTTTACCTAGGCCTGTTAATGGTGATTGTAAGGTTGTTTCTTATGAGAGAAATGATGAATCAGGTTCTGTTTTGACTGAAAATTTTAAGCAAAGATTTGGTTTGGTAGGTTCAGTTACCCACAAGTCAATCTATGATTTGTTGTCCAATCAAAATGATGCTAGATTCAGGGATGGGGGTGATGAGTTTGTTATATTGTTCATCCTTTATGCCTTTTCTACATTTCTTGGCCCTACTGCAAATACTTCTATTGATTTCAGTCTTTGTAAGCCTCTTTTCAATGTTGGTAGCATTCCAAATCTTGATTGGTGTTCATTTGTTCTTGACAAACTCTGTAAAGCACTAGATTCTTATAAACTGAGTCGTTATAGTGCGATAAGTGGGTGTTTGTTGGTTCTTCCATTGCTTTATTTTCACCAATTCCAGTGGAAAGGTATTCCTGAGATTTACACCTTGCCACTTATAAGGCATTGGATAAGTACAAAATTTAACACTAGAATTAAGGATGAGTGCAGTAGTAATAGTGATTTTGGTAGTGGTGATTGGCTTTTAGGTGTCTTTCCAGTTAGTTCTCATGTTAGAGTAGACGAGCATGTTGTTGATAGAAGGCCAGATGTTTCTAAGAAAGAAGATCCAGTTCGTGATGATGATCAAGATGTTGCTCTAGAAATTCCTCCTAACCATATTATGTACAAGATTCCTCCTGGTGAGAAATCTGACAAAGATATCAGCTCCATTTCAAACAATGTAAGTTTATTTACTCTTCTAATAATTCTGCTTTTATTTCTATACTTTTTATATTTAACTTAATTACTTCCTTCACTTCTGTAGGACTTGCAAAGATCATTTTTGATCTTGCAGCGTGATATAAATGTTGTTGTTTACAAGCACAAGGAGAAAATTGAAGCATTCAAGAGAGATAATTCTCAGGAAAATACTCAGTTTGGAGTAGTTGGCTCGTTTCCCACTTCTTACTCTTGTGATAACGATCCATATTGGAATGATGAAACGCTCAGAATCTGCGATGAATTGGTTGCCCAGCTGGAGAATGTAAAGAATGAGAAGATGATGAAGAATGATAATGAGACATCTGAGATTCCTCATGTGCATTCTGCAGAACCAGCACCTGTGGATGAGGTGTTGGAGGATCTGAACACAAATACTGAAGAATGTTTGACAAGTAAATTGACACTGTATTTTTTTCAATTTTTTTGTTTCTTATTTATTTATGAATTTATTTTTACATTTTTTTTCAACAGGAGATGTTGAGAATGTTCAGACTCATTCTGTTGTTGATGATCAACATCCAGATGATGATCAAGAACAGAAAAAGGTGAAGAATAAGAAGAAAAGGATGAGGGATCCTGACATGCCCAGTTTTGAACTTCTCAGCGATTATTCATCTTCATCCTCTGATTCAGAGTGTCTTGTTCCTCCAATTGGCATTTTTTTTATGCTTCTTTATTACATTTTGTAATATTTGTTTTAATTCATATTATTGATATGAATTTTTTACTACAGTTGATCACTCCATTCAAACTGAAATTCATGAGAAGAGTGAAGAAATATCGAAGAATGGTCATCATAGTTTGTGACCCTAACTTTCAATTTATTTTTTCAACTTTTTTTTTTATATTATTGTTTTCAACTTATATTTATATGATTTTTTAAAATTAGCTATGATGTTCCTTGAACCTTAAATTGCAGATGAAAGTGATGTTGATGACATAGACTTTGAAAAAATTAATAAGATTATTGATTTAGTTTCTGTTGCACATGAAGATGTGCGTGTTTGTCGTATGTATGAGTCAATTTTGCCGCATTATATGAAATGTTTTGCAGATACTGGTATGCTTCTTAAATTTATATTGTAATTCAGTTTATGTTGTTTTTTTAATTGCATTGTGATACTTTTATTCTTAATTTTTGATAAATATTACTTTATGCTTTGCAGTCCCCACTTTGCCTTTTATTGATCCCATGGAATTGAATTCTAGTATTGAATGGCCTAGTGGGAAATCTTCATTCAAGTCTAAATTCATGATCAATAATGCCAGACACTTTAGGGATATTTCTAAGATTGAAAAGGAAATTGCTGACTTCTGTTTTCATGATCATCGCACTATTGTCAAGACGTATGTATTTCTCCTTACTTCCTTCTTCATATACATGTATTTTATTTTTTCCTATTATATTTTTACTTTCTTATTAACTATTAATATTGATTTTCAGGATGAATGTATTTAGTTATGATCTTCATTGTTGGAAGTTCTATTTGAACTTGCAATCCATGAAATCTCTGAATGATGGTTGTTTCCTTGATTTTAATGTGATTGATTATTGGTCTATACTGATGAATAAGTTCATCAAGTATCAGTCTTTAAGATTATCAACTGCCACGAGGAAGTTCTACTTCAACACTCAACATTCGGTATATTTTTATATTTTTAAATTTGTTTTTTTTTTTCATTTTGATTCTTCCCTTTTATAGTAATCATTTAACTATTCTGTTTTATTTATTCATTCCTTATTTTTAGTCGTATGTTGAGAAATTGCTCGATGCTAAGCCTGGTGATGATCTCGAAGAAATAGCTTATTTTGTGAGAAGTTGTTGGCATTTTTCTATGAAGCAAATGGTTCAACTCAATGATATGCCATTAATTGAAACTGTAAGTAGTATTTTTTTTTATTTTACATATTATTGTTTACTGTATTTTTTGTTCTTCTTTTATGTCAATTTGTTTTTTCTTCTTATTTACAGTTTATAATCCCCATTTGCTTTGATAAACATTTTGTCGCTCTTGCTATCAATTTTTGTTCATCGAAGATTCAGTACCTCGACAATGTTCTTGATCACTGTCCAGAAAACTCTCGGAATTGGAAAATGGTTCAAATTGTGGCACGTTTCTTTTTTATAAATATCTCATCTGCTGTACTTTTATATAATAATTACATCATCAAAAATTGTTTCTCCGTGATATGAAACATCCAAGAGCTGCAGATTTTTCATCGTTTACTTTTGAAGAAGTTCCATTTGCATGGAGAAGTGACAAGTTGAACATTGACTGTGGTGTTTTTCTCATGCATCACATGGAACATTTTGATGGCATCCCTTACATGCATGAAGATTTGGCACAGGTTTGATATTTTCTATTTCTTTATTTTCATTCAAATTTACAAATGTCTAATACATTGTGTTATGTTTATTTCTGAACTTGGTAGTTTTTAAGTTTTTTTACTTTGTTTTTTTGAAGGTTGTTGAAAGGAAAAAGTTTAGAGTTCTTTATTGCTCAAGGATTGTCTTGTCTTCTGTCAACAAATGCCAACAAGAAGTGTTGTTTGAGGTTCTTCGATTTGCTAGAAGGTTGAAATGAGATGTTTTCAATATGTCATCTTTGGATTGGTACTGATCTGCTGTTTTTTACATTTAATACATTAAATTTGTTGTGTACAACCAGCCATTGAATACTGTTTATTTTGTTAGTTTTGTTGAACATGTTATATGTATGGTGCATTTTATATTTGAACAGAATATGTCATGAAAATATTGTTTATTTTTATGTGATGTAATGACTTTCTCTCTTAGTATTTTTGTTTATATGAATTTGTGTAGACTGTTTGTTTAAATTTTTTTGTGATGTTTCATTTTTTTTTTTTGTGAACATGATTCTATTTGTTGTTGATTAAATAATGTGTTAGGTGTTGTTAGATTTATTTTATGCTTTGTGTTGTGTTTTACGCAACAAATAACAAAAGTATAAGTTGCTGTAAACAAAAGTACGTATAACACTCCACAGAAGTAATAGTTTGAAATATTACTTTCCGTATAATTATAATTACTTTTGTCATTTCTAATTCTTAGCGTAAAACTTCGTCATTTGAGCTTATAATATAGTCTCTTAATATTATAATAGATCATCCGATATCTTTTCAAAACTCCCACAATAAGCTAACATGTGAAATACTCCGCTTGGTTACAATATTTCTTCGAATTGTTGCTCGTTGGCTTGTAATCCTACTTTATAATATAATAATTTAATAAAAGTGCAATTTACTTTATGCAAATAATACACACTTTGTTACAAAACAATCTTTTATGATTTTCTAAAAATTATTTTAACGTTTAACCAACAATATAAATTGTCATACTCAAATGTAGATATTATTCTTATTAAAAGTAATTATTTATAAACATTACGTTTCGTAGTGACAAATTTTACTTTTTGCATGACGATAATTTACTTTAACGTTAAATTGAAAGTACAACTTGTCATGTATAAAAGTTGAAATTGTTGTGATGAAATGTACTTATTGTTAAATATTACATCTCTTAATGATAGTATTTACCTTTTCTAACGAGAAAAAAATACTTTTAACTTTTATTGAAGATAAACTTTCGTGAGACCGTTCTCCTGATAGAGACTGGCGCATCTGATCTATAGATTATATGCACACGCATCCACGTACTGCTCATCCACCCCATGCGCTATTTTTTTAATTCAATAATTTTTTTCTATTTTTTTTTGTTTACCTCTTCGTTTTCTTATTTGTCCCATCTTCTTTGGTCAATATCCGAGCGAGTGGAGCCGAAGGCCTCGGAGCAAGCCGAAAACATCTAAATTATTTTTCGATGATTATCCTTATATTAGTTAAATCGGAGCCGAAGGCGGAGTCGTAAACTCGGAGCCGAAGGCCGGTCGTAAATTATAATTTTTATTGTGTGCAAATAATTTATTGTTTTCAAATAATACACACTTCCACACAAAAATTAACTTTTTTGATTCATTAAAAATTATTTTAACAAAAAGTATAAATTGTCATATTCAAATGTAAATATTTACGTTTTTAAAAGTAATTATTTATAAAAATTATATTTCGTAGTGACAATTTGTACTTTTTGAACGACGATAATTACTTTAATATTAAACTAAAAGTATAACTTGCCATGCATAAAAGTGAGCATTATTTTTATGAAATGTATTTATTGTTAAAGATTACATTTCTTAATGACAATATTTACTTTTTTAAACTTGAAAAATTACTTTCAAATTTTATTAAAGACAAACTTGCGTGAGACCGGGTCTCCTACTAGAGATTGGTGCATCCGATCTATGGATTACATGCGTACGCATGCACGTACGACTCGTCCCACCCATGCGGTACTTTTATTCAGATTTTTTTTTAATTCAAGAATTTTTTTGTCTTTTTATTTTTTATTTTTGTTTGCCTCTTCGTTTTCTTGTTTGCTGCATCTTCTTTTGTCAAGATTCGAGCGAGCCGAAAAAATTCAAATTATTGCCCGACGATTATCCTTATATTCGTAATTGAATTGAAGGCGGAGTCGTAATTTTAGAGCCAAAGGCCCAGCCATAAATTCGGAGCTGAAGGCTCAGTCGTAAACTCAAAGCCGAAGGCAGAGCCGTAAAATCGGAATCGAAGGCAGAGCCCTAAATTCGGAGCCGAAGACTGAGTTGTAAAATCCAAGTCAAATGTTTAGTTCTAAAATTTGAGCCAAATTTATATAAAAAAAATATTAAGATTTGAAAAAAACAAATAGTAACTCATTTGGTAGTATGATACTGCTCTCATAATATAGTGATGGCCCCGATACGAATTTTGGTGTATGGGGGGGAATACACCAGATAGAGATTTCAAAAATAACCCCCTGAAAATTACCACAACTGAGTAAGAGGACTCAGTTGGAATCACAACTAAGTAAGAAAACTCAGCTGGAAGAGTGGTGTTGTGCGGAATGTGGTGGAAACAACAATAACTCGTATAAAACAACTCACGCTCAGATGCAAGGTCGGTCAACAACTAAATCAGTTGAAATGTAAAGATGCAGTTTTGAGTGCTGGTTAGTTGGTCAGTTGGATATGCAAAAAGTAACTGAACTGAAAACACAACACAAAGGAATTACGTGGTTCGGAGAGAACTCCTACGTCCACGGAGAGTTGTGAGTCCACACAACTCAGTCCAAATTCTTTAGGACAGCCGTTCAGATAAGTTTGCGGGTACTTATCAACCTTACAGATAAGTTTGCGGGTACTTATCAACCATTCTACTCAATTTCGAGAAGAGCAGGATCCTAACAACCTTTTTAGGGGATGTGTATAAGGGTGAGTTTTCCAACTACTAGCTCTAACAAAGGAGTGAGCTAGGATCTAAGCTTGAACGAATGAAGACTCAAACTAAGATCGAAAACACCAAGACAGATTCTAACTCTCTATGAACTCTCAGCTGGTAATGTTCTTAGAGAATATTTGCAGTTTAGCTTGTGCACAGAATATCGTCGTTCTTTCGCTCGTCTATCTCTCTATTCTATCTTCACTGTCTTCTCTGTGTTCTATCTTGATGAATGAATGAATGCCTCTATTTATAGGCAGTGAAAATCAACTAGCCGTTGGAAGAGCCGTTGATCTTTGTTCTGTGAAAGCGATGGCTTGTCTCTCATCTCTGCAGATTTTCCCGATTTGGCAACTGTGAACTTCTGCTTTCCTTCTAAGACAACCTTGTGTTGGGCCAAATGAGGTAATGACAGAACGTCAAACCTTCACGTGACTTCCTATTTGAAATTCAAATTTCAACCTTTGTCTTTCAACATTGGTTAGTCGGTTGAGGCGTTTGATCTTCATCCGAGTGGTCTTTAGCTGATGTTCCATCTGATCGCTACCTTCATCTGACCTTCTGTCTGAAGAGGAACAGTTGAACCCTCAGCTGCCTTGAACTTCATGTTGTCGATCTATCAGATTGAGTCCTGCAACTGATGTTCCACATCTGATCAGGTGGATTGTCAGATCTGACGTAAAGTTGATCACTCAAATATTTTCCTTCATCCGATGATCTAGATCAGATCGGTTGGCTTGAACGCTCAGTTGTCTTTCTTACATCTGATGTTCCATGCGAGTTTCCATCTGAATTTCTATCCGAGTAAATCCATGTTGTCGTCTTCAGCTGGAGTCCTGTAAAGATAAAATCTGAACATTGCTCAAACAGCGAGCCTAAATACTAACCTTAGGAAATGGCAACATCTACTCGGTTGGGGTCAGTTGGTTTTGGAATCAATCAAAACTTTACTAAATTTTCCAATAATTTCCCCCTTTTTGATGATGCCAAAACCCTACTGATCTAAACCCTACTGACCTATCTAAAATCTCAGCTGAAACTCTAGACAGTCTATAAGATTAAACATCAAAGGGTTAGTACAGTTATAACATGGTATTGAAATAACTTTGCGATTCAGAGCTTGGACAACTGAAAAATTGTACATCAAGGTGAATCGGATATATGATGAAAGTTTTCATTACAACTGATGTGTTTATATAGATAAGCATGGAAATCAATTACATCAGTGGCTCAAAAACTCTATCTTCAGCTAATACTTCAGCCCATACTTGCCAAAAATCCTGACAAAAATATCTCTCTTGGCATCTGACTCCTTCAAGATATGAACTCCATGTTCCTGACAGACTTTTCTTGACTCAGCTGCAATCTTCTGCCTGTTAGGATTCCTTGTCTCTGGAATGAATGGAGGAAGATATGTAACCTTCTGAGGGACGGGGACGGTATTCATATCCAGCTTTGCATCAATCATTGCTCATCTGAACTGGCTGAACATGCCCGGATCCCCAGAGTGTAGCTCGATTAGGGCTCCTTTGAACGCTCTTCTTGGATCCTCAGTAGCGAACACCTTCCTGTAATAGAAATCATTCACAAACTCTTGTTTGAATGATTCTCAATCATCATTCCATTCTTGTGGCATCCACTTATCAACATGTTTGAAGCGTCCCTGGAGCTTGATCTTTCCCGGCAGTCTCTGTTGCTTCAACATTGCTTCAGCCTTCACCTGATGTTTCTCAATGCGTCGACGGCATCGAAAGGCAACATTTCTATCCAAGTTGTTGGTAACCTTGGCAAGCTCTTCCTCGAACTTGTTCACTCTTGTTGCTTGGTTGGCTGCAAATTTTTTTATCCATTCCGGATTCATGTAATCCTTCTCTGGGACATCCATAGCCTTAGCAGCAGCAATACACTCTTCGGTTGTAATACCGTTGAGTTCAGCATCAATCTCGGCTGCAATCTCGGCTATGGAATTGTAGGAGACTCCATACTTCTTTGCTTGCTCCATGTCCTTCGCCATTTCTTCTCCGCCGACAGTAATGGATTTCTGCTGTTGTTGTTTCTTGTCGGTTGGCTTATTCTTCGGAGCAGACTTCTTTGGAGCTGGAGTTGTCTTCTTCAGCTGAGATTCCTTTCCGGCTGGTATCTCTTTTTCAGCATGCGTCTCATCTTCCTGCATCTCATCTTCCCGGGTCTCATCTTCCTCCTTTTTGGCAACAGCAACAAGGTTTGCGACTGAGCCATCCAGAGAAGTGAGTTTATGTTCAGCCTGCTGAATCCGGTTGAAAAGTTCATCTACTGCGTATTCCACATCAACCTTCTTCGCTAGTTCCTTGTCACGGTGCTCTTCATCAGCTTTCTTCATTGCAGCGAAGATTTCAGTGACTTCAGTTTAAAAAGCGACGAAGTCAGCTCATCTTTGTTCGAACCAAGAATCCCATTCTTGGTCTTGAGTCTGTTGAGATTTGGCAAGATTGGATTCTGAGATGGACTTGAACACGTTCAGTTCTGATTTAATTCCAAGAACTGTGGTCTTCAGGTCATTGATATCCTTGCTAGTGGATGTTGAGAAGTCATCCAGCTTCATCTTGATCATGTTCTTCCAGCAGCTTCCTGTACTTCTCATCCTGAGCTTCCATCATCCTCAGCTATTCTTCTTGGTTAAGCTGGATGTTGGCAATCATCTTCTTCCTCAGCTGATTGACCCTCTCAGCGATCAGCTCGCAAATTTCATCTGAAGAGGGTGTTGGCTGTTCAGCCGGTGCTGGTTGCTCAGAAGGTGTTGGCTGTTCAACAGTAACCATGACATGGCGGTTGGCCAGGTACTGTTGAAGTTCTTCTTCTTCCTGCTTGGCTGCTGCTGCAGCTGCGTCAAGATCATCTACGAAATCAGCAGACTTGGTTAGCATGTTGTCAAGGAAGGTGACACATTCTTGTTCAGTTGTCTCCCTTATGTCTCTTCCTTCTGCCTTGCTGACATCCAGACGGCGAGTCAGCAGTGCGATCTTGTTGTTGTACGCAACCTCAAGGTTGGTATAATTGAAGTATGCTCTTATACGCGACTCATCTGCCTTGAGCTGGTTCCAGCTGTGTATCCTGATGGTATCTTCCTTGACATACCAGTGGCTGAAAATGATGTTGAATTGATACAACAGCTCAGTTCCGAGCGTGGCAAAGGTGGGCATGTCGCACGCCTCGGGGAACATACCGATCAGCTTCTGAAAGCAATATGCCAACTTGCCTTCATGTTCCAATGCGACAGCTCGACGATCAGCTTCTTCGTCGATGGGGAAGGGAGAGAGATTTTCATAGGGAATGGGTTCAAGGGTTTCTTCAACATTAGCCAAAGAAGTGGTCACAATGTTGGCATCGAGTGGAGAGCTCGGAATTTCTGACTGGGTTGTAGTGTTGGCATCGAGAGGTTCCTCAACATTGGCCAAAGAAGTGGTCTCAATGTTGGCATCGAGTGGGGAGCTCAGAATTTCTGACCGAGAATCGGTTACAAGAACATGTCTGTGCTGTACGGCATCAGCTCCTGCCGTGGGGGAGGTCGGAACATCTTCTGATTCCTTTGATGAGGAAGAAGCATCCGAGGACATGTTCGGCTCATCTTCCGGATTGGTCTCCACCCCTTCTATTCCATCTGTTCCACTTGCGCGAGGAACAATCTCGAAAGCATCTTTGTCAACTAAGTGACTCGACTCAGATGGCACCTCCTCAGCTGGTTTTGCAACTGACTTCTTGATACAAACCCTCAACTTCTTCTTACGCGGATCCTTCTCTTGATCCTTATCTGACTCAACTCTGAGTCGGCGTGCAGCTATCGATTTGGAAGAGTAGCTGGCAGCTGGAGGCAGCTCCTCAGCTGTATCTTTCTCTTCAACTGATTTCACGGCTTCCCTTTTCTCTTTGGGAGTGTAGACACTCCGAATCATATCAAGAGCTTTTTTGGCTGTTGGAAACAGCATCTGCCTCTTGATTGGTGTCTCCTCACTGTCTTTCCACACCATGTTCTGATCCTTCGTGGCAAGAAATATCAGGGCAGATATTTTAACTCCAAAGTTGAGAGTTCCCTTAACACTCAACAACTTTTCCCCGGAATCAGTTGTAGTTTCTGTAATCTTCTGCTTCTCCATTGTCAACTGGTGTTCGAAGTACTTGAACCAGTTGATGTTGTGTTTGTGCTCCAGAGCTATCAGCTGCTTGAGCTTAGGTCGGTTGATATCTCCAAAGGCTCCGCTGTATCCAAAAATAACCTTGGATACAACATCGAACAGAAGTCGATGCTCGGGTTTCAACTTCGTTCGCTGCATGTTGCTCCTCAATCTTTCTGCAGTGATAAGAGCATCCTCAAGAAATTGATCGGCATCTGCATTTGTGATGTTCTCGACGGTGTCCGCGGCGGTCAGATTTGGTGGAATTATGGAGCGTAGCATCTCGGAAACTCGTAGGTGGAAGGAGACACGGCGGACAGTTCTGGCAGGAACGTCGCGCTGTCGACAAGAGATTTCTGAAACAAGGCCTACTCCCTGTTCGTGATTCAGATTCATGTAGAATTCTCCGACTTGACGCCTGAGCAAGTGGGTGGGAAATAGCGTCGCCCACTCAAGAAGGCCATTATCCCTAAGAAGATCGGCGAGAGGGGATAACACCGGTGAGTCCAGAGCTTCTGTTGACAGAATCTGCTCGAAGTGGATTCTGGATAACATCATGTCAAAAGATTCCTCGTACGACGAAGGAACAAAGGCTGGTCCTGATGATGCCATCTTCTTTCCTTGAGATGAAGCTTTAGGTGCCATTTTGTATTCCAGTTGAGTTTATATATAGAGAGAAGAAAAGAAGAATTTAGTCGAAAATGGTGAAACAAGATCAGAGACGAAGATGAACAGTTACTCAGATAAACACAAGTATAGAAGGTAAGAAATAACTTCCTGATTTTCCGCCTTTTATAGGTTAGTGGGTCGTTTGAAATCGATGGTCAAGGTTGAATGGCGCAAATCCATCAACGGCTGAGATCTCTCGACTGTTGACTAACTTTGACTGACGTCAAATTCCGAGTTCCAATACGCGCGAGTGAGAAGGTGAACTGTTTTTGTGTCAGCCCAGTCGCACTATAAAGTAAGGCTATTGATGTTCAGCCGTACTTTACATTAAATGCGCTATGATGGCTATTTTAATCTATCTGACATGCTCAGGAATGTTTGAATTTATTTCAAACATTCACATTTAAGAACTAAACACCTTCAGCCATAAATGATACCTGCCAGCTGATGTCGGAATCAGCTGTGTTCCAATGTTGCGGCATACCATCAGCTGACTCGAGTTTGTCTATTCAGCTGACGTCTGATGTCTTCGGATGGCGATCCGCATCTGAGATTCCCCCTTCATCTGAGCTTCCCCCTCAGATGGATATCTATCTCTTCAGCTCGGCTAATTGCTCATCTGATGGATCCAACAATCCAAGGAGATCACATAACATCTTGAATCGTGCTTCGGCTAGAGGTTTAGTGAAGATATAGGCTCTTTGAATCTCAGTTGGAATCTTCTCCACAGATACATCCTTCTTCTCAATATGATCTCGGATAAAATGATGTTGGATGTCGATGTGCTTCGTCCGAGAATGGTGAACAGGATTCAAAGAGATAGCAATGGCACTTGAGCTATCACAATGGATGGGAACCTGTCCAGTTGCTACTTCATAATCTCTTAGCTGTTGCTTGAGCCACAACACTTGCATGCAATAACTACCGGCAGCCATATACTCTGACTCGGTTGTAGAAGTGGCAACACATGCTTGTTTCTTTGAAAACCATGAAACTAGCTTGCTTCCCATGAACTGACAATGTCCAGAAGTGGACTTCCTGTCTAAACGATCTCCGGCTAGATCCGCATCTGAGTATCCGGACAGTTGGATATTGTCGTCGGCTGGGTACCACAACCCAACATTAATAGTACCCTTCAGATACTTAATGATGTTCTTTGCTGCCAACATGTGTGCTTCCCTCGGCTGAACTTGGAACCGAGAACACACTCCAACCGCGTAAGATATATCTGGCCGACTGGCGGTTAGATATAACAAAGAACCAATAATCCCTCTATACTTACTGGCATCCACGAGTTTTCCCTCAGATCCGGGTTCAATCTTCCAGTTAGTATTCATAGGGATCCGTGTGGTTTTACTTGTCTGCAATCCGAACTTTGCGATGAGCTCCTTTGTATATTTGGACTGATTAATAAAAATCCCTTTTGGTGACTGCTTCACTTGTAGTCCAAGAAAATAATTCATCTCAACCATCATCGACATCTCGAATTTCTCCTTCATGAAATTTGAGAATTTCTCGCACAGCTCCTCCGACTTGGAACTGAATATGATGTCGTCGACATAGATTTGCACAACACGTATGTCTTCTCCAACTTTTATGGTGAACAGTGTTTTGTCAACTGACCCTCGTTTGAACCCCGAGTTCAGAAGAAAACTACAGAGAGTGTCATACCAAACCCTAGGTGCTTGCTTCAATTCATAGATTGCTTTCTTCAACTTATACACTCTTCCATCACCAGTCTCAAAACCGGGAGGCTGTTTAACATAAACATCTTCCTTAATATCACCGTTGAGGAAGGCACACTTCACATCCATCTGATAAACCTTGAATTTGTGAAATGCGGCATAGGCTAGAAATATTCTGATAGCTTCCAACCTTGCAACAGGCGCGAAGAAATCCTCGAAATCAATTCCTTCTTGTTGGCAATATCCCTGAGCTACCAACCTTGCCTTGTTTCTCACGATGAATCCAATGGCGTCTCTCTTGTTCTTGAAAATCCACTTTAATCCAATGATTTTAACACCATTTGGTCTTTCTACCAACTCCCATACACAGTTGCGTAGAAATTCATTCAGCTCTTCTTGCATAGCTGTTGTCCAATGAACACAGTTGAGAGCTTCCATAACATGCTTCGGTTCTGGCACATCAGCTACGAAACATGAAATCATGGCAACATCTCCTGCCTGTTCGAACTCCTCAAGAACTGCCAACTCCTCAACATATTGGGCGTAAGTGCTGGAATCTTTCTCAGCTGAGTCTGGATTTGCAACTCTGCTCCTAGTACGCACACCCTTGGCTGGATCTCCGATGATGTTGTCCTTGGAATGATCTTCATACCATCTCTTGTTGCATCTTCCTTCTTCTTCCAACAGTGGCGGTTCCGTGATCTGAGCCGTGGGAGATGCTGGGATCTTCAGAACTGGTGATTTATCTGCTGTTGAGTCTGGATCCTCAATATGGATAATATTTCAAACCGAGTTAGGTTGGGCTTCGGATGCTGATGCAGTTGTAGTAACATCAGCTGAAGTTCCCCCTTGAGATGAGCTGGGGTCATCACATTCATCTTCAGAGGAACAAGGATCATCATCCTCGGTTGCCCATACCAATGGTTCAGCTAGATTCTTCTGCCTTAGAACCTGCGATCTGGTGAGAGCTGGTGGAACATGTGGATCTGCTTGTTGTCCTTTAGCCTGTTCCCTGCACTCAAAAGTAGATTCATCAAAACTAACATGAGGTATTATCTCCACAACACGAGAACTGTTGTTAAAAACTCTATAAGCCTTGATCCGACCGGCATATCCGAGAAATATGCCCTTCGAAGCCTTGGCGTCAAAAGTTTTCAACTGAGTCTTCCCATTGTTGTGAATATAACACTTAGAACCAAAAATGCGAAAATATGAAATATCAGGCTTCCTGCGTCTCCATAGTTTATATGGAGTCTTTCCCAACCGCTTGGTCAGAAGAGACCGGTTCTGGGTGTAGCATGCTGTGTTGATTGCCTCAGCCCAAAATCTCTTTGGCAGAGCTGAGCTTGTCAACATGGATGTAGCAGCATCCTTCAACGTTCGGTTTCTTCGCTCGGCTACTCCATTCTGTTGTGGAGTACGAGCAGTCGATGTTTGATGAGTGATTTCGTGCTTCTCGCAGTATTCGATGATGGTTTCATTTAGGAACTCGGTTCCACAGTCTGATCGGATGCAAATGATTTTCATCTCTTGTTGGTTAGATATCCGATCCATCAGCTTGGGTAGCTCATCTCGGGTTTCACTCTTGTGACGCATGAAAATGGTCCACGTGTACCTAGAGAAATCATCAGTAACAACAAGTGTATATTCGTTACCATTCATGCTATTGGGAGTAACAGGCCCAAAGAGATCCATATGGATCAGCTGCAATACTCGGTCGGTTGAGAGAATCGTTTTCAACCGAAAGGAGGATCTAGCGAGCTTTCCCAGCTGACAAGCACTGCAAATATGTGTTGTTGAAAACACACGGTTCGGAATTCCCTTTGCATGTTCCTGTCTTGTAAGTCGGTTCATTGTCTTGAAATTCAGATGGTTGAGTCTTTTGTGCCACAGCCAGCTCACATCTGAACTGCTCTTCGATAAAAGACAGGTGTCAGGAGGACTACTATTCCAATCTGCATAGTAGACATTCCCGGTTGGGGATCGATTTCCCAACAATATGACTTTCTTTGTTCCAACATTTTTGACTCTGCAGCCCTGTGCATCAAACTTGACAGAGAAACCATTATCACAGAATTGGCTGATGGAGAGCAAGTTATGCTTCAATCCATCAACATATGAAACATTGGGAATAGACACGAGATTGGTTTCAAGGGTACCGTAGCCTTTGGTGTGACCTTTTGAGTTGTCACCAAAGGTAACAGATGGTCCTTCCTTCTCCACGAAACTCCCAAGCAAATCCCTCAGATTTGTCATGTGTTTCGAGCATCCACTGTCCATCACCTACAAGGTATGTGATGCTTTATTCTTCCTCAGCTGTTCCTCCTGCTCCTACACAGAGAAACACGCTTAGGTCCCCAATTTTAGTTGGGTCCTGGAGGGTTAGAACCAGTTCCCCCTTGAACTGTGGGTCGCTTTTCCCTGTAGATTCGGATAGATTTGTCATTCCAAATTATCTTTCCTTCTCCATCAACTATAACAACACCTCGGTTATCCTTAGGATTGTTGTTATTATTGACGTTCTGGTTCTTGGGAGGAGATTGATTTCTCCATTGTGGGCTTTAGGAGGAGAGGCGTTCCCTATGTTTTGCTGACGTTTCTGACCCTGTTGGTTTTGCCTATGAGGTCGGACGCCATTTTGGAATCTTTGTGGCTGAGTCTGATTCCATTTTCCTGACTGTTGATGACAGCTGGTCATGCCCTGTTGTTGATTCATGTTCTGGCATGAATATCTGTAGTTGTTGGAATTGTTCCACATTGGTTGACTCTGATTGAACCTCTGGTTGTTCTGATGATGGAACTGATGTCGATTCTGACGGTTGAATCCCTATCGGTTCTGTTGATTCCATCTCTTCTGAGGTCGGTTCAAAGGTCGGTTCTGAGGTCGGTTCTGATTGTATTTCCGATGTCTCCGATTCCTCTTTTGAGTCCTGGAACATTCCCCCTCGGTTGTTATCCCAATGGATGGATTCTTCAATTCTCCAACCACAGCTCCTTTTCCTTTCTCAGCTGCAGTTCCCTTGGCAGGTTGTGCTGTAGATGTTTGATGTGACGTGGAGGTTGGATTAAGTTGGGGAGTTGCAGACTCAATCGGATTTGGTTTGGCAACTGTAACATCCACATCCTTGATAAAGGTTGTGGGTGGAATTCCAGTGTCCTTGACCATGTCGTAGCCGAGTCCAGACACATCATCCATTTGTCGTCGGTAACTGATGAGATTCTCGATGATTTTGGATGATTGATATAGCTTTATCAGGTTGTCCTTCTCAGTTTGTAGGTCCTTGAGAAGAACAGCTATATGCTCGGTCTGTGCGTCTGACATCTTCATCAGCTGGTCGATATGTTCCTCTTGCTTGTTCAACTGCTCATGTTGCTCCTTGATCTGCTCCTTCAACTCCTCATCGGTTGGAGCCTTATTTTGGTTGGCCACATTTAGTTGACTTTTGAGATCATCAATCTCTTCAGTTTTACTTTTAATCAGATCGTCCTTTTCGGTTAAGGATTCTTCAAGTCTGACAAACTGTTCTTGAAGATTCTTAAACTCAACCGATTGCTGATGCAATTCCTCACTGAGTTCTAGGAAGTCACCCCAAGAGGGTTCCAACTCTTCATCCACTGTTTCCTGCATGTTAGTAGCATTGGAAGAATTTAAATTAACTGGATTAGAATGTACCTCATCATCATCCTGGTCAGTTCCAAATGCCAAGAGACATTGATCCTGTCCGATAACGTTGTTGGTGGAAGTCAGCTCGTCCTCATCTTTGGTGTCGGTGAAGATGTCCATGTCATCAGCTGCTTCTTCTGCAACCATGGCCTTGTTCTTTGCATTATGCTTGGACCTCAACGCATCTCTATCTTTCTTCGAAAGATCTGGACAATAAACTTTGAAGTGTCCCTCTTTGCCGCATTCAAAGCAACTGTTGGTCACAGGCTTTGAGTTATCTCGAATTTGGTTGGATTTATAGAACCGCTTATATTTTCCGAACCGAGTATCCATGTCAGCCAGCTTCTTTGACAGGGCGGCTATACTTTGTTGCAGCTCTTCTCTGCTCGGCTCCTTCGAAGCTGTGTCCGCAGATCTTGTTGCCCTTGATGTTCGCGGCTTGGAATAGTCGGCTCAGAGTGCTACTGTCTTTGTTCCGGAACCAACATCCTCATGTCGACTCGTCTGCACCGAGGACTGAGTTGATCTTCGTCGATTCACCTTGTACTCGTTTCCTTTCAGAATTGAGAACAGTCTGTCAGTTCCCATCTCTTCAAGATCAGCTCGGCTTTCATAAATGTTGGTGAAGGTGTCCCACTCAGCTGGTAGGACTTGTAATACTTTGAGGTTGATCTCTCTCAAAGTATATTTCCCTCGTCGGATAGACTGAATCCTTCGGATGATATTCATGAACCGAAGCTCCAACTGATCAATGGTTTCATCGACTTTTAGACAGAAATTGTCAAAATCTTGACAAGCATGGGAGAACTTGTTCTCCTTGGTTTCGTCACTCCCTTCACTAAGAGATGCCAAAATGTCCCACATCTCCTTAGCTGTGTTGCACTCTTCTATTCATGGAAGATAGTCTTGTCCAACTGTGGACATGATAGTGCTCTGAGCCCAGATATCCAGTTGGCTCACTTTTGCTTCCTCAGGAGTAAAATCTTCTGGCTTTTTCTCAACCATCACCTCAGTTGCATCCCCATCATTGGGATTTGTAGGAGTGCGAATGACTTTTTCCATGATGGTGATCGGTCCGGATGTAATCACTTGTTGCATTCGATGATGCTTGGACAGTAGAATCTTCTTCATCCGAATTTTCCAGGATGTATAGTTCACAACCGAGAACTTAACAACAATCTTGTCTTTAATATCCATCTGCACACAACAAACAGAAGACAAATGCAAGCAGAAATGCACTAGCGTGAAAAAGATCTATTCAGTTGACCACTGAAGAAAAACACCTCGATTCACACCTCGTGAAACAGAGACAGCGGTCTTTTGAACCACTGCTCTGATACCACTTGATGGTCCCGATACGAGTTCTGGTGTATGGGGTGGGAATACATCAGATAGGAATTTTAAAAACAACCCCCTGAAAATTTCCACAACTGAGTAAGAGGACTCAGTTGGAATCACAACTGAGTAAGAAAACTCAGCTGGAAGAGTGGTGCTGTGCGGAATGTGGTGGAAACAACAATAACTCATATAAAACAACTCACGCTTAGATGCAAGGTCGGTCAACAACCAAATCAGTTGAAATGTAATGATGCAGTTTTGAGTGCTGGTTAGTTGGTCAGTTGGATATGCAAAAAGTAACTGAACTGAAAACACAACACAAAGGAATTACGTGGTTCGGAGAGAACTCCTACGTCCACGGGGAGTTGTGAGTCCACACAACTCAGTCCAAATTCTTTAGGACAGCTACCACAAAGCTTACACGGGCTTTGCAACTGTTCAGATAAGTTTGTGGGTACTTATCAACCTTACAGATAAGTTTGCGGGTACTTATCAACCTTTCTACTCAATTTCGGGAAGAGTAGGATCCTAACAACCTTTTTAGGGGATGTGTATAAGGGTGGGTTTTCCAACTACTAGCTCTAACAAAGGAGTGAGCTAGGATCTAAGCTTGAACGAATGAAGACTCAAACTAAGATTGAAAACACCAAGATAGATTCTAACTCTCTATGAACTCTCAGCTGGTGATGTTCTTAGAGAATAATTGTAGTTTAGCTTGTGCACAGAATATCGTCGTTCTTTCGCTCGTCTATCTCTCTATTCTGTCTTCACTGTCTTCTCTGTGTTCTATCTTGATGAATGAATGAATGCCTCTATTTATAGGCAGTGAGAATCAACTAGCCATTGGAACAGCCGTTGATCTTTGTTCTGTGAAAGTGATGGCTTGTCTCTCATCTCTGCAGATTTTCCCGATTTGGCAACTGTGAACTTCTGCTTTCCTTCTGAGACAACCTTGTGTTAGGCCAAATGAGGTAATGACAGAATGTCAAACCTTCACGTGACTTCCTATTTGAAATTCAAATTTCAACCTTTGTCTTTCAACATTGGTTAGTCGGTTGAGGCGTTTGATCTTCATCCGAGTGGTCTTCAGCTGATGTTCCATCTGATCGCTACCTTCATCTGACCTTCTGTCTGAAGAGGAAAAGTTGAACCCTCAGCTACCCTGAACTTCATGTTGTCGATCTATCAGATTGAGTCCTGCAACTGATGTTCCACATCTGATCAGGTGGATTGTCACATCTGACGAACAATTGATTACTCAGATGTTTTCCTTCATCCGATGATCTAGATCAGATCGGTTGGCTTGAACGCTCAGTTGTCTTTCTTACATCTGATGTTCCATGCGAGTTTCCATCTGAATTTCTATCCGAGTAAATCCAGGTTGCCGTCTTCAGCTGGAGTCCTGTAAAGATAAAATCTGAACATTGCTCAAACAACGAGCCTAAATACTAACTTTAGGAAATGGCAACATCTACTCAGTTGGGGTCAGTTGGTTTTGGAATCAATCAAAACTTTACTAAATTTCCCAACATATAGCAACTCTCAAGT
Organism: Schizonepeta tenuifolia; assembly: GCA_029490685.1. Taxonomy (NCBI): domain Eukaryota; kingdom Viridiplantae; phylum Streptophyta; class Magnoliopsida; order Lamiales; family Lamiaceae; genus Schizonepeta; species Schizonepeta tenuifolia. The sequence continues at coordinate 71,117,372 of CM055957.1, read as the reverse complement.
ACAATTTGTTATGTTTAAAAGTAAATATTGTCGTGATGAAATGTAATGGTTTATAAACATTACGTATCATAGTAACAATGTTTACTTTTTTAATGTTAATAATTAACTTAACGTTTTAGTTATTCGTACAATCCAATTTTTTTCTACTACTATTTTCTTTATATTATAAATAATTTGGAAACATTATATTTGTTATTAAAGACAAACTTGCGTGACACTGGTTGGCGCATCTGATCTATGGTATACATGCACAAGCATCCCCGTACAGCTCATCCCCCCCCATGCGGTACTTTTATTCAGATTTTTTTTTAATTCAAGAATTTTTTTTCTCTTTTTATTTTTTGTTTTTGTTTGCTTCTTTGTTTTCTTGTTTGCCGCATCTTCTTTTGTCACGATTCAAGCGAGGGGAGTGAGCCGAAAAAATCCAAATTGTTGCCCGACGATTATCTTTATATTAGTAATCGGAGTGAAGACGGAGCCATAAAATCGGAGCCGAAGGCGGAGCCGTAATTTTGGAGCCGAAGGCGGAGCCATAAAATTAGAGCCGAAGGCGAAGTCGTAAACTCTGAGCCGAAGGCAGAGTCGTAAAATCTGAGTCATATGTTTAGTTCTAAAATTTGAGCTTAATTTAGATTAAAAAAAAATATTAAGATTTGAAAAATAATATTGGCATTTAAAAAATAAATAGTAACTCGTTTGGTAGTAATAGACTGGTCTCATAATATACCAACTCTCAAGCACAATTTGTCATGTTCTAAAGTAAATATTGTCGTGATGAAATGTAATATTTTATAAACATTATGTTTCTTCTTAAAGATTATTGCTTTTCATCATCAAAATCATTACTACATAAAATGAAAACAGAAAAACAGGTAAGCTTACCATTAGTTCCTGTTCAATAATTAAATTAATACATGAATCCTGTTTCACAATAAAAATATGAAAGTGTAATAAAATTTGAGATTTTCCAACTGAATACAAAAATAATTAATCTTTGTAATACATCATTAAATAGACTTTGCTTTCAATCCTGATTTCTAGTAGCTTTAAGATCAGTCCCCTGCACATTATAGTTAAGTTAAATTAGTATATAAAAAACATATTCTTAATGAATATATGAAGCAAAATATCAATGATTATACCTGAACTCATTGACTGAATTTCAGTCCAACTTTTTAGAATAAATGTGGGTTTGGAGTTTTAGAACCAAACTCGTTTGGCCTAATTGAATTTGATTCCCCTGAACTCTTCTTTTTCTTCCTTTTATTTCTTTCAATCTGTCCTTTTATTCTTTTCTTCCTGCCCTTGTTCACTGATTTTAAAGGGTCTTTCACACTAACACCCGATACAGATGATCCGACATCCTCTTCACTTTCATTTATTTCAGTTAATGCAGTGTTCAACTCTGCAATTGTTGCTGATTTTGTAGATTGCAAACCATCTTCAAAGATTCTCCTGGCCTTTTCATTTTCCTGCACTTGTAGAATCACATTCAAGCAGTATCTCATCATTTCATGCCTCCAAGGTCGAACACTTGTACTTTGCTGGTCAAAACTTTTATCCCACAGAGCTTCTTTTGCACTTTTAGTCCACCTTTTGTTTATGTAGCAATCTGGTATTGTGTTTATGGAGTGAATGTGTAATATCCTCAAATAATGACTACACAATATTCCACATTCCTCAAACATCTTGCAGTTACAAGTTACCATAGGATCTACTATATAATAACTGACTTGGTAACTACCCTCATCATCACTGACTTCATATAGTTTGAAATCATATTAATCGCTTAAAAGAGAAGATGATTGAAATAGACATTTCATGAACTGATTCTCAAAATCTTTGAAAAGGGTAAGTGTGTATACCTCAGCAGCATGTTTGATCATTCCATTCATGGGTAATGAGGAGGCAGGCTGTGCTCTTGAACATTGGAACTCGTCATTCAATTTGGAGCTTCTCCAAAGCTTGACTGTCTGCTTGAATATTTCATAGAAGTCGGTCAAGCTTGTTGTTTTCTTTGCTTTGAAGCTCAGACATTGGTTAGTACTTTCACTGTGCTGTGATGATAAAATCCCTGCAAAGAAGTACTCTTTGTTGAATGCATTTGACCACTTTTCTCTCAAATCATAGAGCCTTTGAATCCATGAGTTGTTCTCCAATTTATGTTCTGTAACCATTTTGCTACAAAACTGCTCAAATTCATCTACACTTTTGCAACCTGTTATGCATTTCTGAAATGCATCACCAAAATTTTTATCACTTTTCAGCTTGCCCAAATGTGCTTGTGCATTTTGGTATAAATGCCAAATGCACAGCCTATGTCTTGTCTGTGGAAAAACCTTTTCAATTGCTTTTGTCATTGCTAGATCTTGATCTGTGAACAGAGATGAAGGAGTTCGAGCACCCATGCATTTCTTGAAAGTCTCAAATAACCACATAAATGTTTCAACCTTCTCATTTGATAGGATTGCACATTCAAACATAACATTCTTATGGTGATTATTGACACCAACAAATGGAGCACATATCAAGTTATACTTGTTTATTCTATATGTGGTGTCAAATACCACGACATCTCCAAAAATCATGTAATCATCTTTCATCATCGAATCCCTCCAAAAAACGTTTCTTAATCTTCCGTCTTCATCTAATCTAACCCTATAAAAGAAGTCAGGTTGTTCAGCAGCCTGGTCTTCTAATATATCCATGAGTGTTTGTGCATCCCCCCTTCTATAGCTAAAATTTTCAACCGATTGACAAAATTTAGTTGGTCTTTTTTTGTATGATCAACTATATCATCACCCCTGCTTCTTGTGCTATATACCTATATACATCAGTGGGTCTCAATTCAGATGATACCATATCTTCAATAATGGTTGCATCTTCAATACTAATTTTTCTGTTAGACCGATGCATGTAACTTAATTCTTGTCTACAGAGTGGATGGTTGTGATCTAAAACATGTTCTGTAACTTCATAAACCTTATCATTAGGTTTAAAGTTAATCTTCAAACATGCTTTATAATTTGTCCTAGTGTTAAGTCTTTTTATCTTTGCAAATTCATTTGCACTTCGAACTCCTTGACATGCACAAACCAACATTCTATAAACCAACAAACCAGCAACATTGCATCTTGTGTTTGATTTTCTAACACTAAATCCCACTTTTAGAGAGTGTCTTCTATACAAATCATAGATATCTTCTATTTTCTCTCTTCTTATACCAATCAAAGAACCAGAAATGCAATCGAGATCACCTACATACACTAAGTTCAGTTTAGACCACAACATATAACATTCTCACAATTTATACTTTCGTTAAGACCAGCCTTAACTTTCATTCACTGCATTTATTACTTTTCAAGATAAAAAAAAAACTATATAAAATGGAAACAGAATTATACATAAAAACACTATAATAACCAGCTCCATCATTAATATCAACCAACAATGCATCAACCTAACAACATTGCATATTTTGTTTGATTTTCTAACAATAAATATCACTTTTATACTAAGTTCAGTTTATAGCACAACAAATAATATTTTCACAATTTATACTTTCGTTAAGACCAGCGTGAACTTTTAATCACTGCAATTATTAATTTTTCAAGATAAAAAACTGTATAAAATGGAAGCAGAAATTTACATTAAAACACTATAATAACCAACTCCATCATGAATATCAACCAATCAAAAATAAACAAATTATTTTCTGATGCATGCATTGATAAGTATTTTAGAATATTACCACATTCATTCTCAGCCCTTTCTTTACTGTTTAGACTCCCTGATTCATCATCTCTAGCATTTGAATGAGCTTCCATAATGTTTGTATTTTCAATTCTTTCATCATCTCCATCTCCAACAAATGAGTGAGCTACCACAATGTTTGTATTGTCATTTCTTTCATCCATATTATCAATTTCCATTCTTCCACAAATCTCAATTTATTCTGCAGAAACAAAGAAAGCTACATATAATCATTCATTTTGAAAAGTAATCATTCTAATGCACAAAAGTATTATTTACAGTGATACAATGTAATAATTTAATTTCACTTCAGCTTCGAAATTTCTATGAATATAGCTTTAGGATCTAGTAAAGTAGGTTGAAATTAAAACCCCCAATTCCATTTCCCATCAATTATTGAACAAAAAAATCATACGTATATTATTTGAAATCAGTAAATTAGGTTGAAATTTTTTACAATTTGTATGTTCTTTGGTTGAATTTGCTGAAAGGATGAATATTCTTCAATGATTTCGACCTCCGGCGGCCTGAATTCGAGCTTGAATGTGCGGAATTTGTTCGCAGATTTTCATTTTCTAGGAGGCCCACTGTAATACCCCGATTATTTCTACTGTCTTTAAAAATGAAAGTTAATAATAATTATGGCTTTGCACGCTTAAGATCATGAAATTAAATTCTAAGATTTACGGTGAAATTCGTTTCCGAAAATAATTTCCAGAAATCGGACGAACGACTACTGTATTAGGGTTTTCGCGTCCGGTAAATTTTTCGTCCGAAAACTCAGAATCAAAATCCGTCAGAATTTACATTCACTTTTTCTTCGATACGAGTTCACCGGAGAAAGTTAGTTTTTATGATTTTCCGGGCGAATTTTTAGACTGTCGAATCCCGACTTTTCTCGGATTTTGAAAAACGAATTAGGTTTTCCGAGTACGTAAATTATTTCCAATCTAACGGACGAGTTAGATTTCGTCAAATCCTTAACCAACTAAGAAATCATTCCTCGACTTTTTAATCGTCGTTTAAGAGCCGAAAACGAGATATTTCGTCTAAGATTTCCTCGCCAAACATGTCCTTTGCGAGTCACTACACCTTTACTAGATATTTTGCATTCACTTTATGTTTATAACTTAGTCATCCATCTCTGTCTCTCACCCTCACAAAACCGCCACCCCCTCCCCCCATCAAGCTCTCTCTCTCTTTTCTTCATTCCTCCATTGAAGAACCTCAAGCTTTTGCAAGGATCAAAGTTCATAGTTCATCAATCATCCATCCGATTCCACTTCTACTTTCATAATATTTAAGGTAATTGCATGAGCTCCATTCCTATCCAATTCAAAATTCCATTTTTTTTTTATTTGGACCGATTTTGATGATGATGATGTAGTAGATGATTTGAGTCTTAATTCATGATATTAGAGGTATAGGAGAATATCTATGGATGAATTAGAGAAAGAAATCAAGAACCCTAATTCTATATAGTGGCCGAAAAATTAGGGGTTTTAAGTAGGATGTTTTTTATCTTAAAATTGATTGGATAAATAGACATAGACATGGTTTAATTGTTGATTGATGTAAGAAAAATTGGAATCCCCTAACAATGATGATGATCGAATTTGTAGGCCTAGGGTTTCAACTTTGGATTTCAATTAATGTTGTAGTAGTGTTGATCCTTGATTAATACTTGATGTAGTAAGCTTAGAAATGATATAATGGATTGAATTAATGAAGAAAATCACTCTCCCTAATTATTTGTAATTACCGAAAATTTTTAAGGATTTAGGGGTTTTGTATAGTTTGATTCTATTTAGTATTTGATGATGGATTAGGGCTCTAACTAATGATAGGTGATCACTTGAATTTATATAGAATTTTCTAAAAATAATAATGAAAATGTAAGAGACAAAAGTTTGTTAATAAGTCAAGATGAGTTAATAGTTTGAGGTTATGATTTATGTAATTATGATTCTTGATAGATGATGAATAAGATTGTAGAATTTGATTGAATTCTAATGACGTTGGAATTTTGGTAAGAAACGAAACAACGATCCTAAGTAACGATAGAAAAGACGAGTAAGAAAAGTAATTAGATAATAGTGATTGTTATGAATAAGAGAACAAGTTTGTAGTTGACGGCATTTGCATTTGAGTTATGAAATGACGAATTATAGTCATGAACGAGAAGTTAGAAATTGCTTTGGTTTAGTAATTGTGTAGATTGCAAGACGAGGTTTTAAACGTCGTGCTTATAGACGAGAAATGAAAAGGGGTTCTTCACGTATTATAGTACGTGTTGACTGCCTTGATGTGTAAATTTCCTGGGAATTTAGGTTCGATAACATAGAACGAACCTAGGAAATCATACGTTGAATTTTATTGAGCATTAGGGTTTCACTCGGCAGTTTTGCGACCCTTCCCGAAAACTGCAATATCTCCTAGCTCGTTTATCAGAATTGAGATCCGTAAATTGGAGAGTAAACTAGACATCCAAGGCTTTCTCACGGTACAGGGCACTTCCCCTGTTTCCAAATGCTCTGTTTTGGGCAGTCTCCAGAACTTCTGTATTGCGCAGTGAATTTCCAAAAATCTATTTTCTTAAGTTGAATTCTTCTCAATTGAACTCTTTCGATCTTTTAAGTCGTTTCAAGTCATCGACTACTTTCTTTCTTTGACCTAAGTGTCAAGTACAGAACCGAATGAGTGTCAAACGAGATGTGTTCGTATCTCGTTTTTTGTTTAATTAAAAGAATTTAGTTTAGCGTGCAAATGCCTAAAAAGTCTAAAGGACTAAAACTCAACTCGACTTTTCGTATTCGTTTATCGTTTCCGACCGAGTTTTAAAGTATGATTATTTACGATGAAGGAGGAAGTCGACACCAAGGATAGGACGGAAGATCAGAAGACGGAAGCACGTGTCTTAGTTCTGTATTCTATCAAGGTGAGCTTTTTTATATATATGAAACAAAATAAGCAATGCTCGAAAACCTTTTCTTTATTGCTTTGATAATCGTGTTTTCAAAGTGATAATTATGGCATGAACTATTTGTTTTATGTGAGTTCTCTTGTACCTTATGGGTTAGCTTAAAGGGGTTAACTAAACGATCGGCTTTGAGTTAGTCAAAAGGGACTTTCCAAAGTTTAGTGTACACTGTAGCCTGTGGTGTATGTGGTATCCTGTTGAGGGGTAACCAGCCACGGTGAATTATGAATGGTCAAGATTTGAATGTAACATCTATGAAAAATGCTTGCAAGCTAAGTTATGAAAATGAGAAAGAAAATGTTTAGTAGACAAGGGAATTTGTTGAAAAACCCCGATGTGCTACAGAAATGAAATGCCTGATTATCTATACTTATGATTATGTTTTCGGCAACGTGCCCACTAAGTACTTTTGTACTTAGCCCTGCATATGTTTTCTAAATGTGCAGGTTGAAGCGACGGAAGTGGCGAGGGTTGAGTTAAGAGTTCTCGATAGGGAAGACTTTAGTATGTAGTTTACAATTCCGCTGCCAAACTCTAGACTCACTTATGTAATTATGAATATCACTTTTGGTTTAAGTTCTGTACTTATAACTTAGAATCTTTTGAGATCTTGTTCGAATGATCCTTCGAGATCAACTCTGTCTTTTGTTAATGAAGTCTCGTTCATAGAATTTCTGTCTTTACTGTTATGTTTATTCATTCATCCCCTTTCTACCCTGCTTCTTTAATCTAATCCTAGTCGCACCCCGGCTTCTGTCGTCCCTCAGGATTTGGGGCTGTGACACCCACTGTCGACAACTTAATGCAGCTTCGATTTCAAGAATAAAACTGAAGATATTTTGGATGATTTAGATCTCCAGGTATCGAAATTTGAGATGGAATGATGGGAATTTCTTCCTTGATTCCCGTTGTCAAGCTCGAGCTTTGAGATGGAGAAATTGGTCGCCCGAGCTGTGAGAAATTGTGGAAGAAATGATTTCTATATTTTTTTAATTATCGATGAAATGGGTCGCGGGTTAGAAATCGGGTAGGGTCGGGTTTCCGGGTGCAAACCGGTTGCATAGTATGCAAGCAGTTGCACCCAAGTTCATCTCCAAAATAATATGATAAAGATATTTGTTAAAAGAGGTACAAACAAATTGAAGAAACACCCCTCTTAATCCAAAATTCCTATTTATCTAAATTCTCAAATTTTTAAATTTTTACATATAAAATAATAGATTTTAAATATCTACTAAAATCTTATGTCCCACATCGGTTTTTCAATTAAACCTCACATATTAAAAAATCTAGAAATACCTAAAATCAATATATATTTTCTCATCTTTTGCACCACCAATTTTACGTGGCCAATTCATTTATTAGTCGACCTAATAAATAACTATATTTTTATAATTTAATTAATTTAATTAATTTAATTAAATTTGGCCAATTTTTAGTTGGCCGAGTAAATAATTATTGTTTTAGGGAACAAATTTATTCAAAAAACTGAATAAATGATTCCAAAATAATCTGACCAATTTATTGGTTGATTGAATTAAAATTTGAAATAGTCTAATAATTTTTCATTTAATTTGATAAAAAATTAATTAATTTTAATTCGGTTAATTTAATTAGGTAGACAGACCATTTTCAACTGGCGGGTACCTCAACTCGAAATTGGCCAATTTTTAGTTGACCGAGTAATAATTATTATTTTAGGGAACCAATTTATTAGATAACCGAATAAATGATTCCAAAATAATCTGGCTAATTTATTGGTCGGCTGAATTAAAATTTGAAATAGTCTAATAATTTTTCATTTAATTTGATAAAAAAATAATTATTTTTAATTTGGTCAATTTAATTAGGTAGACAAATCAATTTCCAACCGGCGGATACCTCAACTCGGAATATCGTATGGCATATCTCCATTCCTAGCCTACGAGTACCTCAATCATGGACCAACTCCTAACCTACGAGTACCTCAACCATGGATACCACGTGACATATCTCCATTCTTTATCTTATTTATTTTAGAATTTTCATTTTAAGTATTTTCTAAAATGTAGAATTGTCATCAATGTATTCAATTTTATTTATTTATTTATTTGTTAAATTTTGGGTCTTTATAAATTCTAAACAATTTTCATAATTATGCACTTATAAATCAAAACTCTGGTTAATGGGCCGATTCCGATCCGAAAATGTGGCTGTAGATGGGCCAATTCCCAACCGACGATTTTTTTTGTTGACTTTTGGGTCTTTATAAATTATGAATGATTTTCATAAATTACGCACTTATAAATCAAAATCATGTTTAGCGAGCTGATTCTGACTCGAAAACATGGTTGTAGACGGGTCAATTCCCAACTGACGGGTACCTCAACTCAATTTTTTTTTTCATTTATGTATCTTGTCATGTTTTGTCTAAAATCTAGAATCATTGGGTTTCCAATTTTGCATAGTCTATAATTGTAATCAACAAATATTAAGATGCGGTTAAAGATGAGAACAAATAATACAATTAAATTTTTTTATTAAATTTTGTGTCTATATAAATTCTAAATGGGTTTCATCAATTACACACGTATAAATCAAAGTCGTGGTCAACGAGCCGGTTCCGATCCGAAAGTGTAACGCTTTGTCCACGAATCAATTCCGACTCAGAATTGTGCGCATTGAGGGACCTTCAATACTAGCGGGATAACTTTTATTTATTTTTTATAATTTAGGGAGACTAATAGATATCTGTCATAAAAAAACCACCTTAATTCGTATACAAAATCAAAACAAGACAATTTCTTCGAGAAGTAAATAGTTTTTGTCTCATAATTGGTTTGACAAAAAAGAAGGATTTGAAAATTATCTATAAAAATAATAAATGTGAATTAAATTTATTGAAATAAATAAAAATTAATTAATAAATAATACCTTTTTTTTATGAAACAAGCAATATCTTTCTTATACTATCACATATTAAATTTTATCAATTTTATTAAATAATAATTTCCCATCGATTTTCGACAGACTACACACTATTTAATGATAATTTGTTGATATCTCTAACTTCTAATAAAAATGATAAATTTTAATTTTTATGAGGTGTTGGATATAGCTATTGTGCAAACTTGTCAATGCTATAACTATTTTTACCAAATATTCATCAACCATTAATAATAGTATGGGTGAGAAAGATTGGATTTGTTTATAAAAATTGTCACAGGAAATAAAAGACAATTTATGTTTATATAATTTAATCCTTTCATCAAAAATATCCTACTTAAATATTTATTTTTATTTACAAAGGAGTGTCTTATTTTACTTTTTTCAATTACATCAAGTCTCATTCGTAATAACTTCCACTCACATTTTACTCGTTCACTCGCAATAAATGTGACTCTTATTCCACTCACAACAATTTTAACTTCATTTCATCATTTTCACTCCCAACAAGTGGAACTCTTATTCCACACATAACAATTTTAACTTCTATTCTCAACAAGTGGGGCTCTAACTCCACTCACAACAATTTTACTAGCTTTCCTAAAATACGTACGACACCCAAATGAAACACTTTTTTATACACGGAGGAAATATCATTTGATATTTATACAAGAAAACTAACTTTCATTTAAATCATACAAGAAGACTAATTTCATGTATGAACTTCCAGCGAATTTTTCCGGAAAAAAATTTTCGGCGAAAGTTCAAATCGTACACGAAGTCTAACTTCTTGTATGCATCATACACGAAAACTAACATTCTTGTATGCATCATACACGAAGACTGACTTTCATGTATGCATCATACACGAAGCCTAAGATTCGTGTATGCATCATACACGAAAATTTTTGCCTCCAAAAAATTCAAATTTGTATCATACATGAAGATAAGTTTTTATGTATGATACATATACAAAGACTGACTTTCATGTATGCATCATACACGTAAATTTTTGCCTTCAAAAAATTCAAATTTGTATCATACATGAAGATAAGTTTTCATGTATGATACATACACGAAGTGTCACAGCCCCAAATCCCAAGGGACGGCAAAGCCGGGGTGCAATTAAGGATTGGATTAAAGAAGCGGGGAAGAAAGGGGTAAATGAATACACAGACATTTAACGACAGAAATACTTCTATGAATAAGACTTCGTTGATAAAAGAGAGAGTTGATCTCGAAGGATTACTCGACAAGTTCTCAAAAGGAAATTAAGTTATTGTACAGAAACTTAGACCAACAGTGATTTACAATATAACATAAGAGCGTCTGGAGTTTGGCAGCGGAATAAACGTAGAATGTGACTCTGTTCTTCTTTCCTATCACTATCCTACTCAACCATCACCGCTTCCGTCGCTCAACCTACACATTTAGAAACATATGCAGGGCTAAGTACATAAAGCACTTAGTGGGCACTTTGCGGAAAACATACAATAAGTATTGATAAATCAGGCATCTCTTTTATAGCGCATCGGGGTGTTTCTTTTAAAAGCCCGTGCCTATTAAACATTTTCTTTTCATAAACATAGCGTTGCAAAGCATTTTTTTTCTGATAGATGTTACATTCAATCTTGACCAAATAATTATCACCGCGGCAGGTCGTCCCTTAACAGGGTTCCATACTTCAACGGCTACTTTATCACCACGGCAGGTCATCCCCTCAACAGGGTTCCATACTTCAACGGCTACTGTGTACACTAACTTTGGAAAGCAAGTTGGCTAACTCAAAGTCCGATCGTTTAGTTAACCCCTTTTGGCTAACTTATAAGGTACAAGAGAACTCACATAAAACAAGTAGTTCATGCCATGATTATCACTTTGAAAACACGATTATCAAAGCGATAAAGAAAAAGGTTTTTGAGCATTGCTCATTTTATTTCATATATAAAAGCCCACCTGACTGATTACAGAACTATTTAACGAGCTTCCGTCTCTGGTCTTCCGTCCTATCCTCGGTGCTGACTTCCTCCTTTTATCGTAAATAAACAGACTTTAAGCAACTTGACCGCAATCGATAAAAGAAACAGGAAATCGAAACGGTTTTTAGCCTTTTAGGCATTTGCACTTTACTACTTCCTTTTGATTAACTAATAAACGAGACTTCGATCAATTCTCGTCTACAAACTGACTCGGCTCATTACTCGACACTTAGGTCAGTTGGTAAAAGGGTGTCGATAACTTAGAACGAATTAAAAGTTCACAAGGAACGAAGTTGAAAAGGATTCAACTTAGGAAACTAGGCTTTGGATACTCACTGCCCAAGTCAGTAAGTCTGTACAGAATAGAGCATACAAAAACAGGGGATGAATCTTATACCAAAAGAAAGGTACGGATGTCTAGTTTACTCTCCAATTTACGGATCTCGATTTCGTTAAGCGAGCTAAAAGTTATGACAGTTTCCGTAAAACGTCGCAAAATAGTCGCGCGAAACCCTAATGCTCAACAAAACTCGACGCACGATTCCCTAGGTTCGATCAATACTATTCCACTTTTATTTTCACGAAATTTTCATCCCAATACAGTCTACATACAGTATCCTTTCAACGGGTTCATATTCACGACTTTTGATTAACAAACGACGAGCATTTTCTCGTCATTTCCAACTAACCATTTACTATACCAAAACAAACTTCAATTTCTATTTCGTTCAACAACCTCTCGATTCTTAACTAAATCTCATATCGTCTCCTTTCTCGGATGAAAAAGTCGTTAACTACAATATCGTTCGACAATCAATAACAATTATTATTATTAAAAGAGATTTCCTTATTCGACTTTTCTACTGGCTTTTAAACTCGATTCTTCGTCTCTTATTCAAAATCGAAACTTCTTAGAATTCGTTGAAACTTTACGGTTACGATCATTAACTAACAAGATTATCAAAGGTTCGAATCATAAACCTAAAATATTATCTATGCTCGACTTATCGTCAATGGTTCGTCTCTTACTAAAAATCTTACGTTCTCCGTTTTCGTTCAAATTTTACAACAACGATTATCATCTAACGAGCATCACTAATATGCAAATCATATTATCAAAACATTAACGAGCTTCAACTTATCGACACATTTCCGTCTCTTACGTTTTTCAATTTATTTTTAGAAAAAACCCAATTAAATATATAATCATCCTCATACATCGTATATCTCATTTCTATTAATCAATCGAGCATATCATAACATTTACTACACTAAATCATGCATTCTTCCTCTCTTATCTTCCAACTTTTATTTTTAGAAAAATCTAAATTAATTCATAGAGTCAATTAACAACATGTAGAACACTAATCTATCGATCAAACATCAAAGAAATCGAACTACGATCAAACCCCTAAAATTATTAAAATTTTCGGTAATGACATAAATGAAAGGGGAGTGATTTTCTTCATGATTCGATCCGTAGAACTCGATTCTAAACATACTAGAACATGCATCGAACAAGAATCAACATGCTTCTTTAACTCTTAAGTTTCGAAAAAACTGAAATGGATGGAATCAAGACTTTGTTCGGTTCATTTCGTAGGAGATGTTCTTACCTTGCGGAATACGAACTCGGAAATGGAATTGATCGGTAGATGGACGACTTAAGAGCTTGAGAAGAGCTTGGATGTTGAAGCTTTAATAGAGGAGAAGAGAAAAATGAGAGAGAGAGCTTGAGGTGGGGTGGCGGTTTTGGAGAGGTGTGAGGGAGAGAAAGATGACTCACCTATTAGATACATAAAGTAAATAAAAATCTTACAAAGTGTAGTGAGTCGTTAAGGGCGTGTTTGCTTGCGAAAAAACTCGACGGAAATATCTCGTTTTCCGGCTTTAAAAGACGATTATAAAAGTCGAGAAATACTTTCTTAGATGGTTACGAATTCGACGAAATCTAATTCGTCCGTTAGATTGGAAATAAATCACGTACTCGGAAAACCTAATTCATTTTTCAAAATCCGAGAAAAAGTCGGGATTAGACAGTCTAAAATTCGCCCGAAAAATCATAAAAACTAACTTTCTCCGGTGAACTCGTATCGAAGAAAAAGTAAATGTAAATTCTGACGGATTTTAATTCTGAGTTTTCGGACAAAAGATTTAACGGACGCAAAAACCCTAATACAGTAGTCGTTCGACCGACTCCTGAAATTTATTTTCTGAAACGGATTTCACCGTCAGTCTTAGAATTTAATTTCATGATCTTAGACGTACAAAGCCATAATTATTATTAACTTTCATTTTTATAGACGATCGAATTTTTCAAAATAAAGATCATAATTCATCTTTTTATGTTTGGCCGTTCAACGCACGGTAATACTAGCATTCGAAAAATTGTCAGTTAATGACGCATTGAGTAATTAACAATCGTACACAGGGGCCATTTGGTAATCGTCATTTACGCACTCAATTGGGAGGGCACGCCGTTCCTGTGACGATATTTAAATACAACTGTGAGTCCATTTCAGATCCGCGGATTTATTTTTTCAGAAAAATACAAAAGAAAAGGCTCTCGCAGACTGCTTTACTGAACTTCCAATGGCTTTCTCTCTCTAGAAACTACAAAAGCACAAAATCAACCTCGTCTATAGATACCAATATACAGTCGGTGACGACGGTTATTTTAGAGAAAGGAAATTGATTCGAAGGATTGCGCTATTTCCTCTCTCCTCGTTGGGGAATCAGGTTAGCTTCTGGATTGAATCTAATTTCTGCAGTTTTTATTTGGGCATATGTTTTTCAGTTTCCTTCTCTTGTTTCTCCTTATTTTTTTTTAGTGATTGTTCGTTTTCCTTTTGTTTTTTCTGTGTGATGTTAGTAGATCTGAAGAAACTGAAGAGTGAGGGTGCGGTCGTTGTGCGTAGGCACACATATGAATATATGTTTGGTGATTTCGACGGTTTGGCTGTAGAGAGTGATCTGCTGAGGTTTTGGTGGTTGTGGCGGAAATCTAAATTCGCTAGAATTGCAAAAGTCTTTTAACTGGTAGATTTATCCTGTAGTTTGTTTTAGTTTTTACTTAAGATTAGAGCAGAATAGAGGTATTAACGGACCGAGTTGAAGCTTTAGGGTAAAATTTGTGAGGGATGGAAACATTAGTTGTTGCTCATCACAGAAATCATCATCAGTACCATGGCAGAAGCCGTAGCCATGGTTCAACAAGATTTGGATCAAGTTCACCACCTACGGGTGGTTTTCGTGGGATTAATTGTAGGACATTTCATTCTGGAGAAGGGCTGACTCCTGTCAGATCTCGCACAAGTAAAACCCCTGTTAGCAACAAGGCATCTTGCCCTTCCTTGTCGCCTAAAACCCCTTCTCGGTCGCTCAATGAAAACCCAAAAATGTTGAAAAGAATTGCTGAAAGCAGTTCTATTTCTATACCATTGAATATCAACTTTGACAACAAGGATGGTGGGTTACAATTTTCTGAGCTTTGGGCTGGACCTGCTTATTCAAATTCACCTCCACCTAGTTCTTTACCGATGCCTAAGTTCTCACTGAGGCCTAAAAGAACTGTTTCCCTTGACTTACCTACTGTGGCATCAGAAATAGATTTGCCTCCCCTCTCTAAATCTGCACCTGCCTCTCCTAGAGAGTGCAGCCCTTCTCTGGGTGATTTGTTTGACATTGCTGATTCTGCAACGAAGACGTTGCGCCGCATGCTTAATCTTGATAGTGGTGATGAATGAAGGGGTGGCGGTGGGTGGTGGCTTGTAGTGATCCTGTGAATAAGGAAATTAGCTTGCTTTTGTTCATTAGTGGTATTTTTTAAATCTAATAAATATGATCACGCGTGCATGGGATGGCATGGGAATGCACTGATGTTACAGTAGTGATGGAGCAATTCTGGTTGATCAGCAATCATCAAAATCTTTGGAACTGACATCTCTTGTTTGGTTGGGACTTGGGAATATATGGTTTGGTTACTTAGACATCAATTTTTGAAATGGAAACAGGGGTTGATCATGTGGAATGCTGTAGTTAAGCTGTTACCATTTAAAGTTCACCTGACCGTGATCAAACATTCAGCTTTGGGGAAACTAAATTCTGTCAAAAGTGGCAATTCAGCTTCCTATTCATTTCTCCTCACCTTCCCCCCTATAGTTAGATTTTCATATTCAAAATGTATATACTGCATAGCCTAACTTTTTAGTGTCAATAGTATTGCTGTCTCTTTTTCCATGCTCTGCCCTGAAACACTTTGTGTAGTCTCATTTTACTTTCTCGTTGAGG
This sequence comes from Schizonepeta tenuifolia, assembly GCA_029490685.1. NCBI lineage: Eukaryota > Viridiplantae > Streptophyta > Magnoliopsida > Lamiales > Lamiaceae > Schizonepeta > Schizonepeta tenuifolia. Next base: position 71,101,445 of record CM055957.1, on the reverse strand, counting down.
CACTTCCTTGATATTCTCTTTTCATTGTTGCCTGAATAGTCTCATCATCCTTGTGTCCATTCTTTTTCTTCCTCTTCTCTCCAGTTAAAATAGTCACTGACTTCTGATCTAGGCTTTCCCTTCGCAACTTTTCTTGTTTTTTCAAAAAGAGAACTTGGAAGGGAAATAGGATAGTTGGTCTTTCACTCGTAGTGCTTTCTGTCCGATAGTAGTTGAGTTTGTTCTTTCAAGCTTCGCCTATTGTCTATGTTGATGAGGTTTAGATGTTTTTTCTTTTATTAGCGACTAGGCTCAATCCTTTCTGAGCATTCTTGTGTGATGCCTTCTTCTCTTCTATGAAGTGGGTTTCACCTATGACCCTTTCCTTGTTCTGATGTTCCATTGAGTGTGGAGATTGTTGATTATATAAGTTGCTCTCAGGTAATATCTTGTATTCTCTGTTTATCAGTATTTATATCAGGTTATATCAGTGGTAGATTCTAATATGTGGTTCCTCCTTCTCTTTGCCAGTGCTTGTTCATGTAGGCTGATGGAAGAAAGATTCTTCTGGAGGCAGTTTCAGTATGCTGATCATTGTAGTTATTGGCCATTCCATTCCTTTACGACGTATAGTATCATAGTCTGCTTTGAAGCTTTGAAGTTTCATGTCTCGAGTCTTATGTTTGTGAAATTTGTGAAGTATGGTTTTTCTGTTTCTTTTATTAAGATGTTTGAACTTGTGTTGGTACTGACAAGCAAATTTCCTAGTTATCATGCTATTCCAGGTTTCATGTTATTATGGCTCTGTTTTTCTTTTAGCTGGCTGTTTCTATTATATTTTGGTTTATCAGATGGCCATTACCTTCATTTTTGCACATTCCATTTTTTATTTGGACTAGTAGAAATGCACGTGCAAAAATGATATCAGTTTTTTTTTTCCGTGTTATTTGATACAAGACAGAGAAGTTATAATTTTTAAATATCGTTAAAGTAGTGATTAAGTATTGTTAATATAATAAATTTATGAAAATGTAAATAGTATTATATATAAATGGAAAAAAAAGTAAAACTTATTCTTAAAAAGAAACACGAGTAAAAAACTAAGTTATCAAATCTTTATTCATTTTTTTGGCTGATCTTGATGATTGGAGTAGGTGTTTTTTTTATTTGACTTTTTGAGATAATTTTGGCCAATGATAGTTATCATCATCACTTGGAATTTCAATGCACCCTTCAATTTTTGTTCTTATGATTCTTTTTTTTTTCCTTCTCTTGTCCTTCAGTAGGCTGCAACTCTAAGCTGATTTCTTTTTCCGCACCATTTTAGATTTCTTAGGATTTTCTATTGAATCTTTCTGCTCTTTGTTTTCAGTTGAATTTGTCTCTTCAATTCATGAAGCATCAATTCCACGAATTCTATTATCTTTATTGCGTAAACTATAATGTCCAGATCTTTCTTACGATTATGGTGACAGGCTTGAGAGTTGTCATAAATTGTATTTCAATTGGTGTTTGGATGCTCCGAGCGTGATAGTATGTAGATTCATTTTCACCCTAGCAAAATTTTATTTGTTAAAAATAAAATCACATAATACAATAAACTATTTAAAATAATTTTATAATTATTAATTTACAATTTACCTCACTGATTGACGAAATATACTTATTAACAGTTTGTAAACACAAAACATTGTATTTATTCAAATAAACACAAGATTTCATACAAATATAAGAATTTCAAATATGCGAGTTCAATCTCTATTTGATCATCTGATTCTTCTCTTCAAGTTGGATCCTCGAACCGTCTTCAAGCAGCCTTTGAGATTTTTTGTAGAAGTATGCCTCCTAGATCTCCTTGGACTTGATCTTCAAGCTTTGTAACGTTGATACGGATGACTTTTGTCTTGCTTCCGAAGTAAACGTTGAGCTTTGATCTTTGTGCTTGATGACGTTGACTTGATCTTTGAGGTTGATGGCGTTGACTTGAGTTTCGAGGTTGATGGCGTTGACTTGAGCTTTGGGATTGATGGTGTTTATGCGGAGGACGTTCGCCTTGTTTCCAAAGAAAACGTTGAGCGTCGAGCTTTATAACGTTGACGTGGAGGACTTCCGCCTTGTTTCCGGATCAAACACCACTTGATATGATTCCACCGAAAAACGCGTTGATTCCTACGAAGAACACCTTGAATCTCGCCGGGACACCTTGAATATTGAGAGATAAAACTTGGAGAAATTATCTCTTCAATTCTTGAGCTCTTGAAGATGATTTTTAGGTGTGATTTGAAGTTGTGTGGAGACCCCTATTTATAGTTGTAGGAAGAGAGAAGTTGAGTGGGCTTTGGACTCCATCATGGGCTTGAGGGATGAGGTGGCGCAATCTCATTGGCTCTTGAATATTGATGCATATCCTTTACTTGTTGCCAAAGAAATAGATATTTATCACCATATAAAGACATATTTATCAATTAAATTACTTATATTAATATGGATATGATAAGATTCCATAATAAAATAAGATATTAAAATCAATAAAAGTATATCATTAAATTTTGATATCTACAAATGCCCCCTCGAGACTTGTTCATGGACGACTTGTCGTGAAAATGAATGAGTCTCGATAAATTTAAATTTGTTAGATAGTTTTTACTCATACCAAGGAGTTCTTGAACTTCAACTTGTGAAAGTTTATACTCATATTCAAGAGTTCTTGAATTTGCTAGAAAGTTTAAACTCGTTTCAAGGAGTTCTTTGAATTTGAAAGAAAGTTTATACTCGTTTCAAGGAGTTCTTGAATATGTTAGAAAGTTTAAACTCGTTTCAAGGAGTCTTGAATTTGATAGAAAGTTTAAACTCGTTTCAAGGAGTCTTGAATTTGGACTTGATTTTAGATAGTTTATGCTCGTATTAAGGAGCATCAATTTGATTTCAATTCTAGACCTTTTATACTCGTGTCAATGAGTCTTCACTTGATTTGAATTTGTAAACATTTTATACTCGTGTTAAGGAGTCTTTGACTTGGACGATTCTTCAAAAAATTTGATTATAGTTTTAAGGAGGGACGCTGTACACAGTTTATACTCATGCGGACCAGGAGTAACATGCAGTTTAGGCTCATGCGTCATAGAGCGTTGTAGACAGTTTATGCTCTTATCAAGGAGCGTTTGAAGTTATTTTTTGTTTGAAAAATTTAGACGGTTTTTACTCGCATCTAGGAGCATTTTAGACAGTTTAAGCTCTTATCAAGGAGCACTTGAAGTAATTTGTTGAAAAGTTTAGATGGTTTTTACTCGCATCTAGGAGCTATAGTATTTGAAGATCGACTCGTAGCATCTTCTTCATCTTCACTTGGAGCTGCTTCATCACTTAAAATTTCTTTAGGAGATTTGCCCCCATGGGTCGCTTCTTGATTTTCTTCAAAGTTGTGATCATCTTCAATTGAAAGATCTTCAACTCCATTTGCGATTATGCTCAACTCCATGTCATGAGCTCTTGTAGCCAATTCTTCGAAGGTTTTTGGCTGGATTCCTTTTAAGATATATTGAAGACTCCAATTCATGCCTTGGATGCACATCTCAATTGCTAAAGTTTCAGACAATCGATCTTTGCAATTTAAGCTTAAGTCCCTCCAACGACTGATGTAGTCGATGACGGGCTCGTCTTTCCATTGACTTGATTTTCTAAGCTCCACCATGCTCACCGTCCTTCGAGTGCTATAGAAGCGATTGAGGAATTCTTGCTCCAATTGCCCCCAACTATCAATTGAATTTGGCTGCAAGTCAGCATACCAATCAAAAGCATTGTCCTTCAAAGAACGCACGAACTGCTTCACCATGTGATCTCCATATGTGCCAGCATCGTTGCAAGTTTCCACGAAGTGGGCTATATGTTGCTTTGGATTTCCTTTGCCCTCAAATTGTTCAAACTTTGGAGGCTGATAGCCGATCGGCATCTTCAAGCTTTCAATCCTTGGAGTGTATGGCTTGCTATACGTCCATGAAGATTTGGAGGTCCCTTCGAGCTTGTCCTTGATTGCCTTCTTGATGAATGCTTTGAGTTGATCGGCATGCATCGATCCATCGGAAGAGACTTCAAGCTCCTTAGTCGGAGATTTGTCACCATCTTTTGGCTCCATGAAAAGCTCGACTTCTTGATCGTCCTTTGCTTGTTGGCTTCTCGTATCCAAAGTATTTGCATTTTCCAGCATTGCGAGTTGAAGATCTCGTTCTTCAAAGCATTTGGCAAGTCCTTCAGCAAGCTTTGTCAACTTTGCGATTTGCTCCTCAAGAGTTGTAGACATTTTCTTTATTGAAGTTGGCGAAGAGAAGAGATGAGAGGTAGAGATTGTCCCACCGGGCGTGCCAAAATATGTAAACACAAAATATTGTATTTATTCAAATAAACACAAGATTTCATACAAATATAAGAATTTCAAATATGCGAGTTCAATCTCTATTTGATCATCTAATTCTTCTCTTCAAGTTGGACCCTCGAACGGTCTTCAAGCAGCCTTTGAGATTTTTTGTAGAATTATGCCTCCTAGATCTCCTTGAACTTGATCTTCAAGCTTTGTAACGTTGATACGGATGACTTTCGTCTTGCTTCCGAAGTAAACGTTGAGCTTTGATCTTTGTGCTTGATGACGTTGACTTGATCTTTGAGGTTGATGGCGTTGACTTGAGTTTCGAGGTTGATGGCGTTGACTTGAGCTTTGGGATTGATGGTGTTTATGCGGAGGACGTTCGCCTTATTTCCGAAGAAAACGTTGAGCGTCGAGCTTTATAACGTTGACGTGGAGGACTTCCGCCTTGTTTCCGGATCAAACACCACTTGATATGATTCCACCGAAAAACGCGTTGATTCTGAATCTCGCCGGGACACCTTGAATATTGAAAGATAAAACTTGGAGAAATTATCTCTTCAATTCTTGAGCTCTTGAAGATGATTTTTAGGTGTGATTTGAAGTTGTGTGGAGACCCCTATTTATAGTTGTAGGAAGAGAGAAGTTGAGTGGGCTTTGGACTCCATCATGGGCTTGAGGGATGAAGTGGCGCAATCTCATTGGCTCTTGAATATTGATGTATATCCTTTACTTGTTGCCAAAGAAATAGATATTTATCACCATATAAAGACATATTTATCAATTAAATAACTTATATTAATATGGATATGATAAGATTCCATAATAAAATAAGATATTAAAATCAATAAAAATATATCATTAAATTTCGATATCTACAAAGTTCATCCTACAAAGACAATCGCAAATTCATCAAACATGGTGATTTGTGCATTGTAGTCACCATGTTTAATACTTAGGGTGATTCTGTATCTGAAATTGCACAAAATAATAAATACTTTTTCGTTAGATAAATAAATTATTTATTTTAAATTTTAATTACCACTTATCTGAGGTCGTCTCAAGAATTTTCTCATTGCACTTTCCGCAAATAGTAACTTTAGCACTCTTTGGGCATGATTTGTTGCATTTTTCTTTGCAGGAATCATACCATATTGATTATTTATTCTCAACTCTATCAATAATTTCCGTAAAACAATAGAGGACATCCTATCATAAGACAAAAAAAAAATTATATATATATATATGGAGTGATTCCCATGCAAACTCCCCTTAAAGTGAGAAATAGAAATTAATAGGGTCAAGATTTAGCTTGGTCAAAGCGGGTCAAAGCGGGTCAAACCCGGGTCAGCCCGTTGACTTTTTTTTTTTTAACTGTCACACAAGATGCACAACTTCACATATTCAGATGCACCAATTCACATATTCGGATGCACAACTAAGTGTATTGAGATGTACAAGATTTTAAGTTTTTTTTTTTATGTTTTTTTTTCGCTTTTTTTTAAGGTTAGGTCATATTCACCACATCATGTATTCATATGCACCACACTATATAATGAGATGCACCACTAAGTGCATTAAGATGCACTAGTTTTGTTTTCGTTTTTTTTATTTTCGTAAAACATTGTGCATCTAGTTACACTATGTGGTGCATCTAGTTAACTGTGTGGTGTATCTAGTTACGCATTGTGGTGCATCCAATTTTTTTTCTATTTTTCTTTTTTACAAATTTGGTGCATCTCACTACACATAGTGGTGCATCTCATTATGTATAGTGGTGCATCCGAATATGTGAAATGGTGCATCTTGGGTGACTGTTTTAAAAAAAATTGAAAAAAAAAATTAAAATCTTGTGCATCTAAATGCACTTAGTGGTGCATCTAGTTATATAGAGTGGTGCATCCGAATATGTGAAGTTGTGCATCTTGGGTGACAGTTTAAATTGAAAAAAAAAAACTGAAAATCTTGTGCATCTAAATGCACTCAGTGGTGCATCTAGTTATATAGAGTGGTGCATCCGAATATGTGAAGTTGTGCATCTTGGGTGACAATTTATAAAAAAAAATAAAAAAATTAAAAAAATAAAAATAATCGAAAAAAAAGTCAACGGGTTGACTCGGGTTTGACCCGCTTTGACTTGGCCAAATCTTGACCCTCCATCACCAATAGATCTATGGTAGAGATCTATTCTCATTTCTTAGGATAAGATCTATTCTCATATGATTTATTTCTTATATATATATATATATATATATATATATATATATATATATATATATATATATATATATAGTGTGTTAATATAAATTAAAAGATTGAAAAGATGGAGTGCTACATTATTAATTTTTTTTAGGAATATTATCATTATAATCTTTATCATTATAATGGACATCCATTTTTTTAGAGAATATTATGATCCATATTCCAAACAAATTTGTAAAAGCTGCTACGATTTAGGCTTCATCTAATATAGGGCGTTGTTGATTGCTTCGATTACTTAATTACGTGTAGATCCCGCATAATACCAATCTTTTATCCCTCGTTTAGGTAATTATATCACAAATCAAATGCCAATTCTAACTCAGTAAGCGAAACGTGCAAAATTTTATACTTTAAATAAAACAACAACAAAAATAAAGAGATTACCTCAGCCAGAAATTGTTTTTTCATAAGACATTTAAGAGTCATTTCCTTTACACGTGCCATTCTTTGTGTCATTACTAACTTAACAATTTTTAGTGGGTCATAAATATCAAAAGAACCGTGTAAAAAATAACAATATAAATTATTTATTTATTTATGTTACTATTTAAAAGAATATATAAACTATGTTGCAATGCTTACGATTTGATCATCGGCTAAATCTCTTCACTTACTGGTCTGATTTGTAATACGGATCTCGATAATTTTCTAATTTCATATGACCTAAGAGGTATGTAGTTAGAAATGTACATTGTTATGTTTGACTATGTAAATATAATGTATAGTTTAAAATATTTTATCAGGTTTATTCTTCTGAGTGACATTTGTGATTGCAATTGTGGGTCTTTGTCTAATAATTTGTTGAAGTTGATTTCCATCGTTTTTTGCCATATTTTCCTAGACAGTGATTTCCATAAATTGTGATCTTGTAAACATATGAATTGAAATATAATATATAAATTTTTGAATTTCTTAAAATTGATATAATGGGGATATAATAGACGAACCAAATTTTGTAAATTACTTACCTTTGGTCCACAAGAGTTATGTCTTTCATAGTTTTCAATGCTCTCGTAGTTGCATTAGTAAACACTTGATTTTCTTTTATTTGTACCCAAACTCCTAAAATATCTGTGTATTTTCAATGTTGTACATATTATTATTATTATTATTATTATTATTATTATTATTATGATTATTATTATTATTATTATTATTATTATTATTATTATTATTATTATTATTACTATTATCATTTTTAACAACTGAAAGTAATTCGTGATAGTAATATGTATTAATTGTATAATTCTAAATTCTGAATAAAAACTTATTACATTTACCAATATGACCTTGTTTGTTGAGTCTGATTCAACGTTTTCAAACTCTACAAAATTGTATTGTATATCATGTTCAATCTCGTAAGGTGCTTCTCTTGCAACGATGTACCTACTTAGTACCTTTTGAGGATGGATACTTGGAAACATTACATTAACGTTTTTAACCTCTCCATTAGAGATTAAATACGTCTTGTTAATCTCAAAATTTTGGATAAAATTGGTAATATCAATATTGAAGATTGTTACTCTAATTTGTACACCCTGCAAATAGTGCAAGTAAACAGCATTTGATTAACATATTTTTTTTGAATTTATTGTGTAACATGAGTAGATAATATAAAATGTAAATGAAATTGTAAAAATTTGCAATCAGCTAATTTCTTACCTCTCTATCCATCATTATTAGTTTCCAAACCTTTGTATTCAAATTCTTTCCAGAAATCACTTCATGTTTAAAGCATAAAATCTTCAGATATATTGTGAAAGATCTTTGACTTATTTGTAAATTTCTTATTATCAAATCCTCTAACATTATTAAAAAAAAAAGATATATTACTACATATATATTTTACAATTGAAAGGAAAGATATACAAGAAAATGCAGTTAACTTTTATATTAATATAAAATTACATATTTGGGATATAACATCTTTACAATAGTAAGTCAAAGATCTAAAAAAAAAAGTCATAGACATAGGTTGGATGGATCAAAAAATCCTTATATACTTCATTCGTCGTGAGTCATAAGGATATAAAATTTTTAATCCATAAAAGTAATTGAGCAATAATGTTGGACCATCTTTTTTTAAATAGGAATGTATTTTTATATTTATTTATTATAATATATATATATATATATATATATATATATATATATATAATCTAATCCAGAATATAATGTTGATAAGTATATATTAACCGTGATTGATTTGATTGGGAGATCAATCCATAATTTTTTTACTATTAAAATTTAAGATATATATTAACAGGGATTGATTTTTTATACAAATTATATACAAATATAATATATATCTAATAAGGATAAAATATATATATTAACACGGGAATTATAGATAAACCAAATTTTTTCAACAAGACACTTTTTCTATAGGTATAGATAGATTAGTTGCCCTTCATTTAAACAAACGAATAAACTCATGAAGATGCAGAGTAAATGAGATGTATGGTATAGTAGTTTCATTGTTTATTTACTTGATTTGTCATATAAAATCTCCCATGCCGAAGAAAATGTTTGTTGATGTTGAGGGTGTTTGGCTTAGCTTAAAAGCTCCTCAAAACAACTTCTAAGCTCCTAATTCTTTAGTAATGAATAACTTTTAAGCTATTTTAAAAAGCTTAAAAGCTTAGCCAAACACCCTCGTTCTGTGAGATGCAAAGTAGCATTATGAAGTTAAATTTTAACTTGGAAGAATGTTTGATGTTTACTATTGTTTGATGCCTTTCTTTATATGTCATGTATTCATGTTGGAAGGAAGTAGAAAAAACGATTTAGCGATAAAACCTACTCATGTCTTTCTTGTGAAGAACGGATGACCTGTCTTGCACTGGATTTTCCCAAATGTTAGTATTGTTTTATTTCTCAGGTTGTAATGTAGATTGACTAAAAGATAACCACGAATGAGTTGTTGACAAAGCGATTGCAAGCAAGTTTCTTGACTTAGGCAGGTAGCTAAGCTTGCATTTTTTCCCAGATTTAATTCTGAATTATTATTATTATTATTAAGATACTTTTGTCCGAAAATGACAACTTCGTTTGGATTATTTGATCTCAAAAGTCATCGGGGCATTCATTGAGATAATAATATAATAATACTCGTACCCATTTATTAATCTCTTGGAGATGTAGCCATGTAGGATGAAACGAACACAAGAGAAGACTTGTACAGTAGATTAAATTCAATGGCCACGATGCAGTGAATGCAAGTTGCACTTTTTTGTAATGGATGTTTTCTTAAGTTGCAAAATTTGAACAAACAAATCTCACAGAATTAATAGAGAAATAATTAAAACTGTTCAAGTGCCAAAAATCATTCATCAACTGTGTTGCTACATAATTTGCAATGCAATGATTTCTGCCTCCCAATTATCTGGATATATATGCAAGGGAGGGAGAGGAGAGGAGAGGAGAGGAGAGGAGAGAGTAAACCAAAAATGCTCCCAAAAATACTTAGAAATCAAATTCTGGGCTGTAGAGAGTTGTTCTAGAAGGCGTCGTCATCAAAAATCATTTCTTGGCAACGGCATTCTTGGCTACAAAATGCTTTCTCACCCCTGCAACACCAACACAATAAGCATTCTAAGATATGAGTATGTAAAGAAGAATATGATTATTTCTCTCTTTCCCAAGTAGCAATTAATAATCACCATAAATTGATATCGTTAAATCTTAAGTAAATCGGTTTATATATTTCCACAATAAACAAACAAAAAATTAAACTTAACAGCGGCAGAAACAAATCACACCAATCAATCATTGATACGCAATTATTCATAATAATCACCAAAATTTATTTAAAAAAAAAAATTGGAGCTGACCTGTACATGTAGATGTCCTTATCCTCTGGAAGAAGAGCCTTGCAAGCGTGACAAAAGCTCAAGAAACCGATTTCGGGTTCGGGCCGAGAAACATCCACTTCCTGTTTAGTCTCCTCATCATCCAAACAACAGCTCTCCAAAATGCAGTCATCGTAAATATGACGCGTTTTCGGGTTCGGGCCGTGCTTGATCACGCAGGTATAATCCTCCGACATCTCCATTTCTTTCAACGACAGCTGGCGGGCCAAGTCCTTCGCCGGGCTTCCCCCTCCGAACGGGCTTAAGAGCTGCGAGCTCCGCGTCTTGATCCCAAAATCGGCCGGCGATTTCGGCGATTCGGCCGGCGAAATCGAGATATCAAGCTCGGGAATCCGCACCTTAAGCTTCGACCCGAACAAGGCCGTCCGATTGATGAATTTGCAGCCGTTCTGATCGAATTTCTCGTCGGCGATCAAGCCCAGCCCGATTGCTTCTCTAATAACTGATTTGTTGTTGTTAGCTGAGGTGAAGGCGTGCTGGCATTGAGCAGCTGCTGCTCTGTCGGAGCGAAATGGGTTTAAGAAGTTTTTGGAATCGAGAATGGAGGTCGGGCTCATGATTTCTGCCTCAAAAACGTTTTTGGAGAGAAATCCATTGAAAAACCTTGGAGAATTTTTTAAGAAAGATGAAATTGGTGAGCTTGAATTCTTGGTGGGAGAGAGGAATGAAGTTTGATCCGACATTAGGGCTTGTTTGCTGGTTACTGCTCTAGATCTGTTCCTCAGCATTTCTCCACATTAATTTTGTTTTTGGTTAAGCTGCAACCAATTTTTACAGAGCAAAACGAGTACGAATTGAACTGGCAAGAATTTTTCAACATTAACATATCAAAATGAAAAGAGGATAGAAAGAGAAAGAGAAAGAGAAGCTAATTCTTCTATTTGGGGGAAAAGAGCAAACCTGTTTTTGTTAACTTCATCAAAGGCTGCTGCTAAATCACTGGAGCAGCAGGAGAGAAAAGGCTCTAACTTTTTTGAACCTCAAAAGAATTGAAAAAATAAAAGTTGCCTAATTAAAGCTCCACAATTATCAAAAATTATAAAGAAATGGAAAGGTATAAAGTGATGATTATATCAGTAAACAATTCTGCTAAAACCTCATTAGCTTCCATTTTTTAACAAAGGCAGAGAAACAAAAAGCCCAATCTTTTCTTTTCTTTTATCTTAATTAAAATTACTGACTGTTTTCTCAACAACAGCTATAATCTATTCAAGCATCCATAATCAAGATTGTAGCCCACAGCTTTGCATTAATAAACAAGTTGGAGAGAGAGAGAGAGAGAGAGAGGAGGGGGGTGGGGGAAGGGAAGAAAGAGGGAGAGGGGGAGAGTTTAGGTGCTTTTTAAAGAGGAAGGAAGCAAAGCATTAGTGATTGATTGCATTGAGAAATTGAGAGGAAAGGAATAAAAACAAATAAAAAAATCAAGGCCAGCAAGGCTAGGGCCCAGCTTGATTTATCTGTGGTAGTACATCTTTTCTTTTGAATATTTTGGGATTTAGCATTCAATTTTCTTTCAAATAAACCAATAATAACGATGTGTATAATTTAATAAGCAAACAGTGATCTGATTAGTCTGAATAAATAATGAGAGTCGTGTTCAAAATGTAGGCAATCCCAACGTAAATGTGAATTGTTTTTACAATTTTGCTAGTGATTTTTTCTCTGATGTTTGGCCACACACATGAATATTCCATATCTGATTTTCAACAATCATTGTGCATTTTTTAATGTTGATGCTTTATTTTACTTTCATGTTGCTTTTATATTCAATAACATAATATTAATATATTTTAAATAAAACCTCTATCTCCTTAAATCAAAATGCACCGTCAATTCATGAATTCTCTGCAGGAGCAAAATTCTATTTTTCCAAACTAACAAAGCATCATTACGACAAGTGAGGCGTGCACGTGTTTAGCTACGTCATACTCGGACAGTGGTTCGTTCCAAAAGAGCCAATAGAATAAGCTCTTAAGGCGCACCATAGGAATTCACACTTGATGTTCATAAGTGCTCCTCTATTTATATAACTCTCAACTTCTCTGCATAACCAGTATGGGACAAGTTACAAAACTTCCTCTTAAACACCTATCTTTAACCATTAATTGCTCAGTCACCATTAAATGGTTTTCAACAATTAAATACATTAATAATAGTGCTCGAAATGTAGATTATGAATATACTGTTTGTTTTCTCAAAAATTAAATTAATTAAATAGAATATTAATTAATTTATCGAGATATAAAGACTATTTTTCCAATACAACAAGTGAGACCTCTATTCCACTAACAATAATTTTAATTTCCAATCTATTTAACCATTCTCAAAAGTGGAACCCTAACTCTATTCACAATAATTTTATCAGCTTTCTTGAAACTCGTGATGATTGCCAAATGAGCCAATATTTAATGAATAAAGGAGTAACATTTACAAGATGGGATCATGTAGTGTAAGAGCATCTTCAACGGTGGAGAAACGCCCGGGCTTCGTGCGGGTGAAGGAGGAGAACGCCCGGGCTTGACGAGGGCGCCATCGTTGGAGAAGCGGCGGGCGAGCGTTGGAGATGAAGCCCTAGCGTTCTGAAGCCCGGGGGCAAGGCGGAAGATTTGAGGGGAGGAGGGACACGCGTCACCTCCTCCCTTTGTGCAGATTTTTTTTTTTAAATTCTGAAATTAAAAAATAATAATAAATAATTCAAAACCTCAAACGGTAGGAAACGGTAATATTTATTTTTTTCCCTATAAATACATCTCATTCATCCTTCAACATCCACACCTTCTCTATTTCTCCATTCCCACAAAAATTCTCAACAAAAAAACATTCTTGAATTCTTTCAAACAATATTCAAGAACAAACATGTCTTGGAACGGAGAGTTCTTCAATCTCAAAGAAGATGAGAAGGTACGGAGAATTCTTCTATCTAAAATACGGCACCAGTAATCATGGGTGGAACGCGTGAATTTGAAAAATATATTGAGAGACGAGCTCGCGTTCAAGATGCAACGGCCCACGAGTGTCTTGCGGATGATTTGATTGAAGAAATTTGGACGCGTTTCGGTCCGCCTCTAGCTTTGTTTTCAATATTATTGTATTTTCCGTATCTATTTTTTAAATTCAATAAAATTGTTCGAGTTTTAATTCTATATATTAGATAATTAATTTGTTATATATTGCAAAGAAAAAAATTTAAATTAAAAAGCAAAATTAAATATAAAATCAATCATTGGATAGCTTTAGGGTCGGGCTTAACCATAATGAAAATTTCACCCTAGGACTATTAATCATTGAGACCCCACTAAAATATCCATAGCCCTAAAGCTTCAAAGCCCAGCCCTAAAAAGATGAATGTTATTCTCTCTATCCTATAATAATTGACCAATTTTTTTTGGATATGAATATTTATAAAAAAGAACGTTATAATGATAAAAGATAGAAAATATTGAATATAAAACTCTTGTAGAAAAATAAATTTTCATATTAAATAAATGATCACTTTTTATTGGGAGAGTGCAAAAAAATAGTGATCATTAATTATGGGATAAAATAACATAAAAAATTAAAAATAGAAGCCTAGAATAAATTGATTACTTTATCTACTAGTCATAGTTGAGGCGTTTTTGTCGTGATTTCTCTTGTATTGTAGGAGTATGTCTTATTTTATTATGTATATCATATTTTTAGGTACAAGATTAAGAATAAAAATAAGATAAAAAGTATGTAGAATCTGTTATTTTTAAACAATAAATCTATGTAGCCATATTATGGCTAGCCATAATTTAGTTTAAATAAAAAAAATGATTTATTTATAATTTTAACTTTTAAATAATTTTTAATAATTTAAATATTCAGTTTATACAAATTTATATTGATAGTATTTGAATTTAGAGATAACAAAAATCTCGATATATATAATAAAGTGAATACAAAGCTTTTTGTCGAAAGAATGAAAGAGTTATATATTTACACCAATTATGACAAAATTTAAGTTAAGAATATGATAATAACATAAAATATATGTTTATACTTCTTTAAATAAACTAAAAGTTTATCTAAATCAATTTATTTTCATATAATTGTCGAATTATGGCTAGCTATATTATGGCAAAATAGCTTCACTCATTTTTAAAACGTTATTTTCTTGATATAAAACATTACAAAAAATAAGACATGGTAATTGGTGCGCAAGGTGTATTTAAATTCAGCGCCCAACAATGATACCAACCACCAATCCCCCAATCTCTCTTAAATAAAGGGAGAGAGTGAGTGGGGCCCGGCATGGGGCGGTTAAATATATTTGCACGCACTCGGAGGTTAAATGCTGATCAGATGACGACACTATTAACTGCTCTGACCCACTACAGTAATTACTAAGCTTGTTTCTTTGTTTTTCAACTCCGATGTAACTACAAACTTCTTTGTATAATTGTATTGCTATTATTTAAATAATTTTATGGCTTAGAGAAATTAAAATATCATTGCTTATTAGTTATTACTCCCTCGGTTCCAACAAAATATCTTATTGCTTTGGATATGATATTAAGAAACAAAAATAGAAAAATAAAAATAATAGGTATTATAATTTTTGAAAAATTAATTATTTTCAAATTTCGAATGAGATTATGCAATAAGACAGAAGAAAAAGGAATGATGGATCTTGGTATTGGACGGAGGAATTTTGTGCTCAACCAAACATGAATTTATCGAGTCTTTTCTCTTTCTCTCATTATTCTCTTGACATTTTGAAGAAAGATGGAGAAACACTTCAGTCGAAATAGCTAAATGAGATGGTGTTTATTTTTGTTTATATTTTTATTTTTTCCATCCAACATTAAAAAATTCCTGGAAAAATACTATACATTATATATATATATATATATATATATATATATATATATATATAGTTATGTTCATAAAAAAACTTTCCGTATTCTAAAAAATGAGAATTGATTTCATCCATTGATTTAGGAGGGATGTATGGTCAAGATTGGACCGGGTCAATCCGGGTCAATCCCTCGACCTTTTTCTTTTTTTTTTTTTTAATTTTAGGTCAGGCCATATGCACTGCATCATGCATTCATATGCATCACACTATACAACTGAGATGCACTACTAAGTGCATTGAGATGCAAAATATTTTCATTTTTTTTTTTCATTTTTTTTTTCGTTTTTTTATACTGTATTCATATGCACCACACATGTATTCATATGCACCATACTATATAACGAGATGCACCACACTATAAAACTGAAATTCTGTGCATCTCAATGTATCTAGTGGTGCATCTCATCACACTGTGGTGCATATGAATGCATGGAGCGATGCATATGGTAACTCAAAATTCGGTGCATCTCAATGCATTTAGTGGTGCATCTCATCACACTATGTGGTGCATATGAATGCATGGTGCGGTGCATATGGTCTGACCGTTAAAAAAAAAGAAGAAGTCAACGGATTGACCCGCTTTGACCAGGATCAAATCTTGATCATCCATCATACAAAAATATGTGGTTGAGATTAATTCTCATTTTTTAAGATAAGAAGGCTTTTCACATGAGTGCATCCCTATATATATATAAATGTTGATCATATACACAAAAACATCAATGAGGATTTAAGGATGAAATTGACTTCTTAGAACTATTTTTTTTATATCGGTCAAGCTCTATAAAAGATTTCCAACGAAATAAAACTTTTAAGGATTAGAAAAAGGAAAAGAAAAAAGCAAAAATAAAGAACATCATAATTGAAAAGTTGCTCCTAAAGGAAATTTATTTACACCAAATTAACACCATGATCCTTTAACTCAATCATGGAAAAAAGTCTGCCACTGTGCTACATAAATGAAAAAGGAAAAGGTATATAGATTGACAAGAAAGAGATGATAAAGTTAAATTTTTTAGGACAAAAGTACTGTAGAGCATATCTACGTCAATCTGCAATACTGAAATAGCTAAAATTTTGCACTTCTGTAAATTATGCACTAAAAAGGATTATTCTAAAATATTTGTATCAATATACATTTAATCTAATAATAGTTTAAATAAAAGATGCAATTCATAATACTACTAATTAGTGCAAAAAAAATACTCCCCTGTCCCGTTCTACTTGTCTCACTTTTTATTTTGGGTGTCCCACTCTACCTGTTTCACTTTTCATTTAAGAAAATAATTAAGAAATCACTTTATTCACTTTATATCACTTCAAAACCATTTTATATCACTTTATGTCACTTCAAAAACAATTTATATCACTTTTGATGGGGTCGAAATTTGCAACCCTTAAACATACCGATATTTAAGAATCATTAACACATAATACGTACCTTGTATCGACGAGATTATGTTTGAGAAGGGCTTCTCCACGTGGATTCCGTCCTTGAATTCCGACCTCCAAAGCGTAACGCCGCGTTGTGTGCCGGCGTCGCGTCTCCGACGATCAAGTTAGTGTATATTCAACACGAGACTTGAGAGAAAACCAACGAGTTCTATCGTAAAATCAAAAGTAAGATACGTGATACCTGTTGTGGTGTTATAAAATCTGTATATATACCTGTAAGAAATAAGGGTATTTTAGCCATTTCGGGGAGACTTGGAAAGTCACCCAACCGCCTTTGGTAGGGGAAACTTCCCTACTTTAAGTGATGTGACAGGTCGGTACCGACGTCTGACACATTATATTTATGCCTTGAGAAGGCAAATCCGTACTGCACTTTAGACCAGCTGTCAATAAAGTATAAACGGGGAAGGTTGCCACGAGGTAACCTTCCCTAGGAAGTATGATTCCTCTATTCAGAGCAGACTTCTCCCACTATTCCAAACATTGGGGCAAGGTTGTTGTTCAAGTTAGAGAATACTGAGAGTATTAGTGGAAGGTTGCCTTCAGGCAACCTTGACGTACCGAAGGTGTCCCATCAACTCCTCCCCCCTCCCCCAAGTCTGAAAAGAGGAAACTTGTACTGATCAAGTGAGGAATTTTCAGTAGTAACATTCTTCTTAGGCAACCTTGCCTATTCGGATAAGGTAGAGCAGTTAAAGAGTTCTCTCTCTCCATCTCTGCAGTTTCCACTTTTTCAGAGATGGGACATCCCACGTCTTACACACGTGGAGCATTTTTAAGGGAAAACCATCTCTACACGGTTATAATTCGAATAATAACCATTTTCTCATTTATTTCACTTCACTTCATTTCGCGCTCTACTCTCTCTCGCTTTATTTTCTTTCATTTTTTCCTCTCGCCGTCGACCCAGCTTTCCCGTTCGTCTTTTCAGATACTTCGCTGCTACTCTCCTTGTAGGCTTTACTTCTTTTAGTGCTTTATAGTTGTAATGTCATTCTTGCCTGACTTGGGGGGAGGGTTTGACCTAAACCCTTCCGAATCATCCACTCGCCGAAGTACCTCTGCCGTCGAAGAGGCTTCTTCATCCTCTACTCCTATTTTCATACCCTCTGCATCCCCTAAGAAAGAAGGGTCAGGGTCTGCTTCCGTTTCTCTACCCGTAGAACCCGATTCTTCTTCGAGTAGGGATAATTGGAATTTGGTTACTAGATCTTCATTCCTAGTTAAGCAGACTGAAGTTCAGGCCTTAATCACTGATTTAAGAATAGAGGGATTTCAACTTAGGGTTCCTAGCCCTAGTGAACGGCCGAAGTACACAACTCCCCCTACATTGCCTTTCTGGAAAAAGAATTTTGAGGCAGGACTTAGGCTTCCAATATGCCCTTATTTTGTTCGCATTTGTGATCTTTTAAGAGTTTGCCCTAGTCAGATTATCCCCAATTCCATTAGGACTGCCCTGTCATTCTACATAGTCTTGAAAGCCAACGGGGGAAACCCTACCCCTGAACCTTTCCATGCTTGCTATCAGATGAAGTACTAAAAGGGGATGGTTATGTTCAGCTCTCGAACCAACAGTCCCGCTCACTTCCTGGGTAAGAGTACTAGAAATGATAAAACTTGGCAACCTTACTATATCTTTGTCACTCCTGTGTGTAATCCTTGGCCTTTCACCGTGCAACACTGGCGGTATTCTTTTGAGAAACCTTCTCAGGTAGATGTGCATCCCATTCCTCCTTCAGACGAGGAGCTCATGAAGGAATTGAGTACTCGTCTTAATTCCAATAATTATTTCAATATTCGAGACCTTCTCACGAACTCTTCCACCTTGGCCTACTTTGGTTTGGCTCCTCCTCCTCGACGACCTTCCACTCCAAGGATGAGTAGGTGTTCGCTCCAGTGTTTGGTTAAATTCAAACACTTGATAAATCTTGCAAAATGTAACCACTTTTATCTTTGTAATTTTTGCAGTTATGGACTGGCTGAAGACTGCTCAAGATGTTGAGGAAGAGGATGACGTTATCGTGGTGGGATCTACACCAAGCTCTGTTCCCCTTCCCCTGTTTCTAAAACTCGAGGCCAATATTCCAGAAGGCAAAGTTGTCGAGGAGCAAACTTTTCGAGGGGCATCCTCCAGGGACAAGTCTACTCCTGCAGTCCTGCTTCTCCTGCGCATCCTTCTTTGGGAGGAGTGCGCACTAGGACTCGCAGTCGAGCAATGACTGATCTGCCCCCTACTCCTCCAGCCAAGAAAGGGAAGGGTGACAAGACATCTGGGAGTAAGGTTTCTGCTATGTCTGTCCAGCAATTCTCCAATCAACTCGAAGTTCATCTCCCTGTACCACTGGTTTCTATAGAAGGTTTCCACTGCATAGCTCTGTTTCGCCATATGACCAACTCTCTCAAGAGGCATCAAGTTTCTAAATTCTCTACCGAGGCTCTCCAAAATGCCATAGGACGTACCTTGATTCAGGTTTGAACACTCTCCATTTATAGTACAAATTTTCGTCGTTTTTGTGGCAAGATAACTTATTCATTTTCTTATCAAGCCGGTGCTTTCTTGGCTGAGGCTGAGGAAAGGAGGAAAGAGGATTCCACCGATTCCTCCCAGGCAAAGAACGAGGAGATTGCTAAAGCTCTTCTTCAAGTTTCCAAGCTGGAAGCTAAGTGCAAACAGATGGAGGGCAACCTTGCCGATGCCCAAGTGCAGGTGGATTCCCTCAGCAAGCTTCTAGCTAAAACTGAGGAAGAGAAGGCTTTCATTGAGAAAAATCAAGCAGAGAGTTTGGTCAGAGCTCGCCAGGAAGGCTATGAGGGTGGCATCCAAGCTTGCCAACAAGGGCTCTTCCGTACGGTTGCAGGTCAAGCCTTTCTGAAGGAGCTAGCAGAGGGGTTGGTGGAGGCATACAAGGGAAGTGGCCAGTACTTGCGCGATCTGGGTTGTACCATTCGCCACTTCGTTTGTCAGGGAGCAACTAACCTTGCCGCACAGATGAGGGAGCCTTCCTAGTCAGAAGAGGTGAACACCAAAGCTCTTATGGACAATCTTGAGCTCTTTCCTCACCTGCAGCCCCTGAACGACCTTCCTCCCGGGCCAGAATACCAGCTTCCAGTGGTGCAGTCTTTTGCGAAGAAACTTGCCCTCAGCCTTATCCTTGATCCCTCCTTGACTGCTATGGAAAATCCTTTCTATGATCTTTCTGTAGGTGCCTCTAGCTCCAATCTGGTAGAGCTGCCAGCCATCGAGGATACTTCTGTGCCCAACATTGCCACTCCTCCTGCAGAGAAGACTACCTCAGAGGAGACTACCTCAGAGAAGACTACCAGGGGAGGAAGATGGGGCTGAAGGATGAGATAAGGTCACAATCAACTCTGCCTCGGAGGAGAAGCTGGACGGTGAAGGATCTGAGAACCCCTCTGCGTAGGGTGAATTCTTGTAATTTCTGCTACAATGGTGTTTGCTACAATGGCTTTCTAGCCACTTTTATTTCTGTTTTTTGCTTCAATAGCTTTCCAGCCGCCACTTTATTTCTGTTTTTGCTGCATTTTTCTTTTGCTTAAACAATCTATGGCCCCTGAGCCTCTATGCCAATCATGTTTTTTGATCATCATACTTGGAATTTTCTTACAATTGCTCTTATACTTTGCTCTTTTCTTTGAATTCTGCATATTGCTTGATATGTTCATATATGGGTTCTCTCCCCTCCCCCCCCCCATTTTCTGAAAAAGTAGGAGTTTGTCAAACGAATAGTTGTTTAGAATACTTATTCTTGGTAACCAATGTGTTCGGGCAAGATTGCATGTCTACAATCTGGTTCAACCCGTAGCATAGGGGCATGGCTGCCATCCAAATACTAAATTTTGCAGAGGCGTATGTAGCCACTGTCGGGTCAAGGTTGTCAGCCGATAACTTTGCTCACCCTAATTTTCCAGAGGCGCATGTAGCTACTGTCGGGCCAAGGTTGCCTGCCGACAACCTTGCTCACCATAATTTTCCAGAGGCGCATGTAGCTACTGTCGGGCCAAGGTTGCCTGCCGACAACCTTGCTCACCTTAATTTTCCAGAGGCGCATGTAGCCACTGTCGGGCTAAGGTTGCCTGCCGACAACCTTACTCACCCTTGGAACGCTCCGATTCCATATGGGCAAGGTTGCTCATCAGCAACCTTGAACCCATCTTCAACCACTAAAGCTCTTATAACCACAATCTTCAAAAAAGGACCTGCATCATATTTACGTTCAAAAAATCCGATTTGTATGTACAGGCAGGAAAGCAACATCTACACATCGAGCATGGATGAATCATCTGCTACGGGCGATCAAAAAAATGGGGGTTATCTTCCCCTACATATAATATTTCTTCAGCTTGCTAATGTTCCATGGACGAGACAGAACTTCCCCCTTGGCATTCATTAGTTCGTAGGCTCCGCCAGTCAGGACTTCTGCAACCTTAAAAGGCCCTTTTCAATTGGGCTCGAACTTCCTAGTTGGCTTCAAGGCATCAACCCTTCTCAAAACGAGGTCTCCTTTGCCAAACCGACGAACTCGTACCTTCTTATTGTATGAACTACATATCTGCTCTTTATTCCATTCTGTTCTCAGACGAGCTTGCTCTCTTTCCTCTTCCACAAGATCCAACTCTTCCCTCCGGAGTTCTTGGTTCTGATTTTCATCATAGAATCGAATCCGATGACTTTCCGAGATCACTTCCGCGAGTATCACCGTTGAAGATCTATAGACCAGATTAAAAGGAGTTTCTTTTACCCTCAATACCGAATCGAGTTCTTTTGCCCACAAGCCACACTTATCGTCCAACCTTGCCTTGATGTCATTGACAATTATTCTGTTGGTAACTTCTACTTGGCCATTTGCCTCGGGATGCGCCACTGCTGCAAATCTTTGCTCAATCTTCAACTTTGAGCACCATTCTATGGTTCCTTAGCTAATGAACTGGGCACCGTTGTCTGATACCAAGACTCGAGACACTCCATATCGACAACATATATTTTTCCACAAGAATTTTATGATCGCTGCATCATCCACTTTGCAAATGGGCTCAGCTTCCACCCATTTAGAGAAGTAGTCCACAACTACTATGAGATGGGTCATACCTCCCTGTGCGGTGGGCAACTTTCCCACCAGATCAATCCCTCATTTATCGAAGGGACATGAGGCAGACATGAATCCCAATTCTTCAGCTGGGAGGTGAATCAAAGGTCCGTGTATCTGGCACTGGGAACACTTCTTAATGAATTCTTTGGCATCCTTGCTGATGTCTGGCCAATAAAATCCAGCTCGCAATACTTTCCGGGCAATGTCTCTTGCCCCAGTGTGTCCTCCTCCATTTCCGGAGTGTATTTCTTGCTAAACACTTGCACCTTCTGCCTCTGATATGCATTTCAAATAGGGATAAATTGTGACACGCATGTACAGGTGATCCCCAATCATGCAGAAGTGAGCATAGGAAGCCCGTTTGGATGCTAGGGAACCTTCCATGCGTCTTCCTGTCATCAAGAAGTGTATGACAGAAACTCTCCAATCCTTGATATCTTCAGTAGCTCCTATATCCAAGGTAGCAACTCTCCCTTCTTCTTCGAGGTATGTAACTGGGCCAACAGTTCCCTTTTCGATGAAACTGGCCAGTCTTGCCAACTTGTCTGCCCGGGTATTTTCTTCTCGAGGAATCTGGTACATCCTAAATTCTGTGAATTTTGCCTTCAATTGTATTACTTTGGCTACGTAACTGGCCATCCTTTCCTCCTTAGCCAAGTAGGTTCCTTCCGTCTGGGATACAACCAGTTGGGAATCAGAAAATATCAAGACCTTCTCGGCTCCCAATCCTTCGATGATTTACATAGCTCGCACTAATGCTTTATACTCGGCTTCATTGTTCGAAGCTTTGAATCCAAGCTTGATTGAAAATTGTACTTCTTCTGAGGTGGGAGGAATGATCAATATTCCTACCCCACATTCTTCCTTGGTAACAGAACCATCCACATAAGCTTTCCACTCAACTAACTCCATACTTCGGGTAGTTTCCTGAATGAAGTCTGCTAAGGCTTGAGCTTTTATCGTAGGTTATGGCTCAAATTCGATATCATACTCTCCTAGCTCTACAGCCCATTTTACCATCATTCCTGATAAATCCGGTCGGCTCAGAATATTTTTAAAGGGAAAGGTTGTCCTCATGATCACCTTATGCGCAAGAAAGTAAGGATGCAACTTTCGAGCAGAAGTTATGACTGCCAAGGCTGCTTTCTCCACCTCCGAATAGTTTGCTTCAGGGCCTTGAATCATTTTACTGGTGTAGTAGAAGGGTTTTTGCTCACCACCTTCTTCTCTTATCAACACCGAACTCAGCGACTCTTTTCCCACTGAGAAGTATAAGTAAAGAGTTTCTCCAGTCACAGGCTTTGTGAGCAAGGCAACGCAGTCAGATGTTCTTTTAAGGCATCGAACGTTGTTTGACACTCTTCTGTCCATTCAAACTTGTTACCTTTCCTCAAGATTTTGAAGAAAGGTAAACTCTTCTCTGCCGAACGAGAAATAAATCGGCTAGTGCGGTAATCTTGCCATTAAGTTTCTGAATTTCATTCAAGTTGCGGGGAGCTTGCATTTCTTGCACCGCAGCAACCTTTGCAGGATTCACTGCAATACCTTTGGGTGTGACAATGTAACCCAGGAACTTTCCAGATTGTACTCCAAAAGCACACTTAGCGGGATTCAATCGAATGTCATTGCTCCTAATTACTCCAAAGACTTCTTCCAGATCAGTTGCATGATCAACAGCTTTAAAACTCTTGACCAACATGTCATCTACATACACCTCCATGATTCTTCCAATTTGTTCTCAGAACACCAAATCCACCATTCGTTGGTATATTGCCCCCGCATTTTTTCAAACCAAAGGGCATTTTCTTGAAGTCAAATGTTCCTCCTCTAATAATGAAGCAAGCTTTCCGAATATCTCTTGGATTCATCAAGATTTGATGATATCCCTGGTAGACATCCATCATCGATAGCAATTCATATTCAGAAGTGGAATCTACCAATTGATCAATTCTGGGTAGAGGATAGTGATCCTTCAGGCATGCTTTATTCAAATCCCGGAAGTCTATGCACATTCACCACTTGCCCCCCCCCCCCTGGGTACCATGACTGCGTTGGCAATCCATTCAGGGTACTGTACTCTCACAATATGTCCAGCTTTGAGCAATTTTTTCACTTCAATCATGACAATCTTGTCCTTCTCCGGATCAAATCTTCTTAACTTCTGCTTGATAGGGCGAACAACCGGATCCACGTTCAAGTGATGCATGGCAATCTTAGGATCAATGCCTTTTAAATCATTCGTACTGAAAGCAAACAAATCAGCATTCCTCCGTAGTCAAGCTATCACTGCTTCAGCATCTGCATGTGCCATCTGCGTTCCAATTCGAGTAGTATAACCTTGCTTATTGGGGTAAAGTTCCACTGGCATAAGTTCCTCTCCCGGAGACATTTGCATCTCTGGGTGTGTTTCTTTCATTTCCATCTGTTTCATTTTCTTTCCAGTGGAATCTCCCAATCCTTCATTGGGTCGTATGGCAGCCTTGCCGGATACCTTGACTTCTTTAACATAGCATGCTCGGGAAGCATCTTGCTCTTCGGCTAACTCTCCCACTCTATCTTTCACGGGAAACTTCAATTTCATATGAAAGATGGACACCACTGCCTCGAATTCGTTGAGGGCAGGTCTGCCCAAAATGACGTTGTAAGATGATGTTGTATCCACTATCAGGAACTTTATCATGCGTACTTTCCTAAATGGGAACTCTCCCATGGCCATAGGCAATAACACTAATCCTCGAGAATGAATAGCTCCTCCTGCGAATCCATATAAAGGGATTTCTATGGACTGCAACTCTACGTTTAACTTCATGCTTTCGAAGTAATGGGCAAATATTACATTTGCCGAACTTCCCGTATCTACAAGAACTCGAGAGACATCATATCCGCCAATCTCTGTGGTGACTGCCAGGGCATCATCATGTGGGCGCAAAACAGCAATTTCATCTTCAGGGCTAAATTGTATCAAGGGGTAGTTTCTCACATTCCCTACCTCATGCACTCGTTCCACTGCAATCATATCGGGAACTCTGGCAAAAGCCTTTCTTGCACTATTTGAATCTCCCCCGAAGGTCCACCTACTATCATATGGATGTGTCCCTTTTTCTGTGGAGGGTCCTCTCTTTTCGGAGATCTAGGATGCTCATACTCCCTTTTCAGTGATCGTGGGCGCTGGTATTCTTTCCTATCGTTTTCCTTCCTTTTGTGACCACGTTCCTTCTTCACAAATTCTACTTGTTTGCCATCCTTTACCAATCACTCTATGGCATTCTTCGAATTTCTGCATTGGTTTGTTTCATGACCAAACTCGTTGTGATACTCACAGTAAGGACCCACTCTGGGATTTTAAGGTTCCCTCCGATAGCTTCGAGGTAGAGAACCCTATCTGTTGCCTGGACAATATTGCAAAGAGCTCCGCGGGTGCCACCGTGAGAGGAGTGTAAGTGTAGTTGTCTTTATCAAATCTCTCCTTTCTTGGAAAATTACGGGATTCTTTTCTTTTATCATTTTTTTCTTTCTTTTCCTCTACCCCACGAGAAGTCATTTTGGAGTAGGCAGGGATGTTTCCTAGCGTGGGCGGATGGTTCGATCTTTCTCTTTCTTTATCCCCCTGGCCTCTTCCAAGTTTACAAACTTATCCGCTCTGGCTAAGAGATCTTCGAATGAAGCGCATGCTTTCTTTGCCAAAGAGCTGAAGAAGTCTCCCTCGTATAAGCATTGCATTAAGGCGTGCATCTTCACCTCCGAGATTGCAGTGGGAACCTCCAGGGCAGCAGAATTGAACATTCGAAGGTAATCTCTAAGACTTTCATGAAAACCTTGCCTCGGGGACATCAAATATACAGAAGTGCGAGTCTGCCTTCGTGCACTTGCAAATTGATGTCGAAAAAGGTTGCTGAAGTCAGTAAAAGTCCGTATGCATGCTGGATTTAAGTGACTAAACCACCTTTGTGCTGATTTAGTGAGAGTCGTGAGGAAGACTCTACACTTAACTCCATCGGTATACTGATGAAGGGTGGAACTGTTCTCGAAACTCATGAGGTGCTCCATGGGGTCAGTGGTTCCATCATATTGCTCTCGTATTCTTCTGAAATTGGCAGGTAAAGTTTCCTACAGTATTGCATCACTGAAGGGAGAACCTATCTTGTCAAAATCATTTGGATCAGGCTTTCATTAAACGCCTTTCATTTCTTTCATTTCCCTTCTCAAAGCAGCCACCTCCGTGCCCGTGGCAGATGCCGATTTAGAATAAGGTTGATAGGACGCCGATTGATCTTCTTCGTCAAGTCAGGCTGCCGAGGTAGCTTCCAACCATTCTCTTCTGTTCATACGACCATTCTCATGAACATAGGACACTCGTGACCTCAGGTCATATCCGAAAGGTTGTCTTTCATGGGAAGGGAACCTTCTCTTATCGGAATGTTCCCTTTGTTCTTAACTAGGGTTTTCCAAAATTGTCTCTAGACGTTCTCCCTGGCCCTGTTCATTCTCACGTACCAATCTTTTTAATATCTGACGTATCTGATTCAGATCCAAACCAAACATGTAATCTGTGTTTGAGGATGAGGCAACCATGCTTGGGTGAGTAACCTGACTAGGTTGACTTTGCGGGAGCGCTGATAGTTCCAACTCTTCTCTGAGAGTTAAAGGTCTCTGAAAGCTTCCTCGCCTGACCCCAGTTGCAGAGGGAGGGCCTCCCAGGGTTGTTTGGCTATGCGGTGTAACAGATTCCTCGAATTCCTGCCCCAGATTCCGGAGAGGAGTTGTCATGATCTATAATATTCGAGGAATAACTTTAGCTCTTTGCTTCCCCTTTTCATGGCTTGAGCAGATAACAGGCATCCAAATAATCCCATAATATCCATGCACATATACAGTCAAATGTATCCGTCGAAATCATGTATTTTTAGCAAATAATCATGCTTCGCCATGCCTTATAATCATATTTTTCTTGGCAGCATGTAATCATAAAAACAAATATCATTAACAGCAGATATTCTTGGCTATATGCTTCTTAACAGCAAATTATCATGCTTTAATAGACTTCGACATGTTTCGATGCACATGTATGTTTCAATGCACATGTATATGAGAGATATATCCAGATTCACACTCATTCATGGGTTTATCCACACAGAATTCATCATATATACAGGTACGATTTTAAGAAAACGAGTTCATGCATATATCGATCTTGATATTCAAGATGTTTTTCGAAAGAAAACTGTAAAGCGGATCTCACGCCTTAGTTTTGACTTCCCACAGACTGTGCCAGTTGATGGGGTTGAGATTTGCAACCCTTAACATACCGATGTTTAAGAATCATTAACACATAATACGTACCTCGTATCGACGAGATTATGTTTGAGAAGAGCTTCTCTACGTGGATTCTGTCCTTGATTTCCGACCTACAAAGCGTAACGCCGGGTTGTGTGCCAGCGTCGCATCTCCGACGATCAAGTTAGTGTATATTCAACACGAGACTTGAGAGAAAACCAACGAGTTCTATCGTAAAATCAGAAGAAAGATACGTGATACCTGTTGTGGTGTTATAAAATCTGTATATATACCTGTAAGAAATTAGGGTATTTTAGCCATTTCGGGTAGACTTGGGAAGTCTCCCAACCGCCTTTGGTAGGGGAAGCTTCCTTACTTTAAGTGATGTGACAGGTCGATACCGACGTCTGACACAGGATATTTATGCCTTGAGAAGGCAAATCCGTACTGCACTTTAGACCAGCTGTCAATAAAGTATAAACGAGGAAGGTTGCCACAAGGTAACCTTCCCTAGGAAGTATGATTCCTTTATTCAGAGCAGACTTCCCCCACTATTCCAAACATTGGGGCAAGGTTGTCGTTCAAGTTAGAGAATACTGAGAGTATTAGTGGAAGGTTGCCTTCACGCAACCTTGACGTACCGAAGGTGTCGCATCAACTTTATCAATTAAAAAATACTTTATATCACTTATTAACTACACTAACCACACCCTTTATATCTAATTTCTTCTTTCTTAATCTTCGTGCCCGTCTCAAATGAGACAAGTTGAGTGGGACAGAGGGAGTATATGTTACGTAATAATATTTTCTCATTCTATATCAGTGGTATTTAAAATTTTATGTGTAGTGCTAGTCATATATATACAGTATATTTATAGAACTCACATCGAGCAAACAAATTAAAATGGAAGTGTGCGTAGAAATGGAAAACCTACTCCATCCGTTCATAATAATGCTTCCTAGCTTTGAGCGACACAAATTTAAAAAAAAAAGCGATTGTGTGTAAAGAAAGAGTTGCACATTTAATATAGTGAAGTCGTTGTGAGTGGAGAAAGAAGAATAATTTGTGGTGGACACTATCGCAAAATGAAAAAGGAAGCACAGACGTAAAAGAAAAACTGTCAAGCTTTTGCAGATGGAGGGAGTATGAGTTAGAAAGTTGATCACTAAATTAACCGCAACTATTTGGTGCTATTGTAGTAATATAGCAAGTCGAGTATCGTATCCACGAGGACTATAATCCGAAAATATAGTGAAAATAAAGTTTAGACACTTTCCTACTATTCAAGCTTTTGGGGGTTCGTGAATTGGGAATTTTGATTTACCAAAAAGGAAATAAGCAATTGAAGGCAATTTAACAAAGCAACAAAGGAAACTAAGATGGGTTGCCTCCCAACAAACTTAAAGCAAACGAGATATGTGTATCACGGAACACAAATTTAAAGCAAATACACAAATAAAAGTTGGGTTGCCTCTCAACAAGCGCTTAATTTAACGTCTAAAACTAGACGGTACTTCATGACTTGAAGGAGGTTGTGGATGGTTTGAAGGTGACTTCAACTCAAACTTGAAAGTGGGGTTAGCCCATGGTGGGGTATCATTCGCCTTATCCACACCATTGGTTTCTCCTTCCCCTGATTTGTTGAAATCCAAGCAAATGACCAATTCGAGAGGAAGACCATTTGTGGAAATTTGCTCAAAAGAATCTTTATGTGGAAATGGCAAGCTTTCTTCACAAGTTTCAATGGAATCAACAAAACTGCATTTTCAACATTTTGCTCTCCCGACTTCTTCATTGCATTGTAGATAAAAAGTGTCAACTTCTCGTCATTGACTCTAAATGTCAACTCTCCATCTTCTACATCTATTAGAGCATGTCCAGTGGCCAAAAAGGGACGACCAAGAATTAAGGGGATATTTTTGTCCTTTGGCATATCAAGCACAACAAAATCGGCCGGAAAACAAACTTTCCAACTTTCACTAGAAGATCTTCAACCACACCCTTGGGATGCTTCACGGATCGATCCGCCAATTGTAAAGCAGTGGAGGTTGGCTTGATAGTTCTTATGCACAAGCGATTAAAAATCGAGAGAGGCATCAAATTAACACTCGCCTATGTCACACAATTCCCTATAGAATTTATACTCTCATATCTCACATGAGATTGTGAAGCTCCCCGGATCTTTTAACTTCAAAAAGAGCTTCCTTAGCAACACTGCACTACACTCCTCGGACAAATTAATTGTCTTATGCTTTCTAAGCTTTATTTTTCGTGAGACAACATCCTTCAAGAATTTAGCATGTTCGGGTATGTCCCTCAAGGCGTCGAGCAATGAGATATTAGTTTGCACTTCTTTGAACATATCTAAGCACTTGACAAGTTTCTCATAACTTTTGCCTTTGCTAACCTTTGAGGGTAAGAAGCCTTGGGAACACATGCCTTGATTGGACGAGTGAGTTTATTTGGAGTTACCTTCTTTGGAATTTGAGGGTCTTGAATTGGCTCTTGAGGTTTCTTCATTTGAATCGGGAACTCCTCCACATCGAACTCTTTATCCCAATCCATTACTTCCACATTCTCCTTTGAAATGTTTTGATAAGAAGTTTCACTCACCAAATGGATTGGATTGCATTGGACAGTTGGATTGACTTTTGTGTGGCTTGAAAATTGCTCCGACTTATGTTGTGCGGCGGTTTGATTCTCCATTAGGCTTACTTGCCCTTCACACAACGTCATTGGCTTTGCTAGAACCGAGACGGAGTTCTCCAATATTGATAAATTTTGCTCCATTTGATCAATGAAAATGTTTTGTTGGGTCACCATTTGGTTCATCATCTCTTCTAAGATTTGCTTTCTCGGCTATTTTATTATCTCATTGGATAATCCAAACAATGGTTGGGTAACATTGTTTGAGTCGGCATAAAAGAAGTTTGAGTGACTCCGGTTGTTGAGATTATAGGCTTGATTTCCCGATGAGTAGCTTAGATGATTGTAGTTGTTATTTCATTGATTGGTGTAGTAAACATCCTCACATTAGAATGACTTAACATCTTGTCTTTGTATCACTTTAACCTCCATTTGACGTCGCATCTCTTGAATTTGTCTTTCCAAAATGGCTATCCGGTTTGGGGCCTCGTACGTCATCATCTCTCTTTTCCTTTCTCGATTTGTCTTCTTGTGGTTAGTTACGCTATACTTTACCTACAAGAGAGCTCAAGATTCGAAGATTAGAACAAAGGTGTAAATTAAAAATGAAATGCTTGAACTAGTAATCTTGGTATCAAAATTATTAACACTATATAATCTATTTAGTCCCCGACAACGGCGCCAAAAAGTTGATCACTAAATTAACTGGCAATAAAACCGCAACTATTCGGTGCTATTATAACAATATAGCAAGTCGAGTATCGTATCCACAAGGACTATAATCCGAAAATATAGTGAAATAAAGTTTAGACACTTTTCTACTATTCAAGCTTTCGGGGGTTCGTGAATTGGTGATTTTGATTTACTAAAAAGGAAATTAGCAATTAAAGGCAATTTAACAAAGCAACAAAGGAAATTAAGAGAATTTAACGATAATAAGAGGATCGATTCTATGGAGATGATTCAACTCAATAACTATGACGGATATATTCTAATAACCTATTAACCACTTTAATCCAAATCATGTGGAACAAATCACAAAGGCAATGCACTCTCTCTCTCTCGATAAGAAATGCAAAAGTAGATTAGCAAAATGTCTCTCTCCGACTAAGACTCGAAACAAATTACAAACTCCCAAAAGCATATAAAGATTGAACGTTCCTATGCTAGCATATATCAAGGCTAAGTCTCAAATGCAAGCATATTGGTAATTCTTGAGGTTCATGCTTATAAAAACCGGCTAGGAATTTCTACAAATACTTGGTGTGTAAGAAAAGAGGCCAACTCCCCAAACACAAATGAAAGCACCAAGAAACCGAGCAAGAAATGAAAGGCACAATAGAATTAAGAGAATAAATCATCATCATAAACGAGTCTCACAAATCCATAGAATCAACAAAAGAGATTAGCTAGCCATAAAGAACAAATCAACACAAGAAATAAAGAAAAACATGGATAAAGATACTAGTTAATGAAAACCGTAGAGAAATCCTCAAGCTTATGTTGAAGATCCTCCAAAATACATGAAAAACATGAAGTAGAAACTATGGTTCATACAATAGATCTAAAGTAGAGAGTGGTGGTGGATGGTGGTGGCTAGATATGGTATTTGTTGGTGGGAATCCTTTCATTTTAATACTCAAATTCTCGCACAAAAGTTTTAAAATCCCGTACTGCTTCGGCGGCTAAGCCGCCGAGGTGGGTTTTCTCGAACACTCTCCAACCCGCACGCGTTGGTGTGCCGCCGCGGCGGGGTACACTCCGCTGCCCAAAATCGCGACTCTTTACCGCTTGTGAGGGTCACCCGCTTCGGCGGTCGTCAAGCCTATGCTATCATCCACGCCGACGGCTTGGCTACTCCGGCGGTCCGACCAATTTTTGCTCGTTTATTGATCATACACCTCCACTTCAAACTTTATTGCTCCAAATCACCCAATGCTACATAAAACATGCACAACTACATCAAAACTTGACTCCATTCCAAAATAGAAATTGAAACGAATAATGTCATATTAAAATATAATTTCGGACAAAATGTGAATTCAAAACGAATAAAAAACCTTACAAAATAAGTGTTTATCAATCAATCACATGTAATTACTAATTAGTTAACTCCATAGTTCCTACATCTCTTAAAAACAGCTCTTTTGTTTTTTGGATTGTCTCCATTCACAAAATATGGGACTATTTCTTCGCACATAATATTTTACTACAATTTCTTAAAATTCGTTACTCTAGAGTTGACATATTTATATCGGCAGAGGGAGTATGATAGAACAAATAAATTACAGAGCTCGTTAAAAAAGAAGCTACGGTTCCAAACTAGTACTATATCCTATAAAAACAAATACTATATGAAAAAAAAAAAATTAATATTATAAGGTATAAGTCGAAGAAGGGTTTTACAAAATCTATATTTTCATTTTTCAGTTAAATAATAAAATAATGTTGGTAGAGAAGAATATAAAAGGAAATAATATCGCTGGTTTATATATCTCGTTGAATATTTGGAAAATTGCGTTCTTGGTCTTTTTTTCTTTTGTCATTTTTAAAAATTTCAATAGTGCCCTACATATCACGTTAGCTGAATTTGTATCCTAGCAATATACATGTATTCATTTTTTTGAACATTTAGTTTCGGGAATTTTACTATATTTATTTCACTCGACCCTAAATATACTTGGGTGGGAATTCCATTCTCACATCCCTTAAATGTCTTCTTGACATACTATATTTTTGGTTTTGAATTTCGACTAACTAAATTAGTCAGATTAATTATTTCGACCACATTAGTCCACGAGTCTTGAACATTTGAAATGCAAAATTGAATATCGAAGATGATTAATACTAATTATATTTTCATCCAACAAAATATCTATGAGAATTCACTCAAGAATTGACAACTCAGAAATGAATGACATTCATTCGAGGACGACATGCATCATAGGCACATCCGTAAATTGTAAAATCCGAATAAAATATTAAAGTTAAATTTTATGAAAAATATAATGGTTTTTTTAGAATAATGGAAAATATTAAGGTTGATATGACATAATATCGGGAAATCTTATAAAGGGACATAATTGTAAGCAACAGTAATATAAAGAAAAGAAAAAAAGCAGGACAAGATAGGGATTTAAGGCTTGGCGTGGCGTGACATATCATAAATTTTTTATTTTGACAGGAAAAAGTAGAAAAACATAAATATGAAAATGCAAAAGAAGATAAGGGCATATTAAAAAAATTCGTAAATCTTACTACTAAACTACAAAACTCGTGGTTATATAAGTGATTGGAAAATTGAAATTGTTGCTAGATTTTTAGGGACCGTATTTCAAATTTCATCTCCATCGATTTAATTTAGGAAATAAATATTCATATTCAAAGTAAATAAAATAAAACCCTCACTTATAATCCCACACTTCTCCCAAATCCAAACAACTTAAATGTGTGATTCGAGATCAGCGAACCATTTCAAATGTTAAAGTTCATTGAAATGAAATATAGGTAAGGATTATTAAAAAAGAAAAAAGGATTAGAGTAGAATTTAATAATCTTGTCACGTCTTAAAAGAGTAAGCTTGGTGGCCCACTTTTACTGGAAAAGAAGACTTTGGTCTGTCTTCTGGTAGTGGTATAGTGGGGTTTTGCATTGAAGTTTACGTATTAAAAGCTTCATTTCTTGCAGCTAAAATTGTGTGAGTATATTTCTTGTGACAAATTTTAATTAAGAGACTAATAAATATTAATGGTGAAAAATAAAAAGTAAAACTGAGAATTAAAACACAAAATAAAAATTATTAAGAAGTTAAAATAGAAAAGGCAGAAATGCATGCGATCAATTCAAAGCATAAAAATTCAAGTAAATTTATTATCCTGTGTTTCATGGAGAAAGGCGAGCCGAGATCCATCCGTTGGAATTAGGTGTTCTTTCTCGAATGGATCTATTAAGAGTAAGTTATGAAGCGGTTAGCTTTTATAGTCAGTATAAATAGATACAATACAGAAATGAGGATTTTCCTAAATTGAGCTTTAAATTAGATTGATCGGGTTAAAGAACTGTTGCATCAGAAAGATGTACGTTTTGCCCATAACTAATCTAATCACAGTACATCGTTTCGTTTTAATTAGTTGGTGTAGCAATAATGTGAAAGATTAATACTAACACAAGATATTGTCACACATATGAGATATTAATATATTAATATTACATACTACTACTATTTAGTATGGAGGATGATGGTATTTGATGCGTGCACTTAGCAAGTAGCAAATATTATTATGCATGAAAACTCTGTCCTATTCAATTGGACCCGATTTGTCGCATCTTAAAGTCAATAAAATAATTCATAGTTATATACGAGATGACCATCATCAATTGTTTTTGTGGATAAATGTTCGTACAAGAAATAATTCTTATGACGCATAAACATGAAATTTTGTTCACATCATTGACCCACCAATACTGAAAAAGTGGTACATCTAAATTGGGATGACTTAGAGCATTCACAGTAAGGGTTGAGCAAGACTTATGTTGATCGTCGAAAAACGTGATTTCAATGATTGTTGGTGTTGAATAAAACTTAGGTTCTATTTTCCATATTGGTAGGGTTTAGTAAGACCTAAGTCTATAATCATTGGCAATAATTGAATAGATTTTATTTAGTTATTATTTTTTTTATTTGTAATAAATATCATAAAAAAATATTTAATTTAATTCAAAAATTAATAAATGACAATTTTATTGAATTTTAAAAAGGAAAACATACAATAATTAAAAAAATAAAATTACGATAATTAAAAAAATAAAATTACAATAATTAAGAAAAAAAATTAGGGCAACTACTCCCACTGAAATTCCTTTGCAAGTTTGCCGACGACTTTTTCGTGCGCCTCCTTTTGAGCGGGAGTACAATTCGACGTGTCTGTAATATAGACACAGTACGTCCACCTCTCCTTCGCTGACTGGGTCTCCGCTGCGAAGTTCTCGGCTACGGCTGTCAACTCTCTTCTCGCCGCCTCCTTTGCCGCCGCTTTGCACTTCTTCCCCTTCTTCACAGCTTTCACTCCTTCGGGACGAACCTGCATCGTGTTTGCATCGCTCGCGGATGTGGTGGATGCGGTGCCGCTAGGAGACGAAGTATACTCGCTGGCTTCATTTATCCGCGTCCGCTTTGGAGCTGTTGGCGTCTTCGGGTTGGAGAAGCTCGGGATATGCTTCAAGAGTTCCCACGCAGCCCTATATTGGAACACTTTCTTGTACTGGGCCTGGTAATTATCTTGGGCCTTCGTGTACAGATCGAGGTCGTTCCGCCCGCTTCCGAGCTTGTCTTCTTCTCTGATGTAGATGGCGGCGAAGTTCTAGATCTGTTTCTTAGCGCGGCCCCATGCGCTCTTCATCGCATCATTTTCTTTTGGCGCGGTGAGAGCTATGAATTGGTTGAAGCGGTTACATATTTTCTCCCAGAACTCTGACGAGGTTTGGTAGTTGATGGTCACCGCGTCCAGCCCGAAATCAATGTAGCACCATGCAAGGAATTCAATATCAGTGGGTTTGAAGCGCAATACTGCTGGTACCACGAATTGAACTGTTCGTCACTCATTTTTTTTGCACGACTAAGATTTCAAGATGGAAATTTTGTATGGAGAATGAATGGGTGAAGAAGGGAATTTGGTGTGGTGTGTGAATTGGATGAAAGGGTATATATAGTGATATTTTTGGTTGTAGCCGTTGAAGTATATGTTATATTACCGTTGCTGCCTTTTTTAAATTTTTTAATTTTTTTAATCAGAAATAAAAGAAAAAATTAACGGACCAATGGGGACACCCCACGTGTTCCCATGCTGCGTGTCGAAGTCGAAGGTGGTGTCAAAAAATCGACACAGCCTTCAACACCGCGATCGTTCTCGTCGGGGTCGAAGCACCCACATCGGCCTCGTTCCCGCCTGGGTCGAGTGAGGCGGGGTCGAGCGGCACTCGACACCGTGATCGACGCCGCCGCTCGACACCCGTTGTGGGTGCTCTTAATAGAAGAGAAATTCTTACAACATTGTAAGAACTTCTCCTTAATACTATTTCGAATTCAAATCCCCACTACTGTATCATTTGATCAAATCCCCACTACTGTATCATTTGATCAAATCCAATCTATATAAACACTAATACATGAATACAAAGTTTACCTAATTTGTCCCCTTGGAGATGGCCTAATGGTATAGTGGGTTGCCTCTGTCTGGGAGCTCTTAGGTTCAATCCACACTAACACCTCTATTGGTTGAGTCCGTCACACTTGGACTTGGAAGGTGTGGTTTACCTGCCTTGTATGGTTTACAGGCTACTGCACAAGGATGAGGGTTTACCCAGTGCGCACCAAGAATAGCGGTGGCGGGTTTCCACGAATTTGAAAAAAAAAAAAAAAAAAAAGGAGTTTACCTAATCTGGACATACTGACAAAATTTTATGTGCCATCAAGTAGATCGATATTGGTTACAATATCAAACTAATTAAACAATTTAGTGGAGCTTTATAATTAAATGGACGTATGATTTGTAGTCTCGTTTAAGTATTGAAAATCTTAAATATCTTACTGAAGTCAAATCAACAGCTTATGCTTAGAAACCTAATTTTTGATAATCTTTTAAGATAAAGATAAGATAAGACCGAATCACTGAAGTATATAAGTGATTAAAAGTAGGATGAAGCATGGATATACTTCATTACTCCCTCCCACAAAAAGTAGCTCATTTTGCTTTGTCACGAATATTAAGATAAAGGGTAAAAATTGATCAAAATAGTATTCTGGAACAGCGGGAGTAATAAATAGATAAATCTTGACAGTTTTTCAAAACTGCAGGATAATACGCGTATTAAAGTTTATAAAATGATACTCGCACTAGTTCAGTCAAATTGCAACATCAATTAGCAATAATAGCTAATCTCGAATTATGTAAAAACTAAAACATAAAACAAATGGAAAAGGTAGAGAAAAGTGAGCTGCATATAAGTGAATTTCATATTCGTTACATTACATATCTCCCAAAAGTGTCGTGTTTTGACTAGTAAAAAATTCAAAAATATTCTATCTCAACAATAACTTTGGGATGCTAAAGAATCATACAAGAAAATAAAGATGCCATAATAATACTACAGAAATATAATGAGAAACCCTGACCAGCAGCTATCTGAGTAGGGCAGTGAGAAACTTAATTAGCTACGAGAGAGTTGGTGGTGAATTCTTCTTATCATTTCGTCCCCTTTTTCTGAAATCGCGTCTCTCTACTGAGTATTGCTTCTTGATCAGCAAATTACGCATTGCTGTTTTCACAGCTTCAGCAGCTGTTGAGAATGCTTCTTCACCTATTGACAATTTACCTTGCAATGCTTGAAGCAGAGGCTCTCCGCCGGGTATTTCTGCATCTTCTATGACAGATTCTGAACAGTCAGCAGCAAACCCAGAAACGACCCTCACACGAGCTAAAAGTGCAGAATTAGTTGCACTTAAGGTGGATGCACCCATGACCATCCACAATAATGGGACTGAAGTGGAAGCCGCAATACTTGTTGGAATGAATGCATCTCCTGCAACACAAACCACCTGCACCACACATTGAGAAGGTAAAAAACACATGGGAAACTGAAAAACATCGTCAGCTTTCTTCAAATGACATAACAGTTGAAACTTTGTTCAACTTTTCTATTTTCTAAGGTCATGCATGAATTCAACCAATATGCAATTAAACGATGAATCAAATTGTGTTTACTGTCATATCATTCAATATTTTCCGCTACTTACTTTGGCAATGGAGAGAGTCCTGGCAGAAAAATCGCATCTTAACAGCATTATCCCTGGCAAGCTTAAGCCATTATAGAAGGATCAGTATCATCGGCCTTTTAGTAAAACTTTCCAGTAGAAAGTGAAGGACAGGTGTTAGCGAGGGCATACCTCTGAACAGCAGCAGCAACTAGCGAGCCATCAGAACTTGCGCAGAGATCAGTTACAGCAGGTAACAGCTCCTCTTGCTTTTGATTAGACTGTAAAAGTCCTGCCTTCAGGAATGTAGAGGATTAAAACCAAACACAAGACTAAGTTTTATACGGAAAGAGTATAAGAATAGCAAAAGTAATCCTCCAAACAAGGTCTTAAGATGATAATTAAGTGATAAATTGCCATCACAAGTAATAGAGGAGGCATAGAGCAGGGAAACTAAAGCTGTCATCCTACCTTTGTTCCAACCTCACATGTATCAAGCAGAGAACCAGAGGCATAATCCCACAATCGAACCTTCAAATTATCGAACTAGGTTAGCCAGAAAAGAAATGCCCACCATCAATATCAAATTTCAGAAATTCTATAACTCACTGTAGAATCACCACTTCCAGAGACTAAAAGGCCCTGTGCATAATCCCGACTACTGACAAATGCAAGGCAGGAAACAAACCTGGCGACAATCACATAGGATGAAGAATTTAATATTCTGAAGCCAACATCAATATATCATCAACATCATTGGACTGAAAAATGAAGACACGAACATCTAAAAAATGAAAAGAAAGGTTCATTTCATGCCCTTCACTACTTTTTTAGCATGTTGATCAGACACAAAAAGGAATATCCAGCAGGTACACGTCATGAGAGTTTAGTAAGCTCGTTATCATGACCTCTGTGTATCACCTAAAAAACCCAACTTCACCTTTTATTATTCAATTAATAAGACATGGTTCTACGTCAACCAAATCAACTACTGACATGTCACTCCCAAGTTATAACATAAAGTATCTGAAACGAAAAGACTAATACTAGATCTGAGAGATCACTGAATGATAGCCAGAAAAACTGAAGATGAGAATTGCCAATATCTATATTGAAGTCACAATAATTTTCCTAGCCATGCAATATTAAGTTTACATGATCAATAATAGGCATATCAGGGTATGTGCCCATAAACTTGTTTCTCTGCAGATATGCATCACGTTTCCCTTATATTAACTTATTAAATTTTTCTCTGAAGCCGTATGTGTTAATCATGTTAGATGCCTTAAGATAAAGATACAATAATTAATTGCAGACCAAAGCCATTTACAATGGCCATAATCCAATAGTCGCCATTCTGGCAAACAAGCATAGGAAAAACACTTACTCAGTATGACCAAGGCAAAAACATTGTATCTCATGACCTCCTTCTAAGCGCTCTTTGGAAAAAAGGGTGACCTGCGACCAGCAACAGTATGGTGATAATTTCAAAGAAATAGCAGACCAAGCAACCAATTAAACATACTCCCCCACCCCACTGAACATGCCCCAATATTGTTCAGCACGGGTATTAAGGAGAAAGAATAAAAGATAGAAAGTGGGTAGTTGAAGGATTAATTCTTTTTATTTTGGCAATGGGACATCCAAAAGAGGGAAGTGAGACATGTTGAGCGGGACGAAGGGAGTAATAACTAGCAAAACCATTCTTACACGAATTTTGAAGTCTCGATCAGCACTAACAATGTATTGCCCATCTGGTGAAAAATCCTGCACAATGATGGTACATAAATAAACTTCCTCGTAGACAGCACACATACAATTTCTAAACCTCAAAGTTAGCTAAGTGCTCCAGGTAACAAGATACAAGGATGGTACAACATCTATAATGGCAGCATTAACCAAAGAGTGAATCTTTCAATATAGGAGGGAATAAAGCTATAAATGAAACATATAGTGATGTGTTATTATGTTAAAAGTTAAAAATCACTTAAACCATCAAATGATGATACCTAGTATGAGAACTAAGGGTACAAAGCTGCGTACCAGTCGAGTAATGATGCTACAATAATGTGAAAGAATTGGGACTGCCTTCTTATCAAGGGGAGCTGGAATTTCTTCATCATAATGTCCTATATCCGCGACATAAACAACACCAAACTTATCCGCAAAACACACAAACTTGTCATCACCACTTACTGCAAGAGAAGTCACTCTCTTCTCCGAAACCCTGCCCGCATCAACACAAACAATTCTCACAACACTCAGCACACTAGTATTGTTTTGAGATTCAAATCTTTTCAAATTCAATAAATATGCTTACACTGAATAAACACAACGCCAGGAATCAGTATCCCAAACTTTCACACGCTTATCATCTCCACCCGAGACAAAAAGCTGCCCGCTTTTACTGAATCGGATGGCGCGAATAGAATCTTTGTGCCCTCCACTTTCATCCAATAATTGAGCTGAAGAACCACGTCTTCACAAGTATTTACGTAATTAGCATATAATTAACATAAGCTGCGACTGCGACTGATTAAGCATTAAACCTAGAATAAAACTTGTTCCGTTTCTTACTGGAAATCGAAAACCCGGAGGTCCGACCCGACGGCGACGGAAACGGATTTTTGATTTGGGTGGACCGCAATTAGAGCAGGAGCTACCTCTGCTTCTAGCTTCTGCTCGTTTTCATCCTCCATTTCCTTTGATTCCGGTTCAGAGAGTGCTAGCTAGGGTTTTACTGGGGTTTCAGATTAGGCGCCGAGAAATCCAGTTCAAAACCGCCCCCCGCCCACTGTTGGGCTGTGCTTTTGCTCATTGGGCCGTAATTCAGTCCATTATGTGATAGCCTTTTTTTAACAATTTACATAAATAAAATAATAATTAATCGAATGTAAGTACCACTTTTGATCCATTTTGATATTTTGATCTCCCGTTTTTGTAATGTTTTCTACAACGCTCTCATTTTGATTAACAGAACAGAATTGAGAATTTTGGGAGCATCGGAAATGCTGCTGAAATAATTTGAAGGCTAGATTGTAAAATAGATCAAAAGTATCTATTTGGCAATTAATCCCGAAACTTAAATATTCCTACATGTTATCATAATCCAAAGCTCCCATCAATTTGCAAATTATTAGTAGTAGTATTATACAAGAACGAGATAGTTCTTTTAAAAAACAGATCGGGTCAAGTTTTGTGTGAATATTTGGGTCATATCCCAGAAATCAGTAGTTTAGAAACAGTCAACAAAAGAAAGCGATTATAGCAATCAATAAGCGAAACGGAAATGCATAGAAGATATCCATTGAAGCTGATGCTAATGTGTCCAAGTCTAAAACTAAAAGCAGGTAATGTAATAATGCCTCAAATGCAACATGTATTGGACAACCTCAAAAAGTATGTGCCAACACTTCAACTACAAGAAGCACCGTTTACAGCCAAATCCTTCTCTTCCAAGTTCCAACAACTTATCCAGATGATTGCCCTAAATCCTCATATGTGTGCATCCAAGAATCGTACCCCGACACCGTGTCATCGGAGCGACCCCACGCCAAACCAGTCTCTCATTGCCAAGTGTCAACACATCCATGTCACACGTCGACTTAATGTCCCAGTTTAGCCTATCCGGACCAATAACCCCTCCGATAACGTAGATGTCATCTCCCAAGCCTATCATTGCAAAACCGATTCTCCGACGGAACTCAGATGCTGAAACAATCAGCTTATTCGAATCTCTTTCCTGCTTGAAAATCTGGGCATGGCTCATTATATAGAGCTTACCTCTGACAACTGCCATGGGACCTTGTAGCCAGCTGAAGTCATGAACAGTCCATCCCTGCCTGATATTTTCCAAGACTTGCACAGTTGATAAACCCTTGTGCAAGATATGAACCTTACCCTCAATAACCACTCCTGTACACGCAGAGTTGTGTGATTGATGGAGATCAGGTATCGAGAGCCACGTGTCCTTCTCCGGGTCGTATATTTCGGCTTTGGATATTGATTTCCTGCAGTTAGTAAAACCACCTGCAACGATTATCTTCTCATCCAGCACGCAGCAAGCAAACATGGCACGAGGGACAATCATGGATGCGCATAGGGTCCATTCCCTCGTCACAGGGTTATACGACCAAACTTCGTCAGTTGCAAAACAACCGTCCTGATCGCCAGTCAGAGGATCTACAGCATCACTACCACCACCAAGCACAAACAGCTTCCCTGCAGCAGAGACACAACCAAAGTGTGCAAGGTGGCGAATGCTTGAAGGAAGTAGGGGGAGAGTGATCCAAAGGTCGTGTTGAGGATCATAAAGCTGCCATAGATTGTCCGGGTCATATGCACACACACATATGAAGTCCTCAGTAGCATTTACCTCTCGACGGGCTCTGAAGAGTTCGCGGCTGCGGATGGCTTCCCGCCAGGAATGTGAAACGAGTTCCAGCTTGGGATGAAGATGAAAAGGAACCCGAGCTAGGCATCTAATGACCACAGCATCGGGAAGACCTTCAATGAGTCCAGACATGAGTTTTGCACTGTCCACAATCTGAATTGTTTCTTGATAAACAATTTTGACTAGTTGATCGTAGGATTGCCTTTGAGATGCCGTAACTGAAATATACAGTAAAAAAAGGCATTAATACAACTGAAAAATCTCAGAGAGAGGTTTCAAAGTCCTATGCACAACAGCCCGATATTCCTCATGCAACCAAACTGAAGAAACTAACAAAACATAAATCATTGTAATCAGTATCAACAATCCAAGTACGACCAGTTTTAACATGAGACAGATAATTGCTGCAACAAAAGGTGAAATGACATTTAAGACTACTTTTTTATCCAATATAACATCATATGTGGGCACCATAAAAAATTTCAATAAATCAAGTTGAACAAGACCAGAAACAAAGTTGCCTGAAAATGAAAATCACAAACTGCTACTCCCTTCCCAAGGATGCCAATTATTTACCTCATTCTCTTATACGCAATTGAAACCATTATGCACTTATCATTCCAGTACAGAGAACACACAAAAATTTCGCACAAGGTACCTTTCTCCACAAAATTTAGTTAATATTCACAGATTACATAAACAAAAAGAAACTATTAACCTTACATTAGAAACAATATGTTTCTAAAATGGAAGAAAGCACATATAGAAACATTAAATCAATTGTTAGTAATAGG
The DNA here is from genome assembly GCA_029490685.1 of Schizonepeta tenuifolia. Taxonomy (NCBI): domain Eukaryota; kingdom Viridiplantae; phylum Streptophyta; class Magnoliopsida; order Lamiales; family Lamiaceae; genus Schizonepeta; species Schizonepeta tenuifolia. Next base: position 71,058,672 of record CM055957.1, on the reverse strand, counting down.
ACTGGAGAATAGCCATATAGGCAAAACTACCTCAGCTCAATAAGGCGATCAGACAAAATAGGAAAGAGAACAAAGCATAAAACTAACTATATGCACGGAGGTTCCTCAGAGATCAAAAATATTTTCCCGTTTCACCAAACACTTGATTTTTGTAATTTTTCCAACAAAACATTTTGCATAAATGAAGCTGATTGAAACAAGGAACAGTACACATGAGATACTATATCAGTACATCATAAGATGTATTCAGAATACAGTTATCTAACAAATACACCTAGGCGTAGCTTTCAATCTTAGAGCATTTAAAGTAAGACAGTCTAGCAGGCTCGCAGCAAGCTCAAACGAAAAAAGCATAGACATACATTTTCAAGATGACAAGTACATCATTAATGTCAATTTAATATACATGAAAATGCCGATTACAGGCAACATATTCAAGTTCTCTGGTGTTCATTGGCATGCATTTAGCTTCATCCTGTTCTTCATCTTTGTGAGATATTTACCAGGTTCATAAAACTTCTTAAATAGAGTATAAGGCTCATCTAGAAAAGCTTAACTTACTCTCCAGAACTTAAATGATCATCCCCACTACAGCATCCTCAGATCATTATCGTACCATGCTAGCTGTTTACATTTCAATATAAAGCACGATGGGACAAGTATTCATGTCTCTTTCAATATAATCATAATCTCTTTGGAAAATTATTCATGTCTTTTTGAAATATAGTTATACTTTGTATCTCATCTATTGAATTAGTATATCCTCATATATGACTTTTCAATAGATCTTACAACAGGCACAAGAGATAACCTAAAAGTCATGATGCTCAGGAATAATAATTTGATCATTGTCCTGCTTTACTAATTGGAAAACACAAAACGTTCAGCAAAGAAACCTATGATTCTCAGGAATAATAAATTGATCACTTCCTGCTTCACTAGTTGGAAAAACAAAATGTTCAACAAAGGAACCTACCTTTTGATTTGAAATCATGAATACTAATTTACTGAAGGGAAAAAAAAACCATCATGGATCTATTGGTCTGAAACATGGAAGTTGGAACCACAAGAGCAATGGGACAATTGACTCATAGATTCAAGTTATTCAGAAGGAAAGTAAATGAAAGACAAGAAGGTACCGTTCTCTGATGTATAAAAAACCAAAACCATTGGCATTGAACTAAGAAACTAATAATTTATCATTTTCATCTTAGTTTTTAAATGGGTCAACAGACACAGAACCTCTGAGGGGCAAAGGAGGAGAGACAAATTGCAAAAAGTATTTGTAGCATGCAAGGATGAGCACTGCTACCAGTGCCATGAAAAGAACAACACATGGTCAAAATGGCAAGATATTCCCAGCAATAAAGCCTCGTAAGTCAGTAGTGCAATCTAATTGCAAACTGAAAATAGGAACAGAGGTTTTTTCAGCATTCGTGTACAAGGAAGACCCTAATTTCAGTCAGAGTGCCAACTCCAGCATGCAAAACCCAGCTTTCACACACACCTCACTTAACCATCTTCAATTTAATCAGCCCCTTATATCACATACACATTGCATCCCATGCTCATCAATTTGTTTCGCATGCATAACAATACAAATTTTAGGTCGACGAGCCAAAGGGGAAAGCCCAAATAAAATCTAGGATTTCATGCACGCAATTCAATGAGGATTAGAAAAAATGCACAAATAATTTTGTCCGCTCCATAAAAAAATCAACTTAACACACTTCGAAGTCGAATACACGTGCACTTCAAATCTAATGATTTTAACATTGAACATCGGAGCCAGGAAACATGGGATACCCAATAATCCTCAATCCATCATCAACAAGAACCCTAATTTGCAGTTACCAAAAACTTAAACCTAAACGCACACGAGTACATCGCAAAGCTCTCAAATTCAAACATACATCATCGCGAAATTAAACGAAAAATAAAGAAAAATAGCTGCTGCTTCAGTAATTTCTAAAAAGAATATTTAAGCGGAACCGAGATTCCTACATAAACTAATCAAAATTACATGCAAAAACGAAACCTACCTGAATTACCAAAAGCCGATCGAGAAAACAGTTCAATAATTCTCCGGAGAAATGACAAAAGCCGAGGAAAAAAAGAAAAACGGATTTTTCCCGATGGCGCTATGGCACTTTTCACGGAAAAATAAAATTCGGAGATTGAAACGTTTATGTAATTGTGCGAGAACACATTTCTTGCGCAGGTGAATTAAGAAATTCCAAAGGGGGCGAAGAAGTGTGTAATCAGAAATTGTGTGAAAATTAGGTAAATGAGTTTACCCTTCCAATTTGGGCATAAATTGGGCATTAGGATATTCCATCATGCTTTCTTGCTGTAGGCTGTTTAGCCAAAAAGAGACACGTGCCTTGCACGTGTTTCTTGTCAAATTTGAAATTCCACTCCTTTTGTTTTTTCTTCTTTTTCTCCAATTTATTACACCATATTTATAATAGTATCAGTATTAGTAGTATTAGATTATTTTTCATAAAAGGCTGATTAATGAATTTTTAAGGGTGGAAAATAATTTCACGAGTTATTTAAATGGACACTTTTTGCAAGCTGTTTCCACCTGTAATACAGCATGATGGTTTGTGTGATCGTTCTTCAACTTAATTTAGTCTTATGTCAAAGGATTTTTTTGTATAGAATGATTAAGTTTTACTTATTAGGCAAGATATGCTGATTAACATTAAAAAATATGCAATGCGGTGATTGTGTATGATTAAAATAGTCAAGGAATAATAGTAGAACTTGGTTGAGTTTGTCAAGAAAATATAATTTTAAGAAAATCAACTGTACAAATTATATAGTAGGAAATACAAAGTCACACTAAGGGGTAAGGGGTGTATTGGATTGGGAGTTTGGTGGAGTTCATAAGAGTTGAGCGTAGAGTTGGGTGGAGTTCGGGATGGATTTTTAAGGAGTTTGGACGACTTGAAATCCACATCCCCGCGATCGCGTGTCTTTCTCGGTCGCTGATAATCCATGATTGCGAGCCTCAATTTGGGTGGAGTTCAATCAGCAGGGATCAACGGGTTAACAAAGCATTAGCTCATCTGCGCAGTACTTAAGCAAAGCCACTTCTGAAAACTCGTCCCAATAAGGCAACGATATCATGGACGAGGGAGTAAAATATTTATATACTCCCCCTCTTCCATTCAATATGACATATTTTCTTTTTTGAGTTGTCTCATTCAATAATGGATGTTTGCTTTTATAGAAATAATTAGGATTTGCTTTAGGCTAAACAGACACTTTATTAACATTGTATTGACTAAAAAATACTTTATTGACGAAAACAAACTTTTCATTAGCACTTCAATATACTAAATTCTCTTTTTTTAATCTTTGTGCCAAAAAGAAACATGCCACATTGAACAAGACGGAGGGAGTATATATAGTATAATATCCAAAAAAAATTACTTAAAAAAAGGACAGTAGAGCTTGAATCTAAAACCTTCTCACCCAATTTTTATACAAAGCCCCCCACCTCCATCCTTTTTACCTCAATATAAGATTTATTAATCTCTGGATCTCCCCCAAAATAACATACTATTACTACAATATCCTGATTGAAAATAATACTCTCTCCGTCCCGTGTTAGTATGACTATATTTCCTTTTTAGCCGTCTCAATTTAGCATGGTATTTTCTTTTTAGGATATGTCTTTTGGTTTTTTTCCCTTAAAAATTCAATATATTTACTTCTATAAATTTTCTTCATCTACTAAGAAATTAACAACACATCATAAATGAATTTCTTCCTCCACTTAAAATATTCTTATTAAATATTTATTTACTTTTTATTAAAACGTGTGCGCGACACTATGCTAAATGAGAACGGATGGAGAGTATTTGAAAACTCAAATAGTGAAATTGAGGAAGCTCCCCATGTGCTCGGATTTTCCAAACCATGTGTGAAAGTCGGCAATTTTATAAGAGTAGCTGAAATGTTAACTCGCACAAACTGGGGGGCCCACCAACATTTAAATAGCATAAACACTAACGATTTGTTTCAAAGAGCATATGAAAACCCAACTTTTTATAAGACATTTCCCAAACAAAAAAAGTAAATTAAAAAATTAATAAAATCTAAGATAAAACCATGCATGTAAATTTTAATTAAAATACAGCATGTACGTACGTTTTTTCTAATATCCAATTATAGATTAAATGTACCAGAACACTCCAACAATTTATATAAATGAGATCTAACACAAATTATAAAATACGTTTCCGCTTTATACACTCACATTAGTCTGCCAAAAAATGCAGCTATTTTGTCACAGGCAAATTATCATATGGCCCACTTTTTAGTAGACAATTTATCTCATGACCACTTTCTTGTGTTATACTTGTGTACCACTTTTAATCTTACTTAAGCCTTTTTCTTCAATTTTTATTCTAATAATGTTTTAGTTTAATTTTACAGTTAATTAGAATTTATTTTATTCGTTTAGGGTATACAACTCCATAATTTCAATTTTTTTATACTTGATAAACATGATTGATTAATCCCTAAGTCTGAATGTAATTTTTGTAAGCTCAAACTTTTAGTAATAAATGTTAATTAAATTCATTACTAACATAGGGATAGGATCCGAACCATTCCCGTAGAGACAATCAATGAAATACATTTGGGGTTTCGAGGAGAAAGAGAAACAAACAAGTAATTAAGTAATCGATCACCGTCCTTTTTCGAACTCCATCAAAAATAATGGAGGGCAGAAGCCAATAAAAGCATAAATTAATTTCCAACACAGAATTAATGTTGAAAATGAGACGTGGCGACGATCCAAGCAGCCATCAATAAGGTGACAATTTTAAGGAAGATCGATGTTGTCGCAGCAGATGTATCATTCGGAAAACCTGTTCCAACATTATGGGATTTGATTAATCCAATAGTAAGCATTTAGATAGATAATATTCTTCTTCTTTCAAGATAGTAATATACTCCTATATTCTTATTAGTTCTTGAAATTGATACTCCCTAATATTTAACGTGCACTTTCATTAATGGGATCAAGATCTCAAATTAATCTTCACAAAAACAAACTCATGTCTAGATTTGTTAGGTCTAAATTGAGTTTAGGCATGAGACTGTGTAACATGAGTATATATCTATATCTATATATATATATATATATATATATATATATATATATTTCAATTTGGACATACTGCAATTAAAGTTTACCTGAAGGGAAATCGGAGGCTGGTGCCGTTGTTGGGACCGTGGAAGTAGGGGAGGAGGCGGCGTCCGACGGCGGAGAAAGGGAAGAGACGGGTCCATTAGCTACAACACCTGGAGTAGCATGTTTTATGAAAGGGTGGTGCTATTTGGACATATTATGTCCAGACATACGATGGTAAAAATAGGAATTTGAAGGATTTTTTTAACTAATAATTTAATTTTATAGTTTTGACAGTTTGATTATTAATAAATATACATTTTTTAAATTTTAACTATAAAGTTTTATCTTAATTTAAATTCACAAGTTTAGGAGTTGGGTATGAATGAGAGTAAAATTTGGGAGCAGGTGTGCGTAAGATTGATATTTCGGAAGGGGTCCTGAGTAGGAAAGAAATTTTGAAGGCAATTGGATAATTTTTTTCTTATTTCAAACACGTATGTCCAGACATAGTATGTCCGAATAAAATTATTGTTTATGAAATTACACCAACACTCGTTGCTAGTCTTATAAGTTCAAAGAAATGAATTAACATATCAATTATTAGTACTACTAGTTTAACATCACACGATGCATGAGAATCATTTTATATCATAATTTTTTTTTTTTTGAACTCATTTAATTTGCACGTACCATTTACTAGTATGTCAAAGCGTACGTACCATGACATTGAGGTGTTTGGAGTTTGCAAGTAGCGGGCAGCGCCATTGCAAGAGTCCGGTTGATTGCGATGCCTAGAGAGGAGGTTGCACCGTTGCTTAGCATCGGGCAGAGGCACTCAGGCTGCGACTGCCCGAGGCTTGCTAGAGAGGTGCAGCACGACGGCAATGGCCGCGACGAGTTGCCCCTTAGGTAGCTTATGCACGAGGATAGGCCGTTGATCATGTTGTTCGGACAACCCGATTGAGCTGTGCCTCCTCTGCTGCTTAACATTACTACTGCAAGGACTAGGAATGACCAAATTTTGTAGTTTTTAGTAGCCATGCTGCTGTGTATGAATATATTTTTGTTTTCAAAGTCAAATATTTTGAACAAAGGTGGATCTATCAGTTGATCGATGCAATTAATTAGGGAAAATTAATTTGATATATAGGGTATTTAACATAACCATTTGAGGAGTAAGACAGCATTGTTTGTATTTTGGTTGGACAACTTTTCCTAAACTACAATTATTAATCGTATCATATTATAACCGATTCGTTATATTTGACCACGACGGTTGAGTAAACTTGATTCCCGTATTTTTTTTAAATCAAATTTTATTATATATATGAAAACAATCATTTCTTGGGAATAAGTTAATTTAGTTTGTTATGCGACCGTTGTATTTGCTCATCCAACTTCGACAAATTATTGATTTATTAATGTGTCTGATAATTAAGTCATGATAGTTGTTACTCTATAATATGATACTACTACTTTTGCAAGATTTCTTTCTCTTTTTTTTTTTTGAAAGAAATTTTTCTTTGTTAAATAATGTACATTGATTATTCGCCAGTTATAAGAAGCCATCATGCACTAAGATTCAAATTATAACTTTAGCAATTCTTTGATCACCACCTAGAAAGCCAAATATTGAAGCAAGTCCATTAAATATTCTCGTTTGTTAGCGAACTATAAATATTTGTTATATTAATTAAGTGGTATCGCTACCCATTTTTTCACCTACTATGTCCGTCGTATACTCCACAAGGGATTAGTTAATAGTGTCTTATTCTCGACTTTTGGTGTTCATTGTAATTAGAATATATAATATCCTTAACACTTAGTTTAACTTTTATTAATTAATTACTAGGGTTGAAAGATAGGAGTATTATAATTACGGTATATGATTTTATTAACTTCATTTTTAGAAAAAAAATATAAATTTTAATTAACTACATTATAATATATATATTTTATAGTAACCAATATTATTTAAAAAATGAATTTAACAGTGGAGTACGAAAAAAGTTGGAATAGTGATTCCGAACTAGTCCATTTCTCCTCTTGAATCCCTTATGAATTAGTACAATTAAGTTAATAAGACTAAGCTGGGAATATATATAAATCAATATGTCAAATATCAAATACACCTTCCATCGACGATTAGTATATTATAATTTCCTGTTGCGTACGTCCATGATAAGTATATATAGCAACTTCCTGATTCCGATTTTAAAAAATGATCTCACTCTATCATTATTTTAAATCTCACAACAATTCATTATGGTGGACTATTTTCTCCACTCAAACCAATCTACCAATCATTTCTTAAAACCCATGTCGAATGCAAATAGAAAGTATGTTTTTTTCATTAAGGTAATTGTTAAATGCATTCAAACAGTGAAAATCTCATCTCTAAATCAAGAGATATAGAGTTATACAACTACCCTATTCCCTTCCCCAACGTGTTACAATTTTTTCGTCATCTAATTACTAGACAAATTTACCTCTGGATTCCGCTACCAATCCTTATCATTAAAGATTTGGTTTTAACTAAAAGAAACCCAGGCGCACGTTAGCATATCGTGCTTAACGTACGCCATCCATGGCGAAAGGACAACGAGGGAGGCCGCGGAAACCTATCGACACCGTTGTTGTCACCGAAGCTACTCCAAGAAACTCTGGGCAGCTACGCGATGGATTTCAAAAAGGAACACCAAGTATTGAAAGGAGTTTGGAAACTAGTAACTTCAATGGAGCAATGAATGGAGATCCACATGCATCTGAATCTTCTCAAGCAGCGAGTGCCCGAGTTGAGATGGCACACCGATCGGAAGTGGAGAAATCGTCTGAGAAGAAGAAGACGACACCTACACGTACTGGTAAAGGCTTTATACTTGGATTCATTCCTCCAACTTTAAAAGATGGTATTTCCACCGCTTTTTTTGGATCGATCTGCAATTGAAATTGAATATCAGAAATGGAGAAGTGCAATCATTCTGTATGTGATAGAAGACTCACCTTCGATTAATTTGTGCGAATTTTTCTACTGAAACAATTCTCAATCTCTGATATAGACATCTTCTACCATAATGAGGGGTATATTATCATTCGATTTAAGAGCATGGATGAACGAAATGAAATTCTCTATTCTGGTCCACATACAATGAGGAATAGGCCTGTAATCATAAAAGCATGGGTAGAGAACTTCAACTTCAAGGACGAGATACTGAAGGAAGTGCTTCTCTGGGTACAACTTCCTAACTTGCCTCTCAGTTGTTGGGAGCTGACTCATTGAGCAGGATTGGGAGTGTATTGGGCAAACCGTTGTATGTTGATGAGTGCACCTCATCCCAAACCAGAATCTCATATGCACGTATGTTGATCAAAATAGATGTAACACAACTTATCAAGTATGAGATTTAGATTGAAGGAGAGCATGGAAGACAGGTAATGCAGAAAGTAGTGTATGATTGGGTTCCTCCTTTCTGTAAACAATGCCGATTGGCTGGGCATGATTGTACGTGGAAGGAAAAAAGGATGCCCATACAGAAACCTGGACCTCCTAAACAGGAATGGAAGCCAAAAACTCAGCAGCCTAATGTAGAGGTGGACAGACAAGGACATAAGCAACTGTTACAAGAGGCTCAGGACATGAATCAATAAGGGAAGAAAGAAATGTTCCAATAAAAGTAGGCAACAAGTTCTCTGTTCAGATTGGTGAGATAGGTATATCCACAGAGAATCCCTTCCAAAGGATAGAAACACAAGGAGTGAATGGAATTGATAAGGGCGGGGACCTTCTCCCCATTGTGGATCTATGAATCTTCTACTGTGGAATATTAGGGGCTGTAATAAGCCCTTTAAATAGAAGGAATTGAAAACCTTCTTAAGTAGAAATAAAGTAGATTTAGCAGGCATATTTGAGACTCGAGTTAAGAAAGAGAACTAGGGCAGAGTTCGCTCAAAGCTTCATTCTCAATGGCAGTTTACTGCAAACTATGTTCATGCTCCAAATGGTAGGATATGGATTGGCTGGAATCCTAGAAAACTAGATATACAGATGATTTTAGCACATGCTCAAGGAATTCTCTGTTGGATAACTAATCTTGAGAGAGGGAATCAATTCCATATGGTAGCAGTGTATGCACTTAACATAATAGAGCAAACGAAAAAAATGTGGCAATTTCTGGATGAAGATATATAGGGGGTCATTTTAATACTATGTTGCATAGTGAAGATCAATTGCAAGGTCATCCATTAACAGATCTGGATGTAAGAGATTTCTTTGAGTGTGTCCAAAGGAATAAGTTAACTCAAATCAGAATGGTGGGGGGAAAGTATACTTGGTGTAATAAGCAATCAAGCATCCATAGAATCTATTCCCTATTGGACATATGTATTGCTAACCTTGAGTGGTTTAGACAATGCACAAATGTTGTTGTGGAGATTTTGGATAGGAATATTTCATATCATTGCCCTCTACTCCTCAAATTTGATCAAATGGGAGGCAAAAGGAATACTTCTTTTCGATTTCTTAATGTCTTGGCAGATCATCCTGATTTCCTATCCATAGTCAATCAGGCCATGCAGAATTACTATCATGAGAATGAAATGCTTAATCTATGGTACAAATTGAAGAGTCCTAAGCAACCTCTGAAGCAGATTAATGTGATACACTTCAAGAGGACAGCTGAGAAATGACAGTTGTGAGGGCCAGATTGCTAGAAATTCAACAACTCTTGGGCCAAGATAGACTGAATGAAGATTACATCTCCCAAGAGAAACAAGCTCTTGCAGACCTTGAGAAGTGGAGTGGCATAGAGGAGAAGATATGGCATCAAAAAGCTCGAGTTGATTGGATTCAATTAGGAGATAAGAACACTAAGTTCTTTCACTCTTATGAAAAAGCTAGAATAAGTGGCAAAGCTATAAAACTCCTGGTGAGAACAGATGGAAGCAGATGTCTGAATCAGAGTGATATTATAGAGGAAGTCAGAGCCTTTTATGATCACTTAATAGGAAATGTTGCTTCAACTCTCCCCAGAGTGGACAAGAACATAGTCGACAGAGGCTTAAAACTCACCACCCCCAATTCCCTTTGTGCAGAGGTCACTGATGAAGAGGTGAGAGCAGTTTTATGGAGCATGGATGTAAATAAAAGTCCAAGTTTGGATGGCTTCAATGTGTTTTTTTTCAAGAAGACTTGGCAAAGTCTTGGAAGTGAGGTAATCTCTGCAGTTAAAAGCTTATTTTCAACTGGTTATCTTCCTCATACAGTGAATTCTACCTTGATAAATCTCATTCCCAAGATAACAAATCCAAGCACTATTAGTGACTATAGGCCTATTGCATGCTGCAGCATCATTTATAAAATCATGGCAAATAGAATGTAAAAAGTCTTTAAGTTATTTGATATGTGAAAGTCAATCTGCATTCATAAAAGGAAGAGTAATTCATGACAACATTCTGATTAGTCATGAATTGATCAAAGGTTATTCAAGAAAATGAATTTCACCTAGATGCATGATCAAAGTAGATATACAGAAGGCTTATAATTTAGTCGAGTGGCCATTCATTTATCACCTTCTATTGGATTTGGGGTTCCCATTTAGATTTGTTCAGTGGATTATGGAGTGCATACAGACATTGTCCTACACCATCAATGTTAATGGTGAGCTCACACTTCATTTCAATGCAAAAAGAGGGTTAAGACAAGGAGATCTTATCTCTCCTTATCTTTTTTGTAATTTGCATGAAGTACTTGAGTAGATGTCTCTTGGAACTGAGAAAAGATGGAGACTTTAATTACCACCCTCGCTGCAGAAAATTTAGCTTAACTCGTGTATGGCTTGCAGATGACCTACTTATGTTTACTAGGGGAGATCATGTATCTGTTAGAAAGCTCATGCAAGCTTTCTCTAAGTTCTCTGATGCTTCAAGCCTGCGAGCAAATCCAACTAAAAGTAACATTTACTTTGGAGGAGTTCCTGTCAAATATCAAGAGTTCATTTTGGCTGAGTATGGATTGGTGAGGGGAAAGATCCCTTTCAAATATCTTGGTGTCCATCTCTCCTCAATGAAATTGACAGTAATGTAGTACCGACCCTTAATCAAGAGGATACTTGAAAGAATAGACAATTGGACTTCAAAGCTTTTATCTTATGCACGTAGGATACAACTCATTAAGTCAGTCATTTTCAGCTAAGTCAGTCATTTTCAGTATGCAATCATATTGGTGTCAGGTGTTCTTGCTTGCTCACAAAGTCATAAAGCTCATTCAACAAGCTTGTAAGACCTTTCTTTGGTATGGAACATCAAATGTTACTAAGAGAGCTTTAGTGGCTTGGGAGTGCCTCTGTCAACCGAAAGCAGGTTGGGGGTGGAATCTTATACATATGGAGAAGTGGAATAAAGCTACTATATGCCAACTGTTTTGGAGTGTGGCCAAGAAGCAAGATAAAGCGTGGATAAGGTGGGTTCATGCATTCTATATTAAAGGGGGAGACATCACAACCATGAGACTTCCTCAGCAAACCTCTTGGGGTTTGAAGAAAATTGTGGAAGCAAGGAAATACTTCCATCCTTCAGGAAGCAAGGTTTTCAACGTTTTTCAGGAGCTACAAGGCCCCATAACAAGAGTTCCATGGAGAAGAGTTATATGCAATAATAGAGCTCCTCCTAAGTGTATCTTTATCACTTGGTTGGCTCTATTAGGGAGATTGGCAACATGTGATAACATGGAGAAGATTGGTATAATGTGTGATCAGACTTGCAGTCTTTGTGGTAGTATGAATGAGACTGTGCATTATCTTTTCTTTGAATGTACGTTCTCATATCAGGTGTGGCTTCAAACAACGGGATGGTGCAGCTTGTAGAGTAGGCATCAAGGTTGGGAGTAGGAGAAGAGATTTCTTATTACTCAATGTGGCTTCAACTCCGAAAAACAAGGGATTTATCGGGTGCTAGTTTCAGTGGTGGTATACTTCCTGTGGAAGGAACGTAATACTCGAAAGTTTCAACACAAGCAGGCCACGGTTCTAGAGGTCTTAAGGCAGTGCCAAATGCATGTGGCTTTGGCCTGCGCAAAGGACAAAAGGCTGGAGAAGTTCATGAAGAGTTAGAAGTTTTGCTTGTATTGTTTTCTGTTTAGATGTGATTCTATGTTTTTGAGACTTTGGACTGTGTTGTACGGTTCTTCTATTTGGTGAAAAGAAAAATCTATTTAACCAAAAAAAAAAAGATTTAGTTTAATTTTATAGTAGTATTATTTTTTGAAGAGCTTCTATAATTTACACAATGAGATAGCTTCGTCTTTAATTAACATTGTAATTTTAGCTAATATCAAGAGTGTTAAAGGTATTGTTCGGAGCTTTGAAGTAGTGTCCGGTCTGAAAGTTAATTTTCGGAAAAGCACTTTGATGGGAATTAACATCGCAACGACTGATTGAGAGGAGTATGCATCGATGCTGAATTGCAAAGTGGGCTCATTACCATTCAAATACCTTGGGATGCCGATTGGTGCAAATCCGAGAAAGAAAGCTATGTGGTTACCTGTTGTGGAAACTATCCGAAGAAGATTGAACCGATGGGAAAATAAGCATATTTCTTTCGGTGGAAGAATAGTTTTATTGAAGGCCGTGCTAGCAAACTTACCCATCTACTTTTTATCTCTTTTTCGTGCGCCTTCCAGTGTTATCCAACAAATTACTAAATTTCAGCGAGATTTTTTATGGGGCAGAGAATTAGGAGGAAAAAAGAAGATTGCATGGGTGGCTTGGGAGAATGTCTGTAAATCCAAAGAAGATGGTTGTTTAGAAGTTAGTAAAGTGGACTCGTTCAATAAAGCACTTTTGGGGAAATGAGGTTGGAGAATACATGTAGAAAGCGAATCACTATGGTGTAAGGTGCTTCACTCAAAGTACGGAAAAATGAGAGGAGGTGAGACAATTGTCGGGGAGTTTGAAAATTGGATAACGTCAAGAGGGTCAGCTTGGTGGAAAGATATATGCAAATATGTCTTCTCAAATAATTGGTTTAAAGATAACATTAGGAAGGAGGTAGGGATGGGAAACAAGACTACTTTCTGGCAGGAAAATTGGACAGGAGAAAGAAGCTTTGTAGTTACATTCACGAGGTTGTTCAAAGTGGCAACGGATAGAGATGTTAGTATCAAAGATAAGGGAATTTGGGATGGAAATAATTGGGCATGGGTGTGGAAGTGGAGGAGGAATTTATTTGAATGGGAAAAAAATATTTTCTCCTGTCTGCTCTCTCTTATTGACCGGTTCAAGCCCACTCTTGATAAAGAGGATGTTTGGAGATGGATGGCGGAATCAAATGGAATCTACTCCTCAAAATTTTTGAACCACATTTGGTGCAAGTGTGCTCCAAGCAAAGCCTCCGCTTTTTGTTGGAAGCTCCTCTTGAATAGGATCCCGACTCGGCATAATCTTTTGAAAAGAGATGTTCGATTGGAAGATAACAGGTGCGCTCTTTGCTCGACAGATTGTGAAACTCTGTTTTTTCTTGTCCGTTTGCTCATAGAATTTGGGCTAGTTGTTATAATTGGTTTGGGCTCGTGTATATCGGTCATGTCAATCCTATGTGTCACTTTGAGCAACATTTGGGTTTAATAAGGAAGAGAAATCCGGTGAAGTGTGGAAGGGCTTATGGATTTGTGTGGCATGGAATATTTGGAATCATAGAAATGGAGTGGTTTTTAAGGATGACAAGGAGCAGGGAGGAGTTGATCGAGTTAATTAAAGTGAGGTTTTGGTTTTGGATTTCAAATCTTTTTCCTATCTCTTGTTGTTATAGTTTAGGAGATTGGATGAGTAATCCTTCTCTTTGTTTTGATTTGTTGGGATAATAGTTCATGTTTTTGTTGTATTGAAGAGTGTTTCTCTTCTCGGGTTGCACCCCTCGTGCGTAGTTTGAATAAATTTTTACTTACCAAAAAAAAAAAAATTAACATTGTAATTTTAGCATGAAACACAAGCATTATTGGCAGCAAAATATAGTGCAAAAACCAAATTAATTGTAACATAGAAATAATGATCCTTAAACAATCTAACAGTGGTACAGTAGAAGCTTGTTAATTAGAAGCAGGAAGTCAAAGCAAAGTGAAATAGAAATGCACTGAAATTAAGCAAAACAAAAATAATCCAATCAAACTCGAAGATACAACGACATTCAATTCGATCAGGCGAAAACAGGCAGAGACCCGAGAAAAGTGCTAAAAAATGCGAGCGATCAAATCTCAAAATCCAGCTTCGAAGAGAGCACATGTCACAATAAAGAGCAGGAAAACTGCAATATTATCATATGTTGTCCTAACGTTGGCGGCGGCGTTGACCGAGGGCACAATCTTTGACCCTTCATTCACAACATGATCGACAAATGTTTAGTTAATTATTAGTAATACTAATAGGAGAGTTTTATGTCAGACACACCAAAAACACCAGTAAAATTACAAATCTGCCATCACTAAGTACGTATATATGGGTACCGTCTGAATGAATCTTGGCCTGTAAGACAGTGTGGCACGCCACGATTAAGTTTTAGAAGGTTTCAGTACCTGAAGGAATGTTGCCCGGTTGTTCCGAGGAATCCGCAGGAGGGCTCTGTGGGGTGTCTGGTGAAGCAGATGGCGCATTTGCTGCAAAATTGATGGAAAAGGGTATGTATGTATATATAAAATTATCATTCTATCAACGAGAACAGAAGCATTAATTAATTAAGAAAAGATTGATGTTGTTCTCACCATTGCATCTGCTAGTGGGAGGAGTTTGGACTTTGCAAGCGCCAGGCAACTGGAGGGCGAGAGTTTGGTTGATGTTGAAGCCATAAGAGGAGGCAGTGCCGTTGAGCAGCAAGCACAGGCACTGCGGCTGTGATGAGACTACGTTCGATAGTTGGGAGCAGCACGAGATGGTTGGAGTGGAAGAATTCCCCGTTACGTAGTTCAGGCACGGGGAGAGGGCCATCAAGGTCCTTGTGCACCCCGTTTGAGCTATGGTGCTGCTGCAAAACATAGCTAATACCAATACGAGGGCCACCAGGGTTATTTTGGTCATTTCGCTAGCCATTTGACTGAGAGCTCGATTGAGATTGGATGAGGAGGGAGAGGCCGAATGATGGTTAAAAAAGGAATGGAGGTGAGAAAAGGACAAAAAATGTTTTTGTTGGGTTGGCCAACTGTTTGGTTGATTTTAAAATCTAATTAACAAAATCATTAGGCCTTAACTATTTTATTTGGAAATGCAGCATTAATTTCGTGAGGGGGTTTTGATTTGGTATATGTATATATGGTGTTTCTTGTTCTTAGCTAGCTAGAAGCAATATGCATGAGATTTTGGAGTCATGTGTTATGTTTTTGCTTAAAATAGAAGCATGTGCAGTGCAGTCTAACCATGAGAGAGAATTAAATGTAATTAAGATTTTGTTCTGAAATTGTGATACATATATAGTGGAGGTAAAGACAAACGTTTTCAAGATGAAAATATGCAAATATTACAACCCAAAAATTATTCAGTATTACAATTCTGGAAAATTCAGGGTGCATGTTTTATGTTTGAGAATTATAGGGCTACAGGACAACAATTTATCAAGATATGCAGTAATATTAATTTGTATTAATTTATCTATCCAGATTCTCACACTCAAGACCTATAATAGATCCATAAACTCTTCAAAACTGTGGAGGTGCTTCTGACATTTAAAACAGACCATAGTTCTTCTAACTCACAAGAAAAATTCTTCATTAGTTGATTGTGTCGGTGACATTGGACTAGTCTGGAATCTATTATTATATAAACGAAAGCAACTCTTCGTAAAAAAAATTCTGTGTGGCACCCCTCATATTCCTCCATTCATATTTATCTAAACTTTTAAATTTTGTGAATTTAAATTCTATATAATATCAATATATATATCCTAATTTAATTCTCAAACCTATTAACGAAAGATTTAGTCCCAAAATTTGCGTCAAATTTTGTTTCTATATTATGTATTGATATATAATTTAATTCTCAAATCTCATTCAGTTTTACTATTTTAAGCACATGTTTAATTCATAAAATCATTATATTACTAAAAGGAAAACGATTCTTGCTTTAAAATAATCCTACGTGGCATCCCTCTTAATCCTCCATTCCTATTTATCTAAATTCTCAAATTTTTTAATTTTTAAATATAAAATAATAGATTTTAAATTAAATATCTACAAATCTTGTGTCTCACATCGGTTTTTCAATGAAACTTCACCTATTGAAAAGCCGATAAATACCTAGAATCAATGTGTATTTTGTCATCTTTTGCTCCACTAATTTTATTTGGCCAACTTATTTATTAGTCGGCCGAATAAATATATATTTTTATAAAAAATCATTATCATCATATATTAATCTGAAGATGTAAAATTTTGTCATCTTGACTATCACGAAGGGGGTCGTTGTAATTAAATACTTAGGGGTTATCTATAAAAAAAAAATTAGGGGTTAAATTGAATATTTGTTTGAACAAAAGAAATTAAAGTCGATGAGATACGTGACACCCTCTTAATCCTCCATTCCCATTTATCTAAATTCTCAACTTTTTTAATTTTTAAATCTAAAATAATAGATTTTAAATATGTACAAAAATCTTGTGTCCCACATTGGTTTTTCAATTAAACTTCACCTATTGAAAAACCTATAAATACCTAGAATCAATGTGCATTTTCTCATCTTTTGCTCCACCACTTTTATTTAAGAAATTTATTTATTAGTCGGTCAAAGAAATAACTATATTTTTATAATTTAATTTAATTTGGCCAATTTATTAGTTGGCCTAATAAATGGTTCCAAAATAATTTGACTAATTTATTGGTTGACCGAATTAAAATTTAAAATAGTGTAATAAATTTTTATTTAATTTGATAAAATAATTAATTTTAATTTGACCAATTAATTAGGTAGACAACCAATTCCCAATCAATGAGTACCTTAATTCGGGATCTCACGTGGTACATCTCAATTCTTTATTCTTTATTTATTTCAAAATTTTCATTTTATGCTCTTTTTCATGTATTTTCTAAAATCTAGAATCATCTTCCATAAACTAATTTTTGAGTTATTTGTAATTGAGTTTCCATCTTTACATAATTTATAATTATAATTAATGAATATTACTATACAGTTGAGGACGAGAACATATATTATAATTTTGGGTCTATATGAAAATCTAAACGTATTTCATAAATTACGCACTTAAAAATCAAAACAGTGGCAATAGACGGGTTAATTTTCAATCGACGGGTACCTCAACTCGGAAAATTGTCCATTTATTTATTTTTTCATGTATTTCTAAAACTCTAGAATTGCCATCAATAAATTAATTTTTACATTATTTGTCAGTTGAGTTTCCAACTTTGCATAATCTATAATTGTAATTAACAAATATTACTATACGGTTAAGGACGATAACGAATAGTACAATTAATTTTTTTTATTAAGTTTGGACTCTAAACGAGTTTTATAAATTACGCACTTATAAATCAAAACAGTGGTCAACGGGCCGATTCAGACCCGGAACCATGACGGTAGACGGGCCAATTTCCAACTGCCAAGTACTTAAATGGTATTTAGAGTCACTTTCACCTTATAGACAATCTTTAAAATTATTTTTCTTTTCTAAATCAATGTGGGACAATAAGTATTTGCAATGAAAATGATTCATCTCAATTTTCATACAAAATTGACTTGGGACAATCTCTTTAAGAGCCGCCCACATCGATTTTGGAGAACAATAGAGCTTCGAATATTATTGAAGGGAATGAGGATAGATCAAATTAGAACTTTCAATAGACATTACTATATGGTTTGAGACGTAAACATGTGATAAAATTACTTTTTAATTGAATTTGAGATATGTTTAAGGACATATAAATTATAAACGAGTTTAGTAGATTGCATAGTCGAATGATTTAACCCTAAAATAATCAATAAATAATATTCTTCTTAATCTGTCACATACTGTATTACTTTTTTTTAAATATCTGTCACATATTACTATCTAATAATTTTATTAATTTTATGAAAATATAATTTTCCGTCGATTTTCGACGGGTTATACGCTAGTATTAAATAAATCATATAGTATTAGATATACGAATATATGGCAAGCTCCAAAATCAATAATGGATACGTTTCGTAGTTGGTCGTTGTATTCTTCTACTTGGAAATAATAAAATATTGGTTAATTTCGGTATAGAAAAAATAATATAATATTTTTAAATTTGGTATCTCTCATATCATCATTATTATATTATATTATATTATATTATCATTATTTAAATTAATATTTCGAATCATTTATTCATATAAGTTTTTCAATGAAACCTCACTTATTGAAAATCCTATAAATACTAAAAATTAATATATATTCTTTCATCTTTTGCACCATACACCAATTTAATCTAATCAATTTATTAATTGACCTAATAAATAATTCTATATTTAAGACTCTCCATTTTTCTATTTGCAAGCTTCAAGTTTTGGAAGACGTTTAATCCTCCAAAGCATATAGTTAGTCAATATATTTGGCTATTTTACCGCCCTTTTTATTTGACGGTCGATGTGCCAATTTGATTGATATAAAAGATGATATTCATGAACTATATTTTATCATAATATAAAAATAAATTAATTGAAAATTTAAAATTGGATAACAACTTAAGAAATTTAGAGGAAAAAACACACAGTTTTTTTGTATATAATAATGGAACCTACAAAAATCAAAACCGTGTCAACGGGTCGGTTCCAACTCAGAACCGTGGGAGTAGATGAGCCGATTTTGATCCGACAGTTCAACTTATTCTTTTATAATAATTTTCCATTAAACTCATAATGTAGGATATTTATGGTCATCTTCATTCGTGTAGACAACCTTTAATATTATTTTTATTCTCCATATTATAAGATCAACTTCAATTCTTATATAGAATCGACATGGGACAATATTTTTGAAAGTCAATTATGCCTTTGTCAAAATATCAATTTTGAGAAGAAACAGAAATTTGAGAATTATCGATAGAACTGGGGGACTTGAAATTTAATTTTATATCTTTTGTTATTTATACCAGAGGTGCCCTGAAAAATAAAAATTGTGGTCGAGGGGCTGATTTCGACCTCGAACTGTGGGGTTAGACGGGCCGATTCCAAGTCGACGGTTCAACTTAAAAAAAATCTTATGTTATAATTTAATAATGTAGGGTATTTAGCGTCACTCTCATTATTATAGATAATCTTCATAATTATTTTTCTTTTCGAAATTAATATGGAATAAAGAGGTATATATTTGATGTCAAAAGGATCCACTAATATTCTCATAGGACCCGCAACGATTTTGAAAAGAACTAGAGGTTTGAGATTATCTATGAAAATGCATGCCCAAATATATTTAAAATTTTACTTATGAAGTACCTCATGATTTACCTTCGAAAAACTCTAAAATAATTAGCAAACAATTTTTTCTTATAATTTTATTAAATAATAATTTTCTGTCGATTTTCGACGGGCTACACACTAGTTATTTTGAGTAGACTATTTTGCTTATTAACATAGGGTTTAAGCCCTTGTTCATTTTTGTTCTAATCACAATAGAATAAAAATTTGTACAATCTCCGTGCTTGTGCAATAGCTCGTAATTTATACAGAAGATATAATCCAAGGTAGCATGCAGCTACGGTTTCCTACGACATAAAAAATAAAAAGTACTCCTTCGTGAAAAAAAAGAAGATAAATTGTACTCCATTAGTCAACCCCTCTTTGTTAGGCTACTTGGAAGTAAGACTACTTACATCCCTTAGAGACCATATCTGCATCCCTTGGAGACCATTAGTGGTCTCTAAGGGGTGCTCCAGCACTAGAGCACCCTTAGAGACCCCTATCCCTGCATTCCAACGGTCTTCAAGGGGTGCTCCAGCACAATATTAAACAATTCCCCATTTCCATTTATTAAATTAATTCATGTATTTGTAAATAAATTTAAATACACTAATTAATAAATAATACGAATGTTCCATTAATATTTAAAAATTGGAAAATTACATATCGTACACAATAAAAAAAACACTACATAATTAAAAAAAATTACATAAAACTAAAAATTACGGAAAAAAACTACGCTCATCCCCGACGTTGCTTCACTTCCTCCACCATCATCTTGTGAACATGGAGCTGCTCCGGCGTCATAAATCTCGTATCCCTTGAGACAACTTCCACGTCGGTGGCATATTGTCTCTGCCGAACAGCTTCTTGTCTCGCCCGAGCATTTTCCAGCTTCGCTTGAGGTGATTCCCGCAACGCCAACGCGATCTCATGCTTGGCCTCGGCGAACTGGGTAAATCGGGAGGTATATCGATCCATGACGGATTCGAACTGGGAAGACTCCTCGACCGGCTTCTTTCCTTTGGACCTTGCCCTGGCCCTTGCCGCATCTCGATCCTCCGGTCGGGGAGGGGCGCTCTCTTCTTCGGCGAACTGGGCTTCCTCCGCTAACGGCTGGGACTGAGAAGATGTGTAAATGCCCTCCGCCATAGTCTTCGTCCTCTTCATGGAGGGGACGTCTGGGAAATTGGCAAGGAGGAACTTGGGATTGTCTTTGAGAATGTCCCAAGCTGTGAAATAGTGGAAAGAAGGGCTTTAGGTATTTTGCTTGTAGATGGCTTGGGCCTTTTGAAGATAGTAATCGGAAGAAGCAAAAGGAAGAGAGAACGACATGAGAGAATTGAAGTAAAATTCTATTTTTATTTTCTTGTATATTTTTCATACACACTAAACTCCAATATATAGCACAAAGATATACTACCAATAAGGAAACAAATATATTCCTAATATGTAATGATTTAATTTCCCTTGATTGTGTTTCTCTATTTTTGGCTATGATGCTATGATATTCTTTAACACTCCCCCTCAAGTTAAGCAACGGCATTTCCGATAATTAACTTGTCCAGAACTTCTCTGAAGATTTTTATGTTGACGGCCTTCGTTAATATGTCAGCCAACTGTTCTTCCGATCGTATGAAGGGAAGTTCAATGATCCCACTATCAAGCTTCTCTTTGATGAAGTGCCGATCGACCTCCACGTGTTTGGTCCTATCGTGTTGTACGGGATTTCCAGATATACTAATTGCAGCCTTGTTGTCACAAAAAGCCGACTTCTTCTTTTTGGAGGAAAGCCGATTTCTGTGAGCAATCTCCGAAGCCATAGGATTTCAGTTATCCCATTTTTAACTCCTCTGAATTCTGCCTCCGCGCTTGATAGGGCTACTACCTTTTGTTTTTTGCTCCTCCATGTGACCAGGTTTCCTCCAACGAAGGTGAAATATCCGGCAGTAGATTTCCGATCATTTGGGTTACTAGCCCAATCTGCATCTGTATACCCGTCAACTTCCAAATCTTCTTGTTTCCTGAACAAAATCCCATACTCACTGGTTCCTTTCAGGTATCGGACAATTCTCAAAGTTGTCTCCATATGCTCCTTCTGGGGTTTATGCATAAACTGACTTATTATTCCAACTGCATACGCGATGTCAGGCCGTGTATGGGAGAGATAGATGAGTTTCCCAACTAGACGCTGGTATTTTCCTTGATCTGTCAAGTCAGCTCTTTCAACAATGGTTAATCCATGATTGGTCACAATCGGTGTTTCTGCTGGCTTACACTCGAGTAACCCAGTTTCTGCAAGTAGGTCAAGGATATACTTCCTTTGTCTCAAGAAGATTCCCTTCTTGGACCTTAAAATCTCAATTCCAAGAAAGTACTTCAGAGATCCAAGGTCTTTCATTTCGAATTCCTGGAACAAGTTCTCCTTCAGTCTTTCTATCTCTTCGACATCATCCCCTGTGATAATCATATCATCAACATAAATGATCAAACATGTTACCTTCCCTTCTCTCCTTTTCACGAACAATGTATGATCAGAGTTACTCTGTTTATAGCCATTTTTTGACATAGCTTGACAGAATCTCCCGAACTAGACTCTGGGTGATTGCTTCAATCCATAGAGTGTCTTCTTTAGTCTGCACACTTGTCCTGCCTCGAACTCTTCGGAATAACCTGGAGGAACTTCCATATATATTTCTGCATTTTCTCCAATTCTCCATGTAGGAAGGCATTAGTTACGTCCAACTGATGTAAAGGCCAATCCTTGCATGCTGCTACTGAAAGAAGTGTTCTTACTGTGCTCATCTTGGCCACTGGAGAGAATGTTTCTTCATAGTCTATCCCGTAGGTCTGAGTGTATCCTTTTGCAACCAATCTAGCTTTGTACCTCTCGATTGAACCATCTGATCGCCTTTTTATTGTGAATACCCATCTGCAGCCTATCGGCCTCTTTCTTTCTGGCAGCACACATCTTTCCACGTCTCATTCTTAATTAGGGCATCCATCTCTTTCTTCATGGCCTCCCTCCAATGTTTATGTCTTTTTGCCTCTTCTACTGTCTGGGGTACATCTTCCTCTTCATACAGAGCTGCTTCAAAGGCCCGTGCCATTTCTGTGAGTTGTCCCTGAGCAAGGTTGACAATTGAGTACCTAGTCTTCCGTCCCTGCCAGTCTGGGGAGTATCGCTTGGGTGGTTTTCCCCTTGTACTTCGGGGAGGCAATGTGTACTGATCTATGGCACCTGCTAACTCAGTACGTCCATCATCTTCACTCGTATCCCCTCCAGTATCTGTATTAGTGTCTCCACCCCTAGTTTCCTCAATGTTAGTATTAACTTGAGAACTATTAAGATTACTTACCTCAGTATTGGAAGAGGATGGGGTTGACAGTGGGGAGTCGCTGGACATCTCGTACTGCAACTGTGCTGTAGGTATCTCGGCGGGTGTACTAACCTTCTCTGTTGGACCAACGTCTGGCACAGAACTCGGCAATGGCACTGAGGTAATTTCCCCCGGATGAGGAGGTAGAGGATGGAGAGTTGTTTGGACAGTGGATGGTGTAGTGGATGGCGTATGGAGCCAACTTAGGGAGTCGATCACCTTTTTCTCCCCCTGACTCCCTTGTTGGTGGAAGAAATATTCGGTTTCAACAAAGTCACAGTTTAAGGTAGTATGAAGGTGATTAGTCACATGGTCATAACATCTATACCCCTTCTGATTTTTGCCATACCCCAAGAAAACACACTTAACAGCATTTGGTGAGAATTTTGTACGATTGTGTTTAGGGATATAAACATACACGGTGCATCCAAAAACTCTGGGTTCAAGTGTGAGAGATGAGGGTATGTCAGAGTGGGCAGCTAGGAACTCAAGAGGTGGTTTAAAGTTTAGGATGTGAGTTGGCAGCCGATTCAGGAGGTAAACAGAGGTAGCTACAGCTTCGGGCCAGTAAGATGTAGGGACTTGGGAGTCGATGATGAGGGCTCTGGTTATCTCTAAAATGATCCTATTCTTTCGTTCAGCTACCCCATTCTGTTCAGGTGTGTATGGACAGGTTGTTTGGTGGATAAGACCTTTTTCAGTGAAGAAGTTTTGCATCTTGGAATTAACATACTCCCCCCCTCCCCATTATCAGATCTAAGGATTTGAATAGATTTTTTGTATTGTTTTGTACTAGATTATAGAAATGGGTAAATTTTTCAAAAACTTCTCCTTTTGATTTCAAGAAGTATACCCACGTCATTCTAGAACAGTCATCAACAAATAGCAAAAAATATCTAAACACATTATCACTAGTAACCGGAGCTGGACCCCAAACATCAGAGTGAAGTAAAGAAAAAATTGAACTCACACGAGTATTATTTAGTTTGAAAGAGTGACGATGGCTTTTGGCCAAATAACAGGTTTCACAGTTCAAAGGGTGTGAAGTAACAAGGTTTGGATAAATTAACCGTAGATATCCTATGGATGGGTGTCTTAACCGTCGATGCCAAAGCCAAGTCTGGTCCTCTGTCGGTCCTTGAGTCAGCATCGCAGCACCCTTTTGAGTTATCCCATCCACATAGTAGAGTCCTCGATGTTCAGTGCCACGCCCAACTATCTTCCCCGTCCTCGTATCCTGTACAATGCAGAAGTCGGGCTGCATTAGTAAGTTACAATGTAATTCTCTTGTTAATTGACTAACAGACACCAATTTATGAGATAAGACGGGATATATAAGCAGTTTGGCAGACATAATTCCGAGGATAATTTAATAGTTCCAGCTCCTTCCACAGATGCTAAATTGCCACTAGCAACTCTAATATATTTTTCCAGGTTGGGAAAATCTCCATAAAATCTGAGGCATCAAAGGACATAGTATTTGTTGCTCCACAATCAAAATCCAACAGTAGTCTTTATCGGGTATGTCAGAATTAATAGAGGATAATGCTAAGGCCGGGAAAGAACGAGATATATAAGTGAGTGAGGGGTTTAAAAGGCATAACCCCTCATTACCTCCCCCATCGTGAACCCTAGCCGCCAGAGCTCCTCCTCCTCTCTTCTCGTTGATGCGCGTCTGTGGCGCCGGTGGTCCGATGTTGCCCGCCGGTGTTCCGGCGTTGGCGGCTCGAGTCTCACCACCTGACCACGTCCCTGCTGGCACCTGTCCGTTTGGGATCCATGGCTCACCAGTCGTCGCTCCGGCAGCCGCCGCTGACGTGCCGCCGCTGACCGCTATCGTCACCTGTCCAGCCGGGTACCATGGTTGATTCCGATTCCGAGAGGCAGCTCTTGATTTCTTCATTTCGTCCCACCACTCGGGAAATCCGATGAGTAAGAAGCACCCCTCTTTTGTATGCTTTTTACCTCCACAATGTGTACATATGAGTTTGCTCTTGTCGATTTCCCCCTTTCTGTTGTTCCAGTTTTGATTTCCTTGTTGTGGTGGTCGATTGGAAGGCGGTGGCGGTCGGCTTGGCGGTGGTGGTCGGCTGTGGTTGACCATGGCGAGTCCGGACCCAATTCCTCCAGTCGGAGATTCCGAGGGCTTGAGGATGCCCTCGTTTGTGGTCTGCCTTTGTACCAATCCGTAGGCTCTTCGAACAGTTGGTAATGGATCCTTGTCCATAATCTCCCTCTTGATATTTGCATATTTGTCATCCAATGCACTTAGAAATTGATAGAGGTGATGGCGCTCTTCCCTTTTCTGGTATCCCTCTATGTCTGTCGGACTTGGATCTCGGGTATCAATCGAAATCCATAAGTCCTGCATCTTGGTCCACAATCCTTCTAGTGTCATAGATTCTTGTTTGATTGTCATGGCTTGCCGGTGCAGATCGTAGATTTGGAATGGATCCGATCCACTTCCATAAGTAATTGTCAATCCTTCCCATAGATCGGCGGCAGTTGCGTACTGTGATACCTCATTCACAAGTCCGGTTTCAATATTGTTGATCATCCAATTGAAAACGCAGTTATCCCGTTGCTCCCATCTCGTGTAGCTGGGATCGTCAATGGCGGGGTTTTGAAACTCCATTAATGTGAGATGTCAAGCCCTTTCCTGCAATTGCTCGTTTCATGAGGTTAACCCATAAGGGATAATTTTCCCCATTAAGTTTCGGCTTGATGGAAATTTCTCCAAAGGATTCAGGTTGGTCGTGGTTTGAGGGTTTATGAACCGATGATGATTCTGAAATTCTGAGATTTTGTTTGAGAAATTCTGCAAATTGTGCAGCAAATTCCATAGGAAAATTTGTCGGGGTAGTGTTTGAAGTTTCGGAATCTGACATGATTTATGTGTTTTGAGTTTGGGTAGATTTTGAGAATGGTTTTGCAGGTTTAAGCGGAAGATTTGCCTGCTCTGATACCATCTTGAAGATAGTAATCGGAAGAAGCGAAAGGAAGAGAGAACGACATGAGAGAATTGAAGTAAAATTCTGTTTTTATTTTCTTGTATATTTTTCATACACACTAAACTCCAATATATAGCACAAAGATATACTACCAATAAGGAAACAAATATATTCCTAATATGTAATGATTTAATTTCCCTTGATTGTGTTTCTCTATTTTTGGCTATGATGCTATGATATTCTTAACAGGGCCTCGGATATCACCATCCCGTCATCGGCGCCGCTTGGCCGGCGAGCTTGGGTTTTGTGGAAAATGATAATCCAGGCTTTAATGGCGGTCTGGATGCGGCCGAAGAAGCTCCTCACCATCTTCTTGTTCAGATCCAAGTTGAACTTGGTGTTGAAACGCTCTTGGACAGCGCCCCAATATCTCTCGCCGGACCGGTCGCAACCGACATGGAGTTGCAGGTCTTCTCCACCCAAATCTGTGCCAAGTAGGTGGCTTGTTCGTCGGTGTAGTTGTGCCGCTTGACGCCCTTGACGGGTACCTCATTATCTTCCTCGGCAGCGGCTGCGGAGGTGGCGATGGCTTTGCTCTTACCCTTCTTTTTTCTTCCTCCAACAGCGGGCTGGGACGGAGCCGGTGCCAAAATGAGGCGATCCTCGGTGTTTATTGCCGGACTGTCGATGTCGGGGGAGAACGGCGGGTACGATTCGGCGGAGGCCGGAGTGTTGAGGTTGATTTGATCAAGCCCGCCCCCGTGAAACCATACATGTCGTCGGACATGTCGGGAAACCACGCCGACGAAAATTGGTTGTTGGGATCCATAATTTTTTTTTTTTGGATGAATTTGTTGGAGAAATGAAGGAGATGAAAATAATTTCAGGGATGAAAGGGATGAGAGGTGTAAGGGAGATAAAATTAGGTATTTATAGGCAAAATAAATGAAATAAAAAAAAAGGAAAAATCTATTGTTACCGTTTGCTGCCATTTTCATGCCGTTGCATTCAATTTTTTTTTACTGTTGGCGCGTGCATTCACGCGCCCGCCTTCTTTATTTAATTTTTTTTTTCGAACCCGCGCGTGCATTACACGCGCTGCTCGAACCGTGCTCGAGCACTCAAGCCGGTCTCGAGCCGCGTCGCCCCACCACGCACCTGCCTCGAGCCCCCCGTCTCGAGCACCCCTGGAGCACCCTCCTTCGGGCAGCGGTGCGGATAGCCTAATTGGTGAAATTCAAATACTACATTTTTGTTCGGTCTTGCTCCACTAATTTGTGTGATTTGATTGTGCAGCTACAGCTACAGAACAGAGGCTATCTATCATCTGGACTAGGGTTTGTTAGTAAATGGACAAATTAGAGTGGGGGCACAACACGTGTCGTTTTATCCTTCATCATGTAGTATAATCTGTTTGAGCACTTTTCTTTCTCAGGAGCTGCTCTGCCCATATATAATTTATTGCACTGAATTTGTACTTGTTTGATTATGAATGAAATTGTTATTCCATATATTTATCAATTCTCTTCTCCAAAACCAAGTCTTTCTTATTTTCTTTTCGGGCGGGTCTCTGGTGCAGACGTTTGCTTCGTTCAGATGCTGCCCGACCTGACCCAGCCTGTCATGCGCTCCCCGCTGACCCGCGCGTGAGGTCCACGCGCACGTGCGGGGCCTCAAGCACCCCACTATTTTTTTTTTTTAGTTTTTTTTTTAATTTCCAGTTTTTTTTTCCAACGGAGCATTCGGTTCCGATTTTACGGCTCCGCCTTCGCTCCGATTATTAAAATAAGGATAATCGGCGGGCAACAATTTGGATTTTTTCGGCTCGCTCCGAGGCCTTCGGCTCCCCTCGCTCAAATCTTGACCATAGAAAAAGCGAAAAAAAAAATCTGGAACATGCACCAAAGTTTTGCACGGTAGAGAACATGCACCAAAGTTTTTGTCTTTTCTGGGAGTTTATGCCACTCTCTAAGTGCACTTCTTTTTCTTACTCTGTTTTCTTCATTTTACGAAATTAGAGTGTATCATAGTGCCACCCAAATGGACTACTAGTATTTAGAATTATCGTATAATTAAGGACATATGAGGACGAACCAAGTTGCATTTGTTCAGGCTTAGGCTTACTTATAGTTGTGTTCAGTTATAATTTTGGAAAAACCAAGTGTTTTGCTTTTAAACATCCAAATTAGCTTCTAAAAAAAAATCCAATAAATTAAAGTTCATTCAATTAATTAGTATCATAATTGGAGCATTAGAAAATATGTTTAATTAGTAGCTTTTCTAGCTAGTTCGAGTACTTTTATGATCGACTAAAAAGAATAGTATTGGTGATAATATATACTCTCTACGTCCACGATAAGTGTGATCCGAAGAGGATGACACAGGCAGGCACGGAGCTACTCACCCCATGGGGGGGCACGTGCCCCCACATATTTATAGATTTTTTTTATTAGCATATACTATTACTTCAATATGTTTATATATTGTAATTGTTTTATTTTGTTTAGCATGTTTATGTCCATCGTTTATTTGTTGTTCTAATTTTTACGCTCACTCCTACAGTTGAAAGCGTATTTTATGTAATAAGTATCATAAATAATCATCTATGCAATCGTATGAGATCAATAAATAAATTATAGTTTGATTATATATATTAAGAAAGAGGTTTTGGATTATAAGTTAATCATACAAATATTTTAGTCAATGAAAACTGGTAGGTTTCACTTGTAATCGATTTGTATTATGTAATAAAAACTTTTCCTACATATTTTATACTCCCTCCGACACACTAATATTGTCATATCCAAATAAGAAAACTTTTAACCATTTAAAATCTTTCCAAAAGTGATAGGACCTACCCACTTTCTATCTTTTTTCCTTTATTTTTAATCTCTGTGCCGAACAGTAACATAACAATTTCAATGAGTCAGATGAAGTACTAGTTATTTTGTGCCCCCGCTGTAAAAAAATTCCGGTTCCGTCACTGGACACAGGTTTTAAGAAATACAGTAGATGAGAGGGGGTGAGAGTATGGAAGAATAAAGGAGAGTGTGTAAGAGTGGGGAAGGTAATTGTTTTAATTTTAGTGGAATGAAGGAGAGTGAAAGTGGGGAATGTAAAAGAATAATATATTAAGTGGGGTCATTTTCATTTATGGAAAGATCACAGACGGCCGAGAAAGAAAAAAGTTGACACTTACGGTGGACGGAGGGACCATAAATAGATGAAGAAAATTGTGATTTCCTTGTATAATGAATGCATGATGTTAACCATAGTGTTGTCTCTATTACAAAATAAGCCAATGAATAACAAATGACACCAAATCCATGGTTAAGAATGACAACCGAACATTTAAATAGTATATGATTGAGAAATTACAAGTAACACAACATAATTGGTATTTGTTGGAAATTGGGGATATCGAAATCCAGATCAAGAGAAAGCAGCTGCCAGGATGAGCAGTGTTCCAACAACGTTAAAATTGGCTCCCACATTGACATTGCTGCTTCCAGAATTGGCCGTTCCATTTGTCCCAGGAACTGTCTTAGATCCTGCACCTGCGCATGTCCATAATCTATTACTATCTCTTTCTCTTTTCTCTCTCTAAAATGAATACTGGCCGGCTTAATTAATTAATGAATTACCTGATGGAATATCAGGCACTGAAGTAGGAGTGGACGGATCATCAGGCGTTTCATCACCACCACTGGTGGATCCCGAAGGAGAATCAGCAGCTGGCGCAGGTGCAGAAGTTGGTCCGTTAACAGCTGCAGTTATTCCAAATATCAGACAACCACACAAACTCTAATTAAATTTAAAAGATGAAGACGATCGATCGAGCAAATTAAGAGACTGATCACGTACCATCACAGCGGCTCAATGGAGGTGTCTGGACGCTGCAAGCCCCGGGCAGAGCAATCGCAAGCGTCTGATTTACGGTGATGCCCAAATTGGAAACCCCGCCATTGAGCAAGGTGCAGAGGCACTGCGGCTGTGACCGCACCACGCTTGACAGACTCGAGCAGCAGGACAACGACGGAGTCGATGAGTTTCCACTCACGTAGTTGAGGCACGGGCTCAAGCTCATCAGGGCCACCGTGCACCCCGACTGCGCTGTCGCTCCCCTCCAAACCATCACCACCACCGCCACCGCCATTAAGCTCTTTACCCAACTCATTTTCTTAGATTTCTACTTACTTGGAAAGATTTAATTCCCTTTCTAATCTGAAAACTTAATTTTGTTTTGGTGTGAAACTTTGCAAGTGGGATTTAGGATTAAATAAGCCACACTGGGACGCAATTAATCAGCAGAAATTGATATCGTTGTTGGCCAACTCTGAGTAACTAAGACAAGTAACATTTGAGCTGAGGTGTGCTACCTAACGTTGATTCTGTGCTTACAGTTCGGTCATTTGGTTTAAAAGTTAGTTAGAGTAGTTGAGCTTCCCTCCAAAATTATTTCCCTTCAATTTCCGTTAATCCATATGTAATAATGTACTAGTAGTACTAGTACTTGATTCGTTTATACAGGGCTTCTCAAATTACAAGTGTCAAAATTTCGGATAACTAGGAATTTTCAACACCGACCAATTATAGAACTAGGCCGCCCATATTACAGATATCTAGTAAAGGGAATGAAGCAGTAGATGTGTGCATGATCCGAGTGCTAAGTCCTCAATCCGAGTGATGTGATATCTTGTGATCTAGACCCTACGTTTGACTGATGATTTGATGGTTATGATTGTATTGCTGAGGTGTCAAAAGTGTGTTAGTTTAGAGAGTGTGAGGCGGTTAGAAGTAAAGAGTATAAATACTATCTCTGAGCTAAGAAATTGTATCTTGTATCTTCAATTTGATTTCAGAAATAAAACATGAGTTCTTTTCTTCTCTTCTGCGCTTTCATCTCTGAGATTCAACATGGTATCAGAGCCATGATGAATTAAGATGACGAGAGGAAATCGACGAATACCTTGGACTGTGTTGTTCGAAGAAGAAACTGGAGAGCCTTCTCAACAAGAAGGTGATATGGAGAATATTGTGGAAGGAGATTCAGCTCGAGATCGAGCTGCGAAGCAAACTTCTAATGGAAAGCAAAAGGCGACTGGAGATTCACAGAAACAACGACCAGATCAGGAGGAATCGCGTATGGATTTACACCAAATTGAGGAGATCTTGCAACCAAATACCTCGGATCATCCAGGTATGCAATTGGTGCTAAATCCTTTAACTGGAAATAATTTCATGCACTGTAATAGGTCGATTAGACGAGCGCTTGCAGCGCGAAGTAAACTTGAAATTTTGGAAGGAACACTTAGTGAACCACCTATGATTTCTGCATATTATAAGAAGTGGATTAAAGCTGACAATATGGTGTTTTGCTGGATTCTAAATTCGATCTCTAAGGATTTAGCAAATGCTTTTGTGAAAATAGAAAGCACTAATAAGTTGTGGTTGGCATTAAATCAGAGATTCGGAAGGAATAATGGTCCAAAAATCTATAGGTTGTAGAGAGAAATAGGTAGGTATAATCAAGGAAATCAAGCTGTTATGGTGTATTTCAACAATTTGACTGCACTTTGGGATGAGATTGATGCATTATTACCACCTATAGAGTGTTATTGTGGAGGTAATGTAGATCTGAATAAGAGAGAACAGGAGCTGAGGCTTATGCAATTTCTGTCTGGATTGAGTGATGTATATGAGAATGCTAGAGAGCATATTCTGTTACAAGACCCTTTGCCATCTATTGATCGAGCTTATTCCATGATACTACAAATGGAGGATCAAAGACTGGTTAGTGAAACACATGTGGATAACATAAGTCATTCGGCTTTGAATTTGAATAAGGCTCAAGGAAATAAATCTGCTGGCAACAATTATGGAAAACAATATAATTTTAAGGGGAAGAAGAGTAAGGAAGAGAGACAGAGATTGCGATGTGCGCATTGTGAAGAGACAGGACATGAAGAGCAGGACTGCTTTAAACTCCATGGCTATCCAGATTGGTACAAGAAGCTTAAGGAAAATAAAGGGAAATATAAGGCTAATTTTGTAGAAAGCACATCAAATTCAACTGGAATTCAGAATTTCATGGGAAATGGAGATGTCTCTGCTAATATGAGTAAGATGATTCAATGTGAATTGGCTAAATGCACGGAGCAGATGATGAAAGGAGGAGGAAGTCAGCAGAAAAAGGGAGAGGTGAACATGATCTTAAATAAAGAAGATGATCAGTTGATGAAAGAAGGACATTACGCTTTTGGAATAAGTGAGTATATTCTGAATAGTAGATCATCTAATTCTTCAGAATGGGTGCTAGATACAGGTGCTAGTACACATGTTTGTGGGAATCCTAAATTGCTGATGAGGATACATGCTATGTCACATACAGCAGGAGTTTACATGCCAAATGGATCCTCTCAGCAAGTGAAGGAACAAGGAGATGCCAAGTTAGTGGGGAGTGTAATTTTACAGAATGTCCTTTTTGTGCTTTCATTCACACACAATCTTGTCTCAGTAACTAAGTTGACAAGGGATTCAGGTGTTAAATGCTTGTTCTATGAGACACATTGTGTCATTCAAAATGGTAGTAATGACCATATACTGGGGATAGGAAAGGTGAGGGACAGTCTGTACATATTTGATCCACTGCAAAAAGCCAATTATCTCGCTGGAGCTATTACAGATGCTCAAATGCTCATGGAGTGGCATAATGTTCTTGGACACCCCTCTGTCAAAGCAATGCAACATCTGCCACACTTGCAAGGACAGATTACACAAGCTGGAGAAATTATGATCAAGAACTGTGAGGTATGTATTCGTTCCAAACAGACTAGAAATCCATTTCCAATTCTTAATAGAAGGAGTGACCATCTGTTTGAGCTGATACATGTAGACGTGTGGGGTCCATATTCTGTTCCTAATATAAATGATTGTAGATTTGTGTTGACTGTTGT
This sequence comes from Schizonepeta tenuifolia, assembly GCA_029490685.1. Classification (NCBI taxonomy): domain Eukaryota; kingdom Viridiplantae; phylum Streptophyta; class Magnoliopsida; order Lamiales; family Lamiaceae; genus Schizonepeta; species Schizonepeta tenuifolia. The sequence continues at coordinate 71,025,822 of CM055957.1, read as the reverse complement.
GGAAGATTTCAGCCGGATGATTTGGACTTTTCTCTTACATTCCAAGAATCAAGTTAGTGATATCTTAAAATCATATATTGCTATGGTTAAAACACAATTTGGATTATCAGTAAAAGGGATAAGATCAGATAATGGAACAGAATTTCTTAATCAAAGGATGACATCTCTATGTGAAGAACATGGGATTCTTCATCAGATGAGTTGTACTTATTCACCTCAGCAAAATGGTATAGTTGAGAGGAGACACAGAAATTTGTTAGAAGTAGCTCGAGCATTGATGTTTAGCAGCAAGCTTCCTATCAAATTTTGGCCTCAATCAATTCTCACAGCCACATGGCTCATTAATAGAGTTCCTAGTAGAGTATTAAACTGGGAGACTCCTTATTCTATATGTTTTGGGAAGTCAGTTGAGCTAGAGCAGTTACAACCATTTGGATGCTTAGCCTATGCAGTTGATTTACAACCTCACAGAGATAAGTTTGATAGCAGGAGTGCTAAGTGTGTTTTTCTGGGATATGCTATGAATAAGAAGGGTTATGTTTTATATGATCTGGATCATAATCAGTTGATTGTATCTAGAGATGTGAAATTTGTTAAAACTACATTCCCTTATGCAGATGATAGTGTTTCTCAGCAATCTCAAGAAATGCACACTGGAATTTTCTCATCTCCTTTTACATATCTCTTTGATGAAGCATCAGATTCCTTAATTCCTACTTTCATTCCTGAACAGGATGTCTCTCATGAGTCAGAAGAGATAACAAATTCTGCCAGATTCATCCTAATTCAGAAGATCCAAACTTCATTTCTGAGGATCAGTTGCATCATGACACTTTTTCTGATTCATCTTCACCTCAGGTTGTAGTTCATGTGCCTACTACTGGGGTTGTTCCAGCTGGGGTAAGGAGAGCAAGAAGAGTTAGTAATCCACCTTCTTGGATGCAGGATTATGTTGGCAGCATCACTTTTTCATTGCCTAACTACTCTACATATGGACTTACTCCACCTACTTTTCCTTATCAAGTTTCCCCTGTTTTCACATCTTCATACAAGGTTTTTCTGGTCAATTTGGATGGAGTAAGAGAACCTGCATCATTTCAAGAAGCAAACCAATCAGCTGAATGGAGAGGAGCCATGGAACAAGAATTAATTGCTTTGGAGGCAAATAGCACTTGGGAGTTGTGTCCTTTACCTGCTGGTAAACGTGCTATTGGATGCAAGTGGGTCTACAAAGTTAAACTAAGAGCTGATGGTACGGTTGAAAGATGCAAAGCTCGGTTGGTTGCAAAAGGTTATAACCAAGAGTATGGGACCGACTATACAGAAGTTTTTTCTCCTGTTGCTAAACTAGTGACAGTCCGATTTCTCCTTGCTTTGGCTACAGGTAATGGTTGGAGTTTACATTATATTGATGTTAATAACGCTTTTTTACATGGATTCCTTGCTGATTAAATCTACATGACCCCACCTCAAGGCTATCTTAAGGCAAAACAGGGAGAGGTTTGCAAGTTAGTCAAGAGCTTGTATGGTCTCAAACAGGCTTCCCGTGAGTGGAATAATGAGTTTTGCATGAAGCTTTTCAGCTATGGTTTCATTCAATCAGCACATGATCATTGTCTTTTCTTTAAAGGTAAGAGAGCTTCTTTTATCTGCCTGTTTGTGTACGTTGATGATGTGTTAATTGCTAGTCCTGATGAAGCTTTGATTTGTGATCTTAAGAGTTATTTACATGATGCTTTCACAATTAAAGATCTTGGGCCTGCACATTATTTCTTGGGGATGGAAATTGCTAGGGGAGAGAGTGGAACTTATTTGAATCAAAGGAAGTATATCTTGGACTTGATTGATGGAGCTGGTTTATTAGGATGTAATTCTGTTGCCACGCCTTTTCCTCCAGGCTTGAATCTTTCGGTCAGAAGCCATGATTATTTAGATTCACCAGAATCTTATAGGAAACTTGTTGGAAAGATGTTGTATTTGAATCTTACACGACGTGACATTTATTATGCAGTGCAACAACTCAGCCAGTTTGTTGCCAAGCCATGTAAACACCATTGGGATGCTGCACTCCATGTCTTGAGATATCTCAAAGGTTGCCCTTATTTGGGATTATTTTATTCTCAAGATAATAACTACTGTGTCACAGCTTACAGTGATGCTGATTGGGGGACTTGCCACCTTACACGCCGGTCTTTAACAGGTTACTGCTTGTTTTTAGAACGTTCATTAATCTCTTGGCGATGCAAGAAGGAGGTCACGGTGGCTCTTTCATCTGCAGAGGCAGAATATCGTGCCCTCAGCACCACTGCCAAGGAGATGGTTTGGATTTCCTACCTTCTTCAAGATTTTGGAGTGTCTTCTTCTACTCCATTTCCTTTATATTGCGATAACCAGGCTGCTTTGCACATTACGAAAAATTAGGTTTTCCATGAGAGAACAAAGCATATCGAGAGGGATTGCCACTTTGTTCGTGCCAAGTATCAAGATGGCTTGATTCTTCCTTCTTTTGTGCCATCTGCTACCCAACTTGCTGATTTTTTCACAAAGGCTTTGCCTGGACCTCGGTTTCGTAGTCTTCTGTCCAAGATGGGCTTGCTTGATCTCCATCACGCTCATCTTGCGGGAGGGGGGGGGGGGGGGGGGTAAAGGGAATGAAGCAGTAGATGTGTGCATGCAAGCATGCACACGTGATCCAAGTGCTAAGTCCTCAATCCGAGTGATGTGATATCTTGTGATCTAGACCCTACTTTGACTGATGATTTGATGGTTATGATTGTATTGCTGAGCTGTCAAAAGTGTGTTAGTTTAGAGAGTGTGAGGCGGTTAGAAGTAAAGAGTATAAATACTATCTCTGAGCTAAGAAATTGTATCTTGTATCTTCAATTTGATTTCAGAAATAAAACATGAGTTCTTTTCTTCTCTTCTGCGCTTTCATCTCTGAGATTCAACATCCAGTATTTTTTGTTCCTTGCCCAATTAATTAAAGCGTGCATTTAAGTAGCTCGTACTTCTTATTAGATTGTCCTATTATAAATAATTCTTTTTAAAATAAGCAAATAATTTATTTTTTAAAAGTTGTTGATCCTACTCAGAAACAAAGCGAGGGTGGTGCTGGGGTCAATGGAGTCCCCAAGGGTTTTTGGCAAAGGTAGAGAAGTATACTAGTTATTTCATAAATTACCTAGACAAATAAATATAAAAATAAGAGTGTATTGAGATCGAATCTAAAATATTTTGCTCATTAAGTCATCATCTTATAGCATACTATTCCCTCCGTCCCGTTATTTTTGTCTTGTTTTTCTTTTCGGGTTGTCCCGTTATTCTTGTCTTATTTCCTTTTTTGGAAATAATTAGTAGATAATTAATTTGTTATAGAATCCACTTTACACCTTTGATCATACTTTTCCACCTCATTTTTTATGTCATTCACTATTCTCCTTCTCTCTCTACTCATTTTATTCCACTTTATTTCACTATTCACTCTATCTCTACCCACTTTATTTTACTTTACCACTTTATTTCATTATTCACTCTCTCTCTACCCACTTTATTTTACTTTAAAAATTCCACTAAGGCGATATGCATCGCAGCCCGAAGGAGGCGTCTCGAGGGGTGCTCGAGACCCCCTCGGCTCGAGACAGTTGCGTGGAAGGGCTCCACGGCTCGAGATCGGCTCGAGCGGCGCGTGTAATGCAGGCGCGGAGCCAAAAAAAAGTCGGGCGCGTGCGTTGCACGCGCCAATGGTATGAATTTTAAATGCGCAACGAGCGAAAAACGTCTACATTTTAATTTTTTTTTATTTTCTTTATTCATTTTTTACACCTATAAATACATCATTTCTTCTTCCATTTTTTTCATCCCTTTCACCTCCAACACCTCTTCATCTTTTTCATTTCTCCAACAAATTCATCCAAAAAAAAATTATGGACCCCAACAACTCATTTTCATCGGCGTGGTTTTCCGACATGTCCGACAATATGTATGGTTTCACGGGGGCGGGGCTTAATCAAATCAACTTCAACACTCCAGCCTCCGCCGAATCCTACCCGTCCTTCTCCCCCGACACCGACAGCCCGACGACAAATACCGAGGATCGCCTCATTTTGGCGCCGTCGTCCCAGCCCGCTACCAAAGCAAGAAAGAACAAGCAAGGGCAAAGGCATCGCCACCTCCGCCACCGCTGCCGAGGAAGATGATGAGGAAGCCGTCAAGGGCTCCAAGCGTCAGAACTGCACCGACGAACAAGCCACCTACTTGGCACAAATTTAGGTGAAGGAGACCTGCAACTCCATTGTCGGATGTGACCAGTCTGGCGAGAGATAGTGAGGCAAGGTCCAAGAGCGTTTCAACAAGAAGTTCAACCTGCGCGATGAAGAGCTGCTTCGGCCGCATCCAGATAGCGGTTAAAGCTTGGATCGTCACTTACCAGAAAGCGACCGCTCGCCGGCAAAGCGGCGCCGATGATGGGATGGTGCTCGCCGAAGCCCAATCCATCTACAAGACTTCAACGGGAAGCCCTTCTTTCCACTTTTTCACACCTTGGGAGATTCTCAAAGACAATCCCAAGTTCCTCCTCGCCAATTTTCTAGACATACCCTCCATGAAGAGGAAGAAGACTACGGCGGAGAGCAACTACACATCTTCGGCATCCCAGCCGTCAGCGGAGGAAGCCCAGTCCACCGAAGGAGAAAGCGCACCTCCCCGACCGGAGGGTCGAGATGCGGCAAGGGCCAGGGCAAGGTCTAAAGGAAAGAAGCCGGCAGAGGAGTCGTCCGAGTTTGAATCCATCATGGATCGATATACCTCCCGACTTACCCAGTTCGTCGAGGCCAAGCATGAGATCGCGTTGGCGTTGCGGGAATTAGTTCAAGCGAAGCTGAAAAATGCTCGTGCGAGGATGGAAGCTATTCGGCAGAAACAATATGCCACCGACTTGGAAGTGGTCTCCAGGGATACGAGATTCATGACGCTAGAGCAGCTCCAGGTTCACTTGATGATGGTGGAAGAGGTGAAGCAACGTCGGGGATGGGCGTAGTTTATTTTTCGTAATTTTTAGTTGTTATGTAATTTTTTATTTTTTTAATTAAGTAGTGTTTTTTTTATAGTATGCTGCATGTAATTTTCCAATTTTCAAATATTAATGGAAAATTCGTATTGTTTATTAATTAGTGTATTTTAATTTATTTACGTATACATGAATTATTTTAATAAAATGAAAATGGGAAATTGTTTAATATTGTACTGGAGACCCCTTGAAGACCGTTGGGATGCAGGAGTAGGGGTCTCTAAGGGGTCTCTAGTGCTGGAGACACCCTTGGAGACCACTAATGATCTCCAAGGGATGCAGATAGCCTAAACATACTTTCTATTCTTAATTATTTTCTCCTTAAACCTCGTGCCAAAAAGAAACAAGACAAGCCTGGTGGGACGGATGGAGTACAATTTACTATGATTTTTTTTTATTTTTTATATTTAATGTGTTTATTTTTATTAAATTGTTGTAATATGCTCATAGTAAAATTGTAATTTATATTTGAAATTTTTTATAAATTCTTCTTATGCATGTAAAAAAAATTATTAGTTCGATCCCCTAAGTCGAAAGTCTGGCTTTGTCACTGGTCCTACTCTTTGGGAACACTTTCTACCCTTGATATTATACTCGTGCCCAAAAGTTTTAGCCATTTATTGCGGAACAAAGGGGATATTTTTATCATCTTATTTTACATCATGGTCAAATTAAACAAAATCCTGAAGATAATGTAATTCAATAATGAAGTTTTGGCGAATTAAATCACGAATTTTATGGTGTTTTGCAATTGAAACTTGACTAATTAGATCATGAACTTTCCAACTCTTACCATTAAAACTTGCCCTATTTCCGGCAGACGGAATGATGACATACATGGCTGTCTGGAAGAAGAACAATTTTCCTTTTCATTTTCCTTCAACAACCAAATACAAAGCTAAGAAAATTAAATGTAAATTCTCTAAACTATATAACCCAAGTAATTGAAGTAAATAACCTGCATTGACGCGAAATGCAATAGTTTTGAGTCTGCTATTTGAAACAACAATTTTGAGCCATAGTTTATCAGCGGCATGTGGCCTTAAATTAACGCCTACTTTTTAGTTTTATGTATATCAGTATATGTAGTAGTATATTGTTTTAGACTTTACTAAATCTAAAATGTAGCTAATGCATGTTTCGATAGAGCTGACTAAATTAACATTATATTTTTCTACTGAAAATAATTAGAAAATGTAAGCATATTCCAAATACACAATCGAATGTCACCCTTCAAATAAATACGTCCACATCCATTATAAGAAATGACTAATGATATTAACTCAATTTAACCAAAATAAATTTAGAAATTATCAACTCGGAACAAACAAACATAATTGAGTATACATCCCAAGTCCTATATTATATGCACGGCATTAGGAAATTATTACAATTTACTAACATAATCTCTGCAATAAATATTTTAACTATCCGTCCATAAATTTTACTTAATGACATGAAACTGTGAACTCAATTCCTTATTACTATTATAATAAGGTGGAACTCTCATTCTCATACATGAGGAGGAGAAAGGAAAATTAGGCCAAAAAATTATTAAAAAAAAAGGAGAAAATGGCATATTCAAAGTTTTCAGTTGCTATTCGTTGCATGTTGATGCTGTACTGCACTATGCTTCTGTTATCAGGTAAATGATACTACTAGTATATTTCATAATTTCGTATAAAATAATTGGGTTGATCAAATTAATTAGTACTAGTAATTAACAGGTGAGATGATGGTGAATGGTAAGAGTTGCAGCATAGGGCTTCCGTTTGTGGACACAGATTGTGTGGGTGAGGAGGCAAATTTGCCATGCTGGCAAGAGTGCCAGCGGCGTCATGGCCCCACCGCCAAGGCTTTTTGCCGTTCTATCGCTCCTGTTTTACCTACCCAAGTTTGCTGGTGCAATTATCCTTGCTAAACCCAAACCCCCCTCCACCTCTACTTAATTTGTATACAAACATTTTATTTACTTAATTAATAATATAATAATCCACCTCTCTCTCTCTCTCTCTCTCTCTCACACACACACACACACACATTCGGAGTTATCATAAAAGTAAAAGTTAAATTACAATATAATGAATCCTAATTACAATTTATATAAGAAAATTGAAGTTTGAACAAAAAAATGTATGATGTCCTTATATGAAATAATCAATCATAACAATCGATTATTAATTAACACTAATACAAATTAAAATTAAATACTAAACTATATATATATGTTGGGAGTGATTCCCATGCAAATGAATCTTAAAGTGAGAATTAGGAATTAATCTCCACTATTGATTATATCTACATGGAGGGTCAAGATTTGGCCTGGTCAAAGCGGGTCAAACTCGGGTCAACCCGTTGACCTTTTTTTTTGGGTCAGCTCACATGCACCACTTCACATATTTGGATGCACTACTCTATATAACGAGATGCACCACTAAGGGCATTGAGATGCACAAGATTTTCAGTTTTGTTTTAATTTTTTTTTTATTTTCGTAAAACAATGTGCATCTAATTACAATGTGTGGTGCAACTAGTTACAATATGTGGTGCATCCGATTTTTTTTTTCAGGTTTTTTACAAATTTTTTTCAGTTTTTCTTTTCAGTTTTTTTTTTACAAATATTTTTTCCCGGCTCCGCCTCCGCCTTCAGCTTCGATTTTACGGCTCCGCCTTCGCTCCGATTACTAATATAAGGATAATCGGCGGCCAACAATTTGAACTTTTTCAGCTCGCTCCGAAGCTTTCGGCTCCCCTCGCTCGAATCTTGACCAAAGAAGAAGCGGCAAACAAAAAAACGAAGAGGCAAACAAAAAAACGGGGGATAATAAATCAGAAAATTTAAAAAAATATCGGAAAAAAAAACCAAAACTCTGGTGCATCTAAATGCACTTAGTGGTGCATCTCGTTATATAGTGTGGTGCATCCGAATATGTGAAGTGGTGCATATGTTACCGTTAAAAAAAAAGAAAAAAAAATTGAAAATCTGGTATATCTAAATGCACTTAGTGGTGCATCTGAATATGTGAAGTGGTGCATTCGAATATGTGAAATGGTGCATATGAGTTGAACTTAAAAAAAACTTGAAAAAAAATCGAAAAAAAAAGTCAATAGGTTGACCTGGGTTTGACCCGACCAAATCTTGACCCTTCATCATCCATAGATCTATGGTGGAAATCTATTCTCATTTCTTAGGATAATATTTATTCTCATATGATATATATATATATATATATATATATATATATATATATATATATATATATTTCTAATCGGGTATAATGCTATAAGACGAGATAATAAAATTGACAAATGAAAGTGACTCTAGAAAATATCACTCTCTTTCTCATGCACAAAAATCTTGAATCATATATTGTCCGAATATACGAGCTCGAATTTGATAACGTTCTCAGCTGGTTGATTATAAGATGAAATGTTATGTTGAAAAAATCACCTCATCTACATATTAAGTTTATAATTTATATATGCCATAAACAAGCAAATAATTCTAGTTGCAAAACCGGGAGGTAGTGATGGACTTGATGGATGATGGTGATAAATACGGATTTTCCCATCTTTATAAGCTTAATTGATGTTAATTTGTATTGGGGAATCATGTTTGGAATGAGTTTTGTGTTTAAGTATTGTTAATTTGTGAAATATGATGCTCGTTCGTATTTTGTTTGATTTTGCAGAAATTTAGAGTTAATCTTATTCAAATTGAGCATGATAGGATGAAAGTACAGTTCGATAGGAATTCGTAGGCGAAAACGGATCCAAAATCGGAGTTATAATGAAGGAGAACATGCCAAAACAAAAACGTTGCGCGCTGGCCCAGTATACATGCGTACAGCACGCGAATTTTCTAGATTTATCCTATTTTTTGTTATTTTCTCCTATTTTGATTATTTTCTACACCTATTAGGATACAACCTTGTACTCCCCACACTTATATATATATATATATATATCCTTCAAAACACATCTATCTCTCATGTCTCTTCTTTATCTTTTAATCCTTTAATTTCTTATCTTTTTCTTTTATTTTTAGATTAGGTTAGTTTAGATTTATTTTCTTGGAGGAGTTTTGAAGATTGATAGAAGAGAAGAAGAGACACTCAAGAACTACGGATTCGCCTACGGTTTTTATGTTATTTATTAGATATTGTCTATGATGAGTATGAGTAACTAATTTCCTTTTATCCTAGGGCTAGAGAATAGATGGATAATTAACTTTGATTTTTATTTGATTGATCAATTACGACCCTCGCTTCTTTCTTGTGTTCTTGGTTTGATTGTTTGCTTAATTGCTTAGCTACCAATTTTGCATGATTTGATGTGTTAACTTGATATCGGAAGAAGATAGTGTGAATGTTGAAGACAAACTAAAACAATTGTTCTGGGTTGATACAATATCTATAAAGAACTACCATATTTTTGGAGATGTTGTATCTTTCGATGCAATTTAGTGTACCAACAGGTTAGATGTTTATATTTGTTGATGCGTTTGTTTGTTTTGTGTATTTGTGTTTTTTTAATCATACAGAATCATGCATTACATTACTAAAATTATGTTTTTATAATGTGGCATACATGATATATCAGTTAATGAGATACGTAGTTGGTATTTGTGCATTAGATTTCTTTTATTTATGCATTGGCTGAATAATAATAATTACTATTTTTTCCTTCTTTTATTTATTAGGTACAACATGATATTTGCTCCATTCACAGGGAAAGATAATCATGGAAAATGTGTAACATTTGCTGCCGGGTTGCTGTCCAAAGAAGATGTCGAGTCATACTCATAGCTCTTTGAGAAATTCTTGAAGTGCACGGGTAATAGTCCAACAGTGTTGATAACAGACCAGGATCCAGCGATGAAGATTGCAGTTGAACAAGTCATGCCTGATACACATCATAGGTTTTGCATGTGGCATATCTACTAGATGACGAGGTATTTGCTGTTTCGACTAAATTTATTCTAAAGTCGCCTGCAATTAAATGATATCAAAGTAGCATAAATTAATCACCTAAGTCGTCTCTCAAGGAAAACTTAACAGGGAAATTATTTGTATTGCAAAAAAAAAAAAAAAAAAAAAAAGCAGTAAAAAGTAGGGTTTTGATTTATTTATAACTAGGCGAAAAGATAAATTAAACATAAACTAAACCTAGGCAAGAATGAAAATCTAATATAACGAAATCAATAAGAACTTCGAAATTAAACATGAATCCAAGTAATTAATTGCATAGAGAAATTGAAATAGCAAGAATAAATAAACTCATAAACTTAACTTGCATTGAAAGAAATCTGGAATTGAAATTGAATCCGTGGTGGTTGATGTTCTTGAATCCAGAATGAAATTACTAATCTATGAAAGCAATAAACTAAGAACAATCTAAAAGTATTTTGGTGCTCAAAAATTGGAAAAATCGCCCAAAAAGTGGAAGAAGTGCGGAAGGAAATAAATTTGTCTTATTTATAGTAGATTTCATGCCTTCGCGCCACCATGGGCCAAGCGATCGCTTAGAGGGTCAAGCGATTGCTTGGCCCTGCCTCGCACGCCCTTTTTGTTTCGATCATATCTCTCTCGTCCGAACTCCGATTTCACACAGTTTTCGCCTACGAATTCGTATCGAGACGTACTTCAATCCTATCAAGTTCAAACTCCTCAAATATTTGTCACATTATTTCTCATTTTCGTCCATCTCTCGTCTATTCCCTCGCAATTCTTACAAAACCAACATGTTGGAGAGATTAACTAGAACCAATGAATTTAACAATAAAATCCAACAAAATAGTGATGAGAAAGATCGCTTGACACATAAATACACATCGAAATGAAGCACAAAATGAGGCGAAACATTTGCCAAGAAGTTCAATAGAATAGTGTGGTCTGAATATCTTCAACCATTAGAGTTTGAGCAAAGATGGATTGAACTCATGAATGAATTTGGATTGTCTCAACATAAGTGGTTTTCCAGTTTGTTTGTGTCACGGTCCATTTGGATTCCCGCGTATTTTAAGAATTTAAATATGGGAGGATTATTTAGGACGACATCGCTGTCGGAGAGTGAGAACAACCTTTTTCACAGATTCTTCAATCAAAAGGCAAATTTATGTGCTTTTTTTATGCATTTTGGGAGTGCTTTGGATGCACAACGACATACACATGCTCAATTTAGCAGCAAGGATGAATCCCGCTTTCCAGTCCTTCAGACAAAGTTATCGATCGAGAAACATGTTGCTAGTGTGTATACTAACAACATTTTCATATATATACAACAATAAATTGTAGTTGCTGTTAATGTGTGTTGTATCACCAAGATGAAGTCTAGGATGCCAATGTTTATGATATTGATGATACTTAGAATGGAGTATTTACCGTGACACATAATGTAGAAGATAACTACGTTTCATGTGGATGCAGTAAGTTTATTACAAAGGGTCTTATATGTCAGCACGTGTTTCTTATTTTCAAGAATATGAAATTGCAGTCCATTCCAGAGAGATATATTATTCGACGCTGGACCAAATTGGCATGTCATGGAAAAGATGGACTTTATAACAATGTCATTTCATCAATCCAATGTCCGTGTTTGTCGGTAAGCAAGTAGATATTTTCTGAGGTTTACAAGTGTATTGGATTTGTTGATGGAAAAGTGGAACAATTGGAGCACTTGTTAGTTGATTTGAGAAGGCTAACTGATAAGTATAGCAGCTTGGTTGGATCAACTTTTGATGGTAATGGTAATCAAAAGTTGTTTCAAATTTATTATGGTTCCACCATCCCAGAAACCATTAGTGTTCTTCCACCCAATCCTGTGAAAACTAAGGGAAGTGGCAGCAGATTGAAGTCACGAAAAGAGAAGGCACTACTACAAATATTCACATACATGACACATTTTTTATGACGGTTGATACGGTAAACCGTCGTGGATGTGCGTCTTTTAACATTGCATGACGGTTCGATAGTATTACGTCATGTATGTGAGTACTAAATCAATTATACATGACGAAATCATTAAGACCAACATGTATTCATTGACTTTTCTTGACAGTTATAACAATTGTAATTGTTAATCGTCGTAAAAAAGTTTTTTATTTTATATTTTTACATTAATTTTAATATAAGAAATACATATATTTTTTCTAAATTTCATTTCCATTCCTCCAACCCTACCCCCCTTTCAAGCGCCGCTCTACTCTCTATCTCTCTCAGTCTCTCTACCACTCGCAACCGTATCCACCGGTGCCGCCGCTTTGCCTCTCCGTCACTCCGTGCTCACGCTCTCCCTCTCCGTCACTCCGCCGCCGTTTCTCCCTCTCCACCGTTGTCTTCTTCTCGCGGCAGCCGTCTCTCCCTCTCTTCTCACCGGCGCCACGCCGCCACTCTCCCTCTCCGTCACTCCGTGCTCATGCTCTCCTTCTCCGTTACTCCCCCACCGTCACTCGCTTCTGGTAATTTTTTCAACATTCAATCGTCTCTTTCTTTGATTCCATGGATTATATATCTTCCTCAAACAATGTTATTATTCTTGATTTCTGTTTTGCCTCTATTTCTATTGTTTATAGTTGCAAAACTAGAAATTATGAGCAAAGGTTCGTTCTGCCCATCTTAAACTATGTTAATCACAATTTGAACTATTTCATGCACCTAAGTGTTTGTTTGATTCTAATTCCGATGTACGATCCATTGGTTCTTTGAAATGTTCACAATTTGAGCTATTTCATGTACTTCGAGTGGATTTGTGATTCTGCTTTTTAGGACTCAAATGTATACTTTAAATTCACTGGTTTTAAAAAATCTAACCCAACATGTCACACAAAAATTTGTAATTCAACACTACTTAGATACAAAATGAAATAATATATTACATAAAAAAGAACTAACTTCAATACTTAGTTCAACTTATAATATATTAATATGAGTGATATGATATAGATGCACTAATTAAGAACATCCACAAATTATTGACACAATTAGTTCAATTAGTTCAACTTGTGTCTGACACAATTAGCATCTCGCTTATGTGCTTTACTTGTATCTGCACAATGTATTCTTTATAAATTTAAATAGCAAACTTAGCATGGTTGGGGGGCCTTAATGATTAATTTAAAATTATTTGGCCAAAAATATTTTGATTTGCCTGACGGCATTAAAAGCATCACGGTGGCCTTAATTGGAATATTGGATGAACATTTGGAAGGAATCAATTACTAATTCATCACTTATATTTCAATTTAATGGTCAGAAAATCGATGGAGTTGCATGAACTATATATTAATATGAAACTGAGATGAAACATTGCGTCTGAAGCGTCATCATCACTATTGCGGAGTAACTGATTTCATAAACTTACGGGAAAATGCTTTTAAAATAACTGCTAAAACCTTTTAGATAAGATTGAAAACTGTGTTAGATTATACTCACATCCCGAATTGTTGCAGCGTGAAAATCTTCCTGGGTTCAAGTATTTTTCGCTCAATGGCAAGATGGATTCGAAGCAATTCACTACAAAAATGGCGAAGAAGCCAGTTTAGGCTGCTAGGAATTCATTTAAACGATATAAGGAGGCGGGGAGGTTGCAGATTGAAGCGTTCTGGAAGAGGAATTGCATGGTGATGTTGGGTGCCGGCAGGTTGGTGGTGTGCTGTGGCGGTTGCTGTTTGGGATCCCGACCACGTTTATCAGCCATTGTCGCATTTACTGTGAGTTGCTCTCCTCTTGTTCTAGATGACTGAATTGTATCGCCTTTATATCTAGTTATATGTTTTGTTGTGATTGGTCATGGGTTGATGATTTGATGGTGTGATATACACTACTAAGTATTGGTGTGTGGACTGTGAATGCTTAAGTTATCTTATATTGCAGAAATATTATGCATATGCTAATTGAGCTCTTGCGTACCTCTAGACACAATAGAGGGGCTTTGGACTCTTGCCACAGTTATCCTTGTAACTGCAAGATTGATCAATATACCTTAAACATCTATATAGTTCTAGTGAATTCAGTTGATTGTGTATTACTTGGAACTATCAGTTATGGATATTAGTATATGATTTGGTTAAGTAGGCCTTATTATTTCTAGCAATTTGCAATGCTAATCCTGGCTTGAATGGAAGTGCTAGTAGCTAATTGTCCTTCACATAAGACTTTATGAATCTCATCTCAATTACCTCCCAAATATTTGAGCTTACAATCTTTTCCTAGTGCTTCACATTCATCATGTTTTAATAAACTAGTAATTACGCATGAATACTTTCAGTCAAGTTTATCTCCATGATGCACCTAAAATCTTGTAAACCTACAAGGAGAAGAAGGGAACAAAAAAAGTATGAGAACGAGGCTTATCCACCACCCAATCTTAACTTACAATTAACATACAAGAAGACCAAAGGGAATGAAATTTCAGCCAAGTGGGTGCTATAGTTGTCTAAATCTTTCTGCTTCTTTACAGACAACCCATACTACAAAATCTACTTTATTTTGTTTTTTAAGTGCATATTTTTTTTTTCAAGATTCTTTGGAGGTTTTTGCTTAAATTCTGTTTTGAAGAAAAGCTGAAATGTAAATTATGCAATAGAAGGCTAGGTGCTAGCTTTACCTTGTGTGTTTCTTTGTTATAATGTGGTTGTCTCTTTCCACTTTTTCAACCTCCCTTCCCTTACAACCTTACTCCATCTCTAAGATGATTCATGAGTCATGGGGATGATGTGCTTGCAGAGTTTAAGTTGATGTTAAAAAATTCAGTTACCATTTTACATAGTGGATTCTTTTTATTTAGCAATAAGAATGGCAAAAAATTGAAGGAATAGATGTTGCCCTTGACATTTTACACAAATAAACTTGAATAGGAAATAGGAAAGTCAAATCATTTAATTGTGTTACATGTGATTTTTTTTTCTCATAATGTGAAGTGATATCTTTCAGATTTCCCTTTACAGATTTAGGCCTTAGACTAAATATATTTAGTGTTTATTGATTGTTGATTCCATCATCATAGTGAGCTTACAGGAGAAGAAAAACATCAAAAAATTATCCAAATGGGAAATTATCACGGTACACATTCTAACTTATAGCTAATATTTATTTTGCACACTTGACTTCATTTTGACGTATATAATAGGGTCCTATACAGTCGGATGCCCATCAATGTGGATATTATGTATTGCGGTTCATGAAAGAGATAGTAGAAGGATTTCAAAGTGATCAATCACTTTTCATTAGCTCACCGGTAATAACATATTATAGTTTGTAATCACATTAAATCAATATTTTTGAAGATTCTCATCACTTGCTATATTTTGAAATATCTTTTTGTGCGCTTGTTGTGTCTGTAGTTTCCAACAAGTAATAGTTATTCTAAAGGCGAGATTGATGAAGTCCGGGATGAGTGGGCTACTTGTGCGATTGATCATGTACAAGATTCAGGTATACATTATTTTATTTAATGATGTCATGCATATTTTCTAAGTTAGGTACTTGATTAATATGTTGAATTTGAATATACATTTTTTCTAATGTTAGGTAACTGATATCCGAGTTCGTGACATCCAACCGTTGCTGTCGGCCTACATGAGAGAAAGAAATCGTTGAAATTATTATGCATGTGAGGTCTTTTGTGAACAATTGGCTTATTTAGTTTTGTTAATCAAGAACACAATATTTTGTTATGTACCAACTAAAAATTGATGTATTTGAATATTTAATTGATGAAATGTATGGTGATTTAAAGTATTTATTATTTTGGAATGCTTACATGTTCTTAAAGTATTGGTTTATAGCAAGTATAAATATATATATTAAAAAAATTTAAACATTTCATGACGGTTATAAAGCGACAAGAATTGTAACAGAACTCGTGATAGTTATCAACCGTCATGACAACATAAAAAATTTCGTCATGAAAAGAAGGGAAACATTACAATTGAATATTAAACATGACGGATATAAAACGTCATGTAAACTACATCTTAGAATGTAAAACTTCAAATTAAACGTAAAGAAAACCTTTCTTAACGGATAATTATGCTCAAACATGACGGATATTATCTGTCATTAAAAGTATTTTTCATGACAGATGTTCTCCGTCATCTATACTACGTAGTATAGATGACGGGCACCTAGACCACGGTTGGGAGCACTCATAGATGACGGATTTTCTCCGTCATGTATGTCTGTTTTTGTAGTAGTGAGGCATTGCTAGATATGAACAAGCCTAAGAGAAGATGTAGCGATTGCAATCAGTTGACAAATCATGACAAACGAAATTGCATTGTGTTGAAGGCCAAATATAGTGTTGTTTAAGTTTTCTACAGAGATTACTATTAGTTATTATTTCATAAATAATTATTTTCATTTACAGTATTTTTCTTCATTTTTTCTGACTTTGTGGGTTCACCTATGTGATACAGATTATTGTTATTATTATCTCTATTCAGATTATTCGTATTTGTTAGTTGATGTTTTTCTGCACATAATTACATAATGCATTAACACGATATATCTGATGCATCAACTTGCAATTGTGAATGCACAAATAGGAAAACAACAATGTAAGTAAAAGAAGAAACTGCCAGTAATGTAAGCAAGATGTTCATATAAATGCACGAGTGACATACAATATCCTTGTCAATAGAACACTGCTAAGTACTCATATATAATCATATATAATAATGTTTAGCCATGATATATTATGTTTTTCAGATTAAACAAAAGAAATCTAATTAACATCCAAAAGTATCAAATATCCAAGCACCATATAAAGTCAATTACAACCCAAATTTAGTTCAGCAGCAAGCTTTCTAGTTTGCCCTTTTTCCCATAATAGAACGCCATGTAATGTAATGGGACTCCGATTGACTAGTCATTTTTTTCTTCTTATCATTCAAATCTGAGACAACTATGGGTGTCAAGTATCACACTCGTAGTATCTTTAGCAACTTCTGGTTTTGACCTTTTACAGTGAGACCACACTTCCAGTTTGTTAAATCTCCTCTCATATAGGTCTCCATATGTCTCATCAAGTAAACACATGTATCAATTGTGTTGTTCTTGTTTCCCCATTTCAGGTATGGAACACACAGACTCCCTTTTTCTACATGTGCTGCTTTAGATCCAAGATTTTTTTGCTTCAGAAATTCAACAAAAAAGGACTTGTCATACTTGCTCATATTACAGTCATTATTGTCTTCAATAACACTGGCTATCACAATCGAGTTTCCAGTTTTCACATTGATGGTTACCATATAGAAATGGTTTCCCTTTAATAATGGAAAGAAAAACTACAACAAATGGTAACAACATTTAGTGTACCAACAACTTGACATATGTAATGATTCCAAATAATATAAATCAAATAGATAAATTGTGTAACATGTAGTTTACCACATCAATTTTGTTGACTGGTTCATGCTGATTATGTGTCAAATCAGAGCTCAATTTCTCAATAAACTCAACAAGTTTTCTTTTATCTTCCCATTCTTCTGGTGGATTCACAAAAGCATTCATCCAAATAGAATATATCTAATAGTCAGTACATATATATTGTGTATTTTTACCACTCAATAGATGCATTAATATCAATTACTAGATGCATTAATCATTTTATATTTAACATCTCAATAAATTTTAACAAATAACAAAATCATTTAAGTTAGGCTACTTACACAAACATCCATAGTAACAAAGAAACGGCACGGTGACGACCCTTTTTCTCGAGCCCTCTCACTATCATTTAGTATGGTGCTACAACCATTGATTACACCAACACAAACATTATTTCCTTTTGATAGTGACATCAACTCAGATTTTTTACTTCCACATAGTCATTTTTTAAGATCACATCATCCCTGATTTAGAAAAAGAATGTCTAGTTATAATTATCAAATGTAAAAAAATTTAAAAACAAAATAATAAATGCATTTTATTCCATATCTATCAGTTGTCTCCTTTTTTAGCCATATGAATGCTGCAATTTTTACTTCATCCATTGTTAGTCGTGGTTTGATATCAACTGCCTTGATAAGATATGGAGAGCACATATTCTCTAGTTTTTTCAAGACATTTTTGGCCCTACACGTCATATTACGTGTTGATGTGGATTTTTCCTGCCAAAATAGTAATTATAGTAATTCTAAAAGAAAACAATAATAGCAAAATATAATATTATTGATAAGTAATATTGTACTACTTTTTTCTTGTCTTTTAGAGCCTCTTCATTTGTTTCTTCAGACACTGCCACCTGTTCATCGGCTCCCTATTTATTCACAGAATTTTGGTATGAAAATACGAATGCACAAATAACAATAAACAGATGCAGCAACACATTAGAACAACTGCATTAATTCACAAGATTTATAATACACCTATTTGTGCATTTTATATTAAACAGGTTTATAGTTCTATTCATCAGAATACTAATTTCATAAAATAAGAACTTCATTATGAATTACATGCTCTTCTTCCACATCCTCTGATTCCACATTTTCATCTATCTCTTGAACCACCTTAGATATTATGGTTGTATCAGCCTGGTAGCAAAATAAAAAAAATGAATAGTTATTTAACAAAATATGATAATAAGATATGCAATGCACAAATAATTGTAAACAAATGTATCAATTTATTACTACAAATGCATTAGAGTAATAACCTCATCTTGGATTACACGTTCATGTGCTTCATCTACATCTATACCCAACATGTCATCATGGTATCCATCTATTATATCATGTGGTGTCAATCCACCAGTTATTAGTGTTTAAAATAATATTTGAAACAAATAAATAACAACAACCATATGCATCAACATATTAGAACAAATGCATTAAACTAGTAATCTCATCTTCGATTTCATGTTGTTGTTCATTAACTTTTTCTTGGATTTCATGTGCTTTATCTATCTAGTGGGACAAAAATTAATAGATTATTGATTAGCAAAACATGCCAATAAGCTTGATAATAGATTAATTATTTGTTAGAATTTGTATGATATCGTTATTAATTCTAACCTCTGTAAAAAGTGGCGTCAAGCCAATACTAAAGTTTGGCATATCATCGGTGCTTTCTAGAAATTGCTTAAACTTCGCCTCCGCAACATGAAAATCGCAAGTAGACTTCTATACTTCATCATCCTTCCAAAACTCAGCATCCTGTGATTCTGTGCCATTATTTTTGGGCTGATCTTATGCATGTCCACTTTTGGAGAGCTTGTTACTCAAAATCATCCCTTTTGCTGCCTCTACAGATTTCATGAAGTCTGATGTGCCCGCTACATCTGGTGGGGCATTTTCAATCATGCTCAACAATTCTACCATTTTTTCAACAATGATCTTTGATGTGGAGATTATATTCTTGGAATATTTCTCTGCACTTATGGCCTCCAACTCCATGCCTTCACCATTTTCTGATGTAGTTCCGTCATTTATGTTGTCAATATTAATATTGCAATCATCTTCCTGATTACCGTTGTCGTCCATATTGACATCTTGGGAAGTATTTAACACATCCTCCAAAACAATAGGATCCAATGGCCTCCCTTTTTCAAAACCACCAGCACGAATTTCCATGTCCTGACGCTCTTTCAAACGTTCATAATTCCAATTTATAAAAATCGGAAATTGACGTGAAACATCCATGTTAAATACCTTAACCATGTCTACATAATAAACCTGCAAAATTTCAAAATAAAATTATTACAATTTCAGTGAGAATACTAATATTTGTGCATTACTATTCTTAGAGTTTGTGCAACAGATTACTCAATATTTATGCATCTATATTCAATGATTTGTGCATTACCATTTTACAATTTATAATATGATAGATAATTCAACACAAGAATACTAATATTTGTGCCTTAGTATTCCCAATGTTCGTGCAACATATTACTCATTATTTATGCATATGTATTCAATGATTTATGCATTACCATTTTACAGTCTATAATATGATCGATAAGTCAACAAAAATTTGTTAATAAAAAAATACAGTAATAAGAGAATAATACCATAAAAAATAGGGTTGGACCAACAAAGTATTGTGATTTCTGTGCATGTGGATTCCAAGCAGTCCTGCTTCTCACCAAGCTTCTAATAACATATTCCGACCAATTTAGCTATTTCACAGAATCTATGTCTGCCAAGCACCTTATGATATTTGGGAGTATATAACCATTTAGGGTGATTTCGATTAGACACGATGACAACAATATTGTGAAATGCCTCTTGAACCATGTACCCCCATTTAGATTTTCTTCCTGCTTTATGATCTCTACCACATGCTTTTGCAAAATGAATTCTGGTTTGGCAATCTTATGAAACAAACTTTTCCATTGTTCGTACAGTAATGTTGGGTTTCCTCTATCCATTACCTGAATACTCTTTCCTCCTATTGGAAAATCCAGCACTCTATGTACATCACTTGCCTCTATCTTGATCCTCCTATCATTTCAAGTGCTAGTTCACAAGAAACCGGATCAAAATTCTTAACAAGCCAATGTGCAAGCCTACTAGGTAATTGGTCAATAGTCAGTTTAAAGATATTCCCGAATCCTAATTCTTCCACATCTTGTCTTTGCCTACTAGTCAACTCCTTAATATATGCTTGAAAATAGTTGACCGGATGCACCTGACTGTCAACTTAGGATAAGATTCATAAAGGGCTTTCATACATTTTGAACTCTTAGTTGCATCTATTTTTAAAGGCATGCCCACCCTCTTCTTGCCAATTACCTTCTGTTTTGTAGGTGCAATGCTCTTCTCGATATCATTATCCACACAATCATCATCGTTGATGTGTTGAACAACTTTGTCATGACTATTTTTCGTTCTCTCTACAAACATAATAATAGGTACGGTTGTTAATGCACAATTCCATCATATCTACTGCACAAACTAATAGCATGTAATGAATGCATCATTAACATATTATTTATAAAATTTTGAAACCACTCATAAACTTATGCAAAAAATATCTTCCAAAAAGTAGATTATCATTATTTGAGCAGTCACATTTTTAAAATATGAAGGACCCCCAACTTTACGGTATTGTTTATTATCCACACGACAAATAATGTCAAAATAATCCTACATTTATCAACCATAGCCCACATGTATGAAGATGCGACAAATTGAATGTATGTGAATCCACAACATCTAGGACTACAACTCCATTATTTTACTTCAAATTCAACCGAAAATACTAATATTTTACCAAAACTTAGAAAACATATATGTGGGTATAAAACTCCATGAATCAATATACAAAATCAAAATATTAAAAATAATCCACAAACACACGCACCTTCACCTTTTCGATTCATATTTTTCCGAATCCGCTTTCGAATGCGCGAGCTTTTCTAAGAAATCTAAGCAAAATCTTTTACAATTGAATTAACAAAACCGAGAATCCTTATGTGTTTAGTTCTATTTTGGAGATTGAAAATCGAAATCTAAAAAGTAATCATCGCGACGAATGGAATCTGGGAAGAGAAACATAGAAATTATCGCAGAAGAGAGAATTAGGTTTGCTCGAGAAGAGAAATCTGATTTGTGTTAAATTCAATTTTGACTATTTTACCCTTAAGCTTCATAAACCTCATTAATTCCGCCTATTCAATTTTGTTATTATTTTTTAATGCAGATTTTATTTAATCGTCGGATGATGTTAATCAATGGCTGTGAATAGTTCCTATTTCTTATATAAGAATTGGTTCTCACCAGATCCATACCCTATATTAATTATTTACATATGAGTATAACAATATACTCCATCTATCTCATTAAGTTTGTCACATTTTCATATTTGGATGTCTTATTTAGTAATGTCTAATACCTAAATAGGAAATATTTAATTCTTTAAATGTGTTAGCATCTATAAACTTTTCATTTTCTTTTACTCATATTATTAATCTTCGTGTCTAAAAAATGTGAGACATGCTTAATAGGACGGAGGGAGTATATTGTAATATTATCTTTTTATTTTGTAACATAATCTTCTTATTCACATATGCTCGATATATGATTTGTAACTTGTCTTGTGCATGTTTGGCATATAGTTCAATTTGCTCGATTTTATTAACCTACTTACCTTGCACTTCGTGGCCCGGCTTGCCAATCAACTGTTTTCATTGACGAAAATCCTGAATT
The DNA here is from genome assembly GCA_029490685.1 of Schizonepeta tenuifolia. Taxonomy (NCBI): domain Eukaryota; kingdom Viridiplantae; phylum Streptophyta; class Magnoliopsida; order Lamiales; family Lamiaceae; genus Schizonepeta; species Schizonepeta tenuifolia. Next base: position 71,003,605 of record CM055957.1, on the reverse strand, counting down.
ACAATTATCCAATTCAAAACTATTGAATTCGGTTCAAATGATTTTAATATGAAAATTACTTGGAGCCGAATCCTACTCTAAGGCTTCTTTGGATAAATTTTGAGTCAAATTTGAGCTGTGTCCCAATTCTTATTACCCTAAACCAACATAGGTAACGGGCTATGGCGTGCTGATTACGGGCTGGGCTATCCCACCAAACCCATTTGAAATTTAAAATTAAATGTAAAAAGTAAATTACTAAATAAAAATTTTATAGAAAACCGGAGGATTAAAACTAGAGCCATCATCTCTATGCAATCAAAGAGTTGAGTTAAAGTCGTAAAGAAAAGAAAAAAATAAGAAGAAGAAGAGTCGAGTTAAAGTGGGAGAAGAAAGTTGAGTTATACTCCCTCCGACCCATTGATAATATATCTCTTTCTTTTACCATCCGTCTCATTGACAATGTTCCCTTACTATAAATTGAAATATTCATCTCTTCAAAATAGATGAGACCGACCATTTTCTCTCATTTTACTTTTGGTCTTTAATAATCGTGCCCATAAAATAGAGGACATTATTAATGGATCGGAGGGAGTAATTTTAAATAGACATTTTTGTTGAGGTAGCTATTGGTAGTTGTGCCGTACAGTGGTGAGGTGGACCTCCCATGTTCCTATTTAGTTCCCGATTGTGCCACTACACATTTGGCGATAGTTCTCGCTCTCTCGTCGCCAAATAAGTGTCTTGTTTTCTAATAGATAGTATTATTTCTAGATATTTCAAAATTGAATAAAAAAAGGTTTTTATTTTCATTTTATCCTTCATTTCAATTCAAAATCTGTAATTCATTCAATTTTTAATGTAATACCGTGTTTGTAAGTAATATTTAATATGTAGTTGCGAAATATATATAGTCCAAAGTTCATGTATTTAGCAACTAATATCCTAAATTGAAAACCTATAATCTATAAGTGCTTGAAATATTTATCTGTAACGTGAATCAAATATTGAACGAGGGGAAATTCACCCCTATAAGAGTTTCTCGCAAACAAGAAAACAAGATTGATCGTGTTATCTTTTTAAGTTTATTAGAGTAGGGAGAGGATCATATGCAAAACATTTTTCCTGTAAGAAATGAGAAGCGATTGGACCATTGATCGATGCATTATAATTGGACATAGAATGCATTATCATAACAATGCATTATAGTAACTTTGAAATGCATTATTATGATGATGCATTGTAATGATACATAAAATACATTATTCTCATTTTAACGAGAAATATGCTTTGTGTATGAACCAACCACAATGTTTATATCTTATTCACTTGGGATGAAATTGATGAATAAAGAAGGAAATATCTAAAACACATGGGAGGTATAATATTATACCTCCATTTTGGAGGTATAAATTTATACTCCGGGCAAGGTAAGAGGGGCTGCTCGAAAATTTATACCTTCTGCCCGGATTTTTTTTAAATCGCAACCAAACAAGATATAAGGGAGTAAAATAATATTATACCTCATGTTACCTCCTTTTACCTCCAAGTGAACACACCCTAATACTATATTACCATAATAATAATAATAATAATAATAATAATAATAATAATAATAATACCTACATATATACTTGTTTAGAATTATGATATGAGTGAAATTCTTGTAATTTGATTTTGAATATAATAATAATAATAATAATAATATATTAATATATACATATATATATATATATATCATATTAAAATATTGCTCTTAAACCATCCCAACGCCTAATCAAGATCAAAGAAATTATTACAATTTACTCAATAATCTCTGCAATAAATTTAAATTTTCCCTCAAAAGATTTCACTTAAACCCATTAAATTGTTAACCCCAAATCCTTATTATAAAAGGTGGAAGTCTCGCGCATATGAAGGATGAAACACAAAAAAATATATATAATAATAATAATAATAATAATAATAATAATAATAAAATACAGAAAATGGCATATTCAAAGTTTCCAGTTGCTATTCGTTACATGTTCTACTGCACCTTTCTTCTCTTATTAGGTATAAATTTCTACTTGGAATTTGGCATTTCATTATAATTCATGCTAATTATATATTGATTTTCCACTGAACCATATATTGATGATTATATGTGTATGATTTTGACTAATTAAACAAACATTGATTAAAATCAGCGGAGATGATGGTGATTGATGCGAAAGAATGTAATGAAGGACTCCCATGGGTAAAGACTGATGTTTCGGTGAGGAAGCAACGACGCCGTGTTGGGCGGAGTGCTACCGGCGCCATGGAACCAATGCTAAGGCTTATTGTCGCTCCACCGAGCCTGTTCTGCCTGGCCAACTTTGTTGGTGCTCCTGGTCGTGCTAATTGCTACATGTTTTTTTCGATATTGATATAAATAATGATGGGTCATATTGAATTTCTATAATTTAATGACCTTTTACCTCTCATTTTTTTTATTACAACCATACCATACTGTTAAAGATCTGGTCAAACCAATTTTGGATCACGTGGACCACATAATTTTTTGTTTTGAAAAATTTACGGGACGAACTACCAATTGGGCCAATATAATCAGACCAATTAATTTTTTTTTTTTTTAAATTTGTTGTTTTTTTGGGGTGGACTTACTTGAAAACTTCAAGTACCACCACTCTGATAGCACGGCTAAAGTTTTATTACCTCTCAAACTACTCAAATTGGATGGAAGGAGAAAAGAGAAGTGATAATTGAACACCAGGTACCTACTGGTTTGATTGGTTTAAACCGGCCCAATCACTTATTCTATTTGGATCGTTTTTTTTTTTTTTTTTTTGTGATGAGAATTATAATCTTCATTAATTAGGGATAAAATTTGAATCCATTTTTTTTTCCATACAACATTAATTTTGGATATATTAAAGAGGCAAAATTCAAAATAGTACTTTTCAAAGATAAAAGATAAATTATAGCCCCTTAAAAAAAAACTTGAATTGGTATTTTGAGTTATTTCATGACATTTATATCCTTACTTTACCTCAATTCTCTTCCTTCTCCCAAATTCTCACCTCTTGACCTCTTCGTTTAATTTGTATCATACACAAAGTTTAATTTCTTGTATGAACTTCCGGTAAAAAAATTTCGGCGAATTTTTCCGGCAAAAAAAATCCAGCGCAATTTTCCGACGAAAAAATTTCGGTGTAATTTTCCAGCGAAAAATTTTCGGCGCATTTTTCCGGCGAAAATTTGAATCATACACAAAGCCTAACTTCATGTATACATCATACATGAAAACTTATCTTCATGTATATATCATACATGAAAACTTATTTTCGTGTATGTATTATACATGAAAACTTATCTTCATGTATGATACAAATTTAAATTTTTGGAGGCAAAAATTTTCGAATATGATGTAGGTTCGTGTATGATGCATACATGAAAGTCAGTCTTCGTGTATGTATCATACATGAAAACTTATCTTCGTGTATGTATTATACATGAAAACTTATCTTCATGTATGATACAAATTTGAATTTTTTGGAGGTAAAATTTTTCGTGTTTGATGCATACATGAAAGTCAGGCTTCGTGTATAATGCATACATGAAAGTCCGTCTTCGTGTATGTATCATTCATGAAAACTTATCTTCATGTATGATACAATTTTGAATTTTTTGGAGGTAAAAATTTTCGTATATGATGCATACACGATCTTAGGCTTCGTGTATGATGCATACAAGAAAGTCAGTCTTCGTGTATGTATCATATATTAAAACTTATCTTCGTGTATGTATCATACATGAAAACTTATCTTCATGTATGATACAAATTTGAATGTTTTGGAGGTAAAAATTTTCGTGTTTGATGCATACATGAAAGTCAGGCTTCGTGTATAATGTATACATGAAAGTCCGTCTTCGTGTATGTATCCTTCATGAAACTTATCTTCATGTATGATACAAATTTGAATTTTTTGGAGGTAAAAATTTTCGTGTATGATGCATACACGAATCTTAGGCTTCGTGTATGATGCATACATGAAAGTCAGTCTTCGTGTATGATGCATACATGAATGTTAGTTTTCATGTATGATGCATACATAAAGTTAGGCTTCATGTATGATTCAAATTTTCGCCTGAAAATTTCGCCTGAAGTTCATACATTAATTAGTCTTCGTGTATAATTCAAATAAAAGTTAGCCTTCTTGTATACTCATTAAGGGTATATTAGACTTTTTACAATTCCAAGTGCTATCTTACAACTTTTAAACTAAATGTGACATTTTGAATCTTTGGTTTTAAAAAAGTGATATTTCACAAGATTACCTCTATATTAAATTCAAATCTCTAATTATGGATACCAATCAATCAACAAAACCTACCGAAAATAAATGAAAATCAAATATCTTATTATGGATAACAATCAATAAAAAAAACTACCAGAAATAAATGAAAATCAAATCTCTATATATGGATAATAATCAATCAAAAAAACCTACCGAAAATAAATGAACAAAAAAATTATGGTTTAAATCAGTTTAATTCATTAATGAAGGAAATTATATGATCGACACTGATGTCCTGACCACCACGTGTTTGAAATTTTTATTGAGAATACAAAATAAACATTAGAGTTTCGACGATATTTTAAATAATCATGTTGCTACGTAGGACAAAATAAGTTTCCCCGATTACTTTGGGCAAGCGAGGCACATACAAAAGATGTTTCCATGCTCATACTTCTGAGCACAACCAGCAATGGCGTGGGGTCCATATTTGCTCCTACAGAAATCGACGCAAGGTTTAAACTTTGGTGGCTGAGCAATTTCACACGCTACATTGGGAAATGTATAAACTGGGCACTGTGCTTCAACGCTCCATCCATTGACTAATTAACACAACACAATTTAATTAAAACAATGTATTATTAATTTAAATAGAACTGTTAAACCATATAAAGAGATGATTGGATTGGAATTGGAATTGGAATTGGAAAGTTACGGATGAGATTCGTATATATATATATGAAATTATGACCCGTTAAACTGAAAAAATGACGATACTTAACTTTTAATTATTTATGGTAGAAACACCGACCTTATAAGATATATACATGCCTGACAAAACATCGTACTTAAAACAATTTATATGAAATTTGAAAATAAACAATAAGATATACATTCAAGCATGCCTGATAGTGATATAAGAGCGCAGAGGACGAACATGAGCGCTGGGAATTTCATCATTGTAACGCACACCAATTCTAGTATCAAACAGATTGGTTAGAAGAGAAGGATATGTTATCATGGATTATTCAATAATCATTTTTATAGATAAACGTACGAGCTAATTGTTAAAACAAGACCGTAACTTTTAGTGTTTTTAGAAAGAGGACTATATGTTATGAAATTTGAAAATGAAAACTATAATTTCTATTATTTGCATTTACACTCCTATTTCGGACCCAAAACCAAATATTTGAACTTTTTAGTGATACCTAGAGCCCGATGTTGACATGTCCATGCCATGTCACCTTTTATGCAATTTTTGTTTTCCTTTTTTTGGTTATTATCGATTTTTTGAGTATATTTGTTATTATAAAAAAAAAATTTATTTGCCACATTTGCAGCCTAAAATAAAAATAAGGAAACGACAAATTTTTATCAGGTGGGCGGAAATGACGAATTTCTTTCAATTTAAGTCCTTATTTTTATTTTAGACGTGGCAAATAATTGGTTTTGATAATTGATTTCTTTCTTTCTTATATAATAACAAATAGGGAAAACAAAATTTGACAAAAAGGTGACATGGCGGCCACGTCACCAACGGGCTCTAAGTGTCACTAAAAAGCTTAAATAATTGATTTTGAGCCCGAAATAGGAGTGCAAATACAAAAAATGAAAGTTATAGTCTTTATTTTCAAATTTTGTACACATACAGTCCTCTTTATGAAAATAGTGAAAGTTAATTTGAACAATTAGCTCATAAATGCACTTACAATTGTTTCAATTATATATTTTTTTAAAAAGAGTAATGATATTCGATCACACGCTGACCGGTCACACGCGTAAAATAAATGAAAGTTAACTGTAAAAATGGAAATAATCACAATTCCCCCTTAGGGTTTATGCTTCCTAATTAAGATATATTTTTTTTTCAAAACCTATATTATCATTTTTAACTTGTGTGGTCACAGCATTACCCTTTTGAAAATTATGTCAATTATATTGTCCAATATATGTGGATATTTTTTTTAAGGATATGTGGAAAGTTATTGTAATTGATCATATATATCCCTAATTGAAAATAGAATGAATCAATTAATTTAAAGTTATCACTAACAGATCTTTATCAAAAATCAATTATAAGCAATCAATTATAAGCCTTGGACAAGGAAAGTCTAATGAATATGACTTAATATATAAATGTTAATTACTGTTGATTACGCATCAGAACAGTGCTTTTGGCTCTTAAATCTGTAATTAACAAATGATTATTATGATTGATTTTAAGCTTCAATTCGTAGTAAAAAGTATTCATTAGAATTTACTACTCCCTCCGTAATTGTATAAGCGCCCCATTTTGACCGGACACAGAAATTAAGAAATCTGGTAAAAGGTGGCTGAGTGGTGTAAAAGTTAGAGGGTAGAGTTATTGTTAATAAAGTTGTTTGTTGTGTTAATAAAGTGTATTGGATGTAGCAATTTTAAATCAAGAGATGGATAGAATAAATCCTTTTGTTTGTTTCATTTTTAATAAGACTTGTATATTTTCACAATTATTTCAATTTCATTAAGCTTAGTAAATGTGTTTGTTTGTTTTTTTTTTTTTTTTGTTTCTGTACATATGGTTGTTAAATTTCGATTTAACAAAAGTTAGTAAATGTGTTTGTTTTTTTTTTTTTTGGTTTCTGTACATGTGTTTGTTAAATTTGTGTACACGTATAAATTCCATTTCTGTACATGTATAAACTCGATTTCTGTACAATTTTTATTGGAAATATAAACTGGAACAGAAAATATATAAAAAAAAAAAAGGAAAGCTGCAGAACAATAAAAAAAATTAAAGTAAACAAATGATTTGATCAAATAATTAAGGAGGGAATTCATTTCATTCATTTCCAAAATCTGGAGGGAAACAAGTATAGAAATTGTGGAGGAAGATTTAAATCTCAAAAGTTCACCTACTCTACTCCTATACAGCCACCATAAATACAATGAGATTTTTGCATTAATTCATTGACTACACTAGAGAGCAATAAATACAAGTGAGAGTACTTCAAAATGAGCCAAGAAGAGAGAAATAGAGCAAAGAATCTGTCAGAAATAGAGAGAAACAATCTTGCTCCTTGGTTATTTCAGAACAGCAAAAATGGAAAGCTCAACTATGGCGCCAAAGGTGAAGCTGCAAAGAAGTTTGCTGTTGACTTGAAGACTGTTTGGACGATATGGACAGCAGCTAAAGCGCAGAAAGCTTTGGGCCAACTCCTGCACCTGAAATCAATGAAGAAAGGGTCAGTTAAAGGCACAAAAAAGTGTTAGATGCAGAAAAGATGAAAAGCTTGTCAGTGTTGGAGAGAGCAACAATGAGAAAGGTTGGTCTTAACCTTGGGGTTAGCACATTTGTAGTTCAGAGATTTGTGAAAGAGGAAAAAGTGAAGCCACATACCAATTCTGTCAAGCCTCATCTAACCTCTCAGAACATGCTTACCAGGATCAAATGGAGCCTTAGTATGCTTTCTTGCATAAGTAGCAATGGTAGGATTTCATATCAGACAATGTATAATCACATTCATGTTGATGAAAAGTGGTTCAATCTGACCAATAGCTCACAAAGATATTACATTGTGAATGGTGAGAAAGAACAGCACAGAACCATCAAATCCAAGCAACACATCCTCAAAATAATGTTTTTATCAGCAATTGGAAGGCCAATGTATGATGCAGAAGGAAGATGCATATGTGATGGGAAGTTTGGAATATGGTCATTCATATTTCAAGAGCCAGCAGATTAGAAAGAGCAAGAATAGAGCAAAGGGAACCATGTTGAACAAGCCTATTGCATCAATAACAAAACAAGTGATGAAGGATGCATTCATTCAATGGGTAAGTGTATCATATTCTGTTGCTATCAGATTGTAACACTACAATCATCACTTAGCCATATTCTGTTGCAGCTTGTGCCAAGTATCAGAATTTACATAAACAATATCAGGAAAGATTGATTCAAGCACATACTCGTAGCAATCGGACTCCGATTTCCATGGCTGGGAAACAAAATCATCGCTCGACTGGACCATGAAATTAGGGTTTTCACCAGAATCAACCATGAAATCAAAGGTCGATTCATCCAGAATTGCAGCGGATCTCTTCATGAAGAAGATGAATCAAAGTGATAGATAATACATGTAAGATTTCACAGAGAGATAGAGAGAGTGGATCAAATGAAGTCGGCAAATGATCTAGGGTTTGAAGAGAGAGAGAGAGAGAGAGAGAGAGAGAGAGAGAGATTGGATATCACAGAGAGATACAGAGAGTGAATCGAAGAAATGGGCTGAGTGATTTTGGGGAAGAGAGATAGAGAGTGGATGGAGAGGACCGAGCAAATATTTGAGTTTGGGCTGCTTCTTTAGACCCAAATCCAATTAATTAGGTAGTGTTAATTAATTTAGTTAATTAGATTAGGGAAATTAAGATTGTGGGCTGGTGGGATCACAATGGCAAAAGGTAGTAATTTATATAAGTAGTAAGGATATAATAGGGAAAAAAGTCAAACATGGCACTTATATAATTACAGAGGAAAGGGTTGAAACATGGCACTTATACAATTACAGAGGGAGTACTATTATAACTTTATTTTAACTTCGTAAAAAATATTTTTCAAATAATGAATTTAATAGTGGAAACATAAAATATTGGGGAAGTGAATCCGAAGTTATCAGTCTTAGGTGGTGATTGGTATGATGGAACGAAGGGTGGAATGTAATGGTCATTCCTACCTCCATTTATTCTTTTGCTTGGTAAGTTTTACGATTAAGTATCGTTATTTCATCTGGAATGATCATTTCATTCTCCAATGGATTAGTCATTTCTTACTCAAACCATAGTATTAGTAATTCCTAATGTTTCAATTTTTATATTTTAACTATTTTATCCTCATATATTTACAATTCGTCAATTTTACAAAAAAAAAATCAAGGAATTATTCCATAAATTCTAACTTATATACACACATTGCGCGCGCACACACACATACACCATATGCACACACTACACACACACACACACATATATATATACACACACTGCACACAGACACACATACAAACACAGATATACACACTGTACACACACATACTCACAGACACACATATACACACACTGCATACATATATTGATATACATGCACTACACATACATATATATTTACACACACACACACACATATATTTACACATAATGCACACACACACATATTTACACACACACACATACACAATGCCTCAAAGAATATCGATTTTATTCATTTACTTATTTCTTGTGCATACTAAGCATAAGAATCAACTTACTCATTCTATTCCATTCGTAGCTCCATTTCATTCCTAGCCTCATTCAATTCTATCATACCAATCACCTCCTTATATTTTTTAGGTTATGTATGACGAGTCAATGAACGACTCAACTTACAGTAGATTTTAAAAAATAAAATTTAAATTTAAATTTTTAATATAAATTATATTGACGACTAACAAATTTAATTGATAAAAAAAGAATTATTAGGTAATAAAAAAATAATTAAAAAACTATAAAGCGGGCGCGGGTAATGGCAAACTGATTGCACCATACTACGTGTCGTACCAAGTTTGTGATAGATCAACTAGCGTATAACCCGTCGAAAATTGACGGGAAATTATAAAAATTAATAAACTTATTAAATAGTACTAATATGTAATAGATTAAAATAAATATTATTTGTTAATTATTTTAGCGTTAAATAATTCGATTATGCATTCTACTAAACTCGCTTATAATTTATATCCCTTGAACACATCTCAAATTCAATTAAAAAGTAATTTTACCACATGTTTACGTCTCAAACTCATATAATTATGTTTGTTAAAAATTATAACTAATATATTCTCATTACTTTCGATAATTGTTAAAGCTCTATTCTTTTACAAAACCGATGTGGGCAAAAATATATTTTTCTCTCAAAGGAAAGCGACTCTTAAGCTGAATTCTTTAGCTTTTTATTAAGAAAAAGAGGCAAGAGAAGGAGCGGGTAGTGAGAGAGAGAGAAGAGATATATAGATAACGAATAATTCTATAGATGTTAAGATTGTCTATAAGATGAAAGTGACCCCACATTATAAATTCAACACAAGATTAAGATAAGAAAAATAAGTTAAACCACCGCTTCACAATCATCCCGTCTACCCCGACGGTTCCGACCTGAAACTGGCCTATTGACTACAATACTGATTTTAAATTATATAAATAATCATCTTCCAAATATATTCACAAAAAAATTAACAATGACATTTGTTTTCTTTTTACCTCAAAATAATATTTAATTATATACATAACTATATTCCAAAAACATTCACACAATATTTAATAAATAAAAATTTAATTATAAATTATAGTATTATATAAATAATCATCTTCCAAATATATTCATAGAAAATAAATGATGACATTCGTTTTCTTTTTTACCAGCTTCGAGAATAACTTTTTTAACTGAGAATAGAACTTCAAGAATTGTTTATGTACTTGGTAGTTTTTTCTTTTTACAAAATTTTATGTGGAATGATAGTGATTCATAAAATTATTTAGTCAATGATATAAGATAAAAGTTAACCACGAATATCCTTAATTTTATGAGTTCAAAATTATATATATTAAAAAAATTATCCCGCAAGTACTGAATTGACCTAACTACGCGCACAATTCTTGATTCTTGGTCGGAATTGACTCGTTGATAAATCGTTAGTAATTTTTCCACCAATTTTCCTACATATTCTACTTTTTCGAACGGAGACGATTAAAAAAACAATTTGAGATGATATGTTTAGAATTATTCAAATTTGTTTGAAATTTATATACTCGTACTTGTTTTAAATCCAATTAAAAAATTAGTCATTTATGTTCCTTTCTGAAAAAAGTCCGTATATCAGTCTACCGCCACAATTCTGCATCAAAACTGACCCGTTGACCACGACTGTGATTTATAAGTGCGTAATTTATAAAATTTATTTAGAATTTATATAGATCCAAAAATTTAATAAAAATAATAATTGTACTATTCGTTAATCGTCCTTAATCGTATAGTAATATTCGTTAATTAAAATTATAAATTATGCAAAGTTGGAAACCCAACTACAAATAACGTAAAAATTATTTCATGGATGACGATTGAATTGACCCGTTGACCACAATTTTGATTTATAAATGCACAATTTATGACGATTCTAGATTTTAGAAAATACACGAAAAAATGAATAAAATGAAAATTTTAAAATTAATAAGAATAAAGAATGAAAATGTGTCACGTGGAGTCCCGAGTTGAGGTATTCGTTAGATGGGAATTGGTCCGTCTACCTAATTAATTGACAAATTAGAAATTACTTATTTTTTTATCAAATTAAATCAAAAAATATTAGACTATTTCCAAATTTAATTCGGTCAACCAATAAATTATCCAAACTATTTTGTAACTATTTATTTTGTCAACTAATAAATTGGTTCCCTAATAAAGATAATTATCTATTCGGTCAAGTAATGAATTGACCAAAATAAAATAACTTAAACTATAAAAATATAGCAGTTATTTATTTGGCCGATTAATAAATAAATTGGCCAAATAAAACTCTTACAAAAAATAATTATCTATTCGGCCAATTAATAGATTGACCAAATTAAATTAAATTAAACTATAAATATACCTTTTTATTCGGGCGATTAAGAAATAAATTGGCCAAATAAAATTGATTGAGCAAAAGATGAGAAAATACACATTGATTCTAGATATTTATAGGCTTTTCAATAGGTGAAGTTTCATTGAAAAACTGATGTGGAACACAAGATTTTTGTATAGATATTTAAAATATATTATTTTACATTTAACAATTCAAAAATTTGAGAATTTAGATAAATATGAATGGAGGAATATAAGGGGTGTCATATAGGATTTTTTCAAAGTAAAAATCGTTTTTCTTTTAGTAATATAATGATGATTTATAAGTGCATAATTTATAAAATTTATTTAGAATTTATATAGATCCAAAAATTTAATAAAAATAATAATTGTACTATTCCTTATCGTCCTTAATTGTATAGTAATATTCGTTAATTAAAATTATAAATTATGCAAAGTTGGAAACGCAACTACAAATAACGTAAAAATTATTTCATGGATAACGAATATAGATTTTAGAAAATACATGGAAAAAAAAGCAAAAAATGTAAAATTTCTCGAGTGTCGGTTGGGAATTGGCTCGTCTACCGCCACGGTTCCAGGTCAGAATTGACCTATTGACCACGATTTTGATTTATAAATGCAAAATTTATGATGATTATAGATTTTAGAAAATACATGAAAAAAATGAATAAAATAAAAATTTTAAAATTACTCCCTCCGTTCGCCAATAAGTGTCCTACTTACCCACTTTCAAATTTTTGCCAATAAGAGTCCTACTCTACTTTTTGGACACAACTACCCTTTTTATTCTCCTAATATTACTACCCCTTGTCATTGATGGACCCACTGCATTTCATTTAACCCAATTAATTAACCTCACTAATTATATCTCTAATTAAACCCTAATAATAATTCAATAAAACAAAAATAAAAAAAACCCCACCCCACTGTTATCACCCAATATCGTGAATATCATTCTCATTCTCACTCCCAAACCCTACATTTCGCCGTCTTCCCCAAATCTCTCTCTCTCAAACCCTAGATCTACCCTCTATCTCTCTCACTCTCACAGTCGCGATGACTGCCTCATCTCCGTGCCCATCTCCTGATTTCCCCAATTTCTGTGGTGAATCGACATAAAATGGGTTAGGCTCCTCTCACCTCCCTTCTCCATATTTGCCCGTCGATCTCTCTTCGACGGTGGTGGCTAAAACTGTTTTCGAGTCGATGCCGCCGTCTAAATCTCCGGTTAACTTGCGTGGATTCACCGATCTCGATTCGACTGTGGTGGCTGACACTTGCTTTGACTTGATGCCGTCGTCTGAATCTCCGGTTAACTTGGGTGGATTCGGCGATCTGTCGTCGACTGTGGTAGCTGAAACCTTCTTGGACTCGATGCCGCCGTCGACGGTGCCGGATGAACCTTACTCATTTCTTTTGTCCGAGATTGCAAAAACAAGAGCCAAAAGGGAAGAAATGGAGGCATGGGTTGCTGCCGAGCAATCCACTGTCGATGATGATCTTCGCCCACGAAAATTAGCTCGTTTGAGCGAAGAATCCTATCTGCAAATACTTGGGGACTATTGCCCTAGTGTATTGAGGCTTCTCCCCGATCAAGTTATTCTGTTTCGATGCATGATTTTTTTTTTTCTGAAAATTGGTCGACTCTCTGAAAGAGTATGATGCTGCATTTGGTTGAAAATTCGATGCATGATATTTTGTTTCTGAAAATTGGCTGACTCTCTGAAAGAGTATGATGTTGATGCCTTGGTGTGATTTATTTCTGCATTGTTGATGCCCTCTGGAAAGAACATGATTCTGCACTTGGTTGGCTTCATTTCTGTATTCTTGTTGCTTCATGAAAGAGCATGATTCTGCACTTGGTTGGCTTCTTTTCTGCATTCTGCTTTGCTTCTGGAAAGAGCATGATACTGCACTTGGTTGGCTTATAATAACATGATGATGCCCTTGTTTGTGGTGTGCTGAATTAGTGATTTATTGGCTGTTTATTGATAGTGTCATGTTGCAAGGCCACTACTAGGTTAAATTTACTTAGTTTTGGAGGTTTATGTATTAAAAGGAGTCAATGATGCAAATTTTTTTCATTAATAACAAAAGTTGAGACTACATGCATTTCAAAAACAGCCAACAAGGCCAATTTACATTCCAAACAAGAAGATGCATCTTTCATGTTTGTCCCTGTAAAAATGCTGCAAAAACAAGTCTCTTGATCCCTAATCTGTGATGTTCACATGCTGCATACCATTAACCAATGATTCTAAGCTAATATGTGCAACTTCTTCACTCCCTTGATCTTGTTGCATGTTTAGATGCTCCAAACTGTCAAGAACTAACTGTTCTTCCACCACATTGCATTGTGGGAGTATCCCAGCCCTTCTAAGCTTATCTTTTCCCATGTGTGGGATCTTGTAATTATTACAGCCCTTCACTCTCATGATCTCTTGTAGGCAGCATTGCAAAGTTAAAAATACATCATTTATTTTGTAGCATGGATACTCCTCATAGGCTTGAATGACATTTTTGATTATATCATCCACTGTCCTTGCATTCTTCTCATCGAAGCTCATTGTCGTGGCTGTTTTGGAGAAGCCATTGGGCGATGAGATTTCTTTCTTCACTGGCCGAAATTCGGCCTCTCTCTTGCATCCCCCATATTAAAGGATTTTGCTATTGTTTTGTGTATTTACTGCAGAGAAAATGAGTTGTAATGAATGCTTGTAATGATATTTTGAGGTTTAAATAGGCACTTTTTTGGGTTAAGTGTAGAACTTCCCTCCCTTTTTGAATTTAAGAGGAAAATTTGGAAGAGGATTAAGTGTAGAACTTCTCTCTTGCATCATTTTTTTTGTTTTGTTTCTGTAAGAGGATTCTCCGGTTATTTAATGAATTTCAGATTTTATGTTTAAGGATTTTGTTGCAATTATTTTGATTGGTTATTAATGCTATTTATGCTTTTACTACTGTTTAGGAAAAAAAAACCAACCTGTATTGCATTCCAGAAAAATGCCAAAACAATAAGGGCAAAAACAATACAGAAAAAAAAAACGTGTAAACAATAAAGAAGAAAATGGAAGTTAAAATATAGAAAATAATGCAATAAAATTAAAATAAGTTAGTCACATTAAAATAAATTAAATGGAAGTCATCCACTTTCTTCTTTAAAAACCATGTCCCACTTAAACAAGGATTAACAATATAAATATTTATTAACAATACTCCTACTCTTTAACTTTTACACCTACAAAAGTAACTTTTTCACCTTTATTAATCTCCATTGCCAGCCCACAATAGGACTCCTATTGCTAAACAGAGGGAGTAATAAGAATAAAGAATGAAAATGTGTCACGTGGGATCCCGAGTTGAGGTACCTAATTAATTGACAAATTAGAAATTACTTATTTTTTTATCAAATTAAATAAAAAAAATGTTAGACTATTTCCAAATTTAATTCGGTCAACCAATAAATTATCCAAACTATTTTGGAACCATTTATTCGTCAACTAATAAATTTTTTCCCTAATAAAAATAATTATTTATTCGGTCAATTACTAAATTGATAAAATAAAATAATTTAAACTATAAAAAAATAGCAGTTATTTATTCGGCCGATTAGTAAATAAATTGGCCAAATAAAACTCCTACAAAAAATAATTATCTATTCGGCCAATTAATAAAATGTTCAAATTAAATTAAATTAAATTATAAAATATAGTTATTTATTCGGCCGATTAATAAATAAATTTGGCCAAATAAAATTGGTGGAGCAAAAGATGAAAAAATACACATTGATTCTAGGTATTTATAGAGTTTCATTGAGAAACCGATGTGGCACACAAGATTTTAGTATAGATATTTAAAATCTATTATTTTACATTTAAAAATTTAAAAATTTGAGAATTTAGATAAAGGCAAAATTGCATAGAAATTACTGACTTTATACCGAATTCGCGTTTTAAGAATGACTTTTTAAAATTAGTCCTAAATTACTGATCTTGTAATTGTATTTCAATTCGGTGCCTCCGGCGGGTTTGACCCAATTTATTTGCTGACATGGCGTTCGGAAAGCTTACATGGCAATTCGAGACCCAAAACGACGTCGTTTTGTATTAAAAAATTAAAATTAAATAAAAATTAAATTACACATCATCTATCTTCTTCCCCATTCTTTCATTCTCTCTCTCTCTCTCTCTCTCTCTCTCTAATTTCTCTCTCACAAAATCCTTCTTCCCGTCCACAACCGCCGTCCACAACCACCGTCCACAACCCTTCTTCCCCACCAACATCACATCTCTCAACCTCCCCCACTCCAAATCCAAAGATCTGACAGCATCACCACTGCCTCCACGATTTCCACTTATCCCCCGGAGATTGCAGACGAGCTTGAGCGCCTTGAGCGGATTGTGATCCCTAGCGAGTTGCAGGCGGTCGATTAGGGTTTGCGGCGGCGTGTCAGGGACGGCGTGTCAGGCGGGCATTTAAGAGTGGGTTCTTCATAGGCGGGCGTTTGAGAGTGGGGAGAAATTTCAGTAAGGGCATAAAATTTGGGGCTTTGTTTTCAAGCATTCCGATTCGGTCGTGATTCTGGACGCAATTGTCTTCGTCGGTGATGAGGATTTTCACGGAGGCGGAGTGGCGAAGTTCCTGGAAGAATTGGCGGCAGTGGCCACAGGGGGTGGCGGAGACGGCGATGGCGAGGAGGCTCCATCAGCGCCGCCGCCGCCCGCGGGAGCTCGGGGCGGCCGGCGGCGTCCCAGTGGAAGGCGTGGACGGTGAAGGCGGAGATGCAGCGGAAGTAGTAGGCTTTGGCGTTTGGAACGGAATCGATATCTTGAACAGCATAAGACATTAACGAATCGAAGATGACGACGAGTTTATTGAATTCGGCGGCGAGTTGGGTGAGAAATGAGAGGACCGGTCGCCGGAGATGCGTGGAGGCAGAGCTTGGCTTGGCGGAGGTGGGTGGCGGCGGCGGAAGGGAGGGGTGGGGTGGGGAGTTCAGGGTTCGGAAAGCTGCGGAGGTGGGTGGCGGCGGCGACGTAGTAGACGGGGATGGCGGCGGAGGAGATGATGCGGGAGAGGTGGAGGAGATGATGAGTGTAATTTAATTTTTATTTAATTTAAATTTTTTAATACAAAAAGACGTCGTTTTGGGTCAAATTTAAACGACGTCGTTCGATCTACTCCAACGACTTGTCATGTCAGCATTCCGAACGCCATGTCAGCAAATAAATTGGGTGAAACCCGCCGGAGGTACCCAATCGAGATACAATTAAAAGTTCGGTAATTTAGGACTAATTTTAAAAAGTCATTCTTAAAATGCGAATTCAGTATAAAGTCAGTAATTTCTATGCAATTTTGCCTTTAGATAAATATGAATGGATGAATATAAGGGGTGCCACGTAGGATTTTTTCAAAGCAAGAATCGTTTTCTTTTTAGTAATATAACTAGCGTATAACCTGTCGATTTTCGACGAAAAATTATAAAAATTAATAAAATTATTAAATAGTACTAATATGTGATAGATTAACAAAAATTATTTGTTAATTATTTTAGCATTAAATAATTCAATTATGCAATCTACTAAACTCGCTTAGAATTTATATCTCTTGAACACAACTCAAATTCAATTAAAAAATAATTTTACCACATGTTTACGTCTCAAACTCATATAGTTATGTTTGTTAAAAATCATAACTAATATATTCTCATTATTTCTGATAATTGTTAAAGCTCTATTCTTCTACAAAATAGATGTGGGCAAAAATATATTTCTCTCTCAAAGGAAAGTGACTTTTAAGTTGAATCTTTTAGCTTTTTATGAAGAAAAAGAGGCAAGAGAAGGATCAGGTAGTGAGAGAGAGAGAGAAGAGATATATAGATAGCGAATAATATTATAAATGTTAAAATTGTCTATAAGATGAAAGTGACCCTAAATACCACACATTATGAATTCAACAGAAGATTAAGAAAAAAATAAATTAAACCACCACTTCACAATCATCCCGTCTACCCCGACGGTTCCGACCTGAAACCGGCCTATTGACTCCAATACTGATTTTAAATTATATAAATAATTATCTTCCAAATATATTCTTAAAAAAATTAATGATGACATTTGTTTTCTTTTTACCTGAAATTAGTATTTAATTATATACATAACTATATTCCAAAAATATTCACACAATATTTAATAAATAAAAATTTAATTATAAATTGTAGTATTATATAAATAATCATCTTCCAAATATATTCATAGAGAAATAAATGATGACATTCGTTTTCTTTTTTACCAGCTTCGAGAATAACTTTTTTAACTAAGAATAGAACTTCAAGAATTGTTTCACTATGTAGTTGGTAGTTTTTTCTTTTTACAAAACTTTATGTGGAACGGTTGTGATTCATAAAATTATTTAGTCAATGATATAAGATAAAAGTTTACCATAAATATCCTTAATTTTATGAGTTCAAAATTATATACTAATATATTAAAAAAAAAAGTTGTCCCGCAAGTACTGAATTGGCCCCTCTACGCGCACAATTCTTGGTCGGAATTGGCTTGTTGATAAATCGTTAGTAATTTTTCTTCCAATTTTCCTACATATTCTACATTTTTCAACGGAGACGATTAATCAAACAATTTGAGATTGTGTGTTTAGGAATATTCAAACTTGTTTGAAATTTATGTACTTATACTTGTTTTAAATCCGATTAAAAAATTAGTCATTTGTGTTCCTTTCTGAAAAAAATTCGTATATTAGTCTATCGCCACAGTTCTACATTGAAACTGGCCCGTTGATCATGGCTTTGATTTATATGTGAGTAATTTATAAAATTTGTTTAGAATTTATATAGATTCAAAAATATAATAAAAATAATGATTGTACTATTCGTTAATTAAAATTATAAATTATGCAAAGTTGGAAACCCAACTACGAATAACGTAGACATTATTTCATGGATGAAGATTATAAATTATAGTAAATACATGGGAAAAAAAGTATAAAATAAAAAATTTCTCTAGTTGAGGTAACCGTTGGTTGGGAAGTGGCTCGTCTACCACCACGGTTTCGGATCAAAATTGACCTGTTGACCACGATTTTGATTTATAAATGCATAATTTATAAAACTCGTTTAGAATTTGTATTGACTTAAAACATAAAAAAAAAAACTTGATTGTATTAATCATTCTCATCTATTGTATATTAGTAATATTTACTAATTACAATACAAAATATGCAAAGTTGGAAACCCAACTACAAATAACGTAAAAATCAATTCATAGATGACGATTCTAAATTTTAGAAAATACATGAAAAAAATGAATAAAATGAAAATTTTAAAATTAATAAGAATAAAGAATGAAAATGTGTCACGTGAGATCCTGAGTTGAGGTACCTGTCAATTGGGAATTGGCCCGTCTATCTAATTAATTGACAAATTAGAAATTACTTATTTTTTATCAAATTAAATAAAAAAATATTAGACTATTTTCAAATTTAATTCGGTCAACCAATAAATTATCCAAACTATTTTGGAACCATTTATTCTGTCAACTAATAAATTGGTTCCCTAATAAAAAAATTATCTATTCGGTCGATTAATAAATTGATCAAATTAAATTAAATTAAACAATAAAAATATAGCAGTTATTTATTCGGCCGATTAGTAAATAAATTGGGCAAATATAACTCCTATAAAAAATAATTATATATTAGGCCAATTAATAAATTGTCCAAATTAAATTAAATTAAACTATAAAATATAGTTATTTATTCGGCCGATTATTAATAAATAAATTGGTCAAATAAAACTGGTGGATAAAAAGATGAGAAAATATACATTGATTCTAGGTATTTATAGGCTTTTCAATATGTGAAGTTTTATTGAGAAACCGATGTGGGACACAAGATTTTAGTATAAATATTTAAAATCTATTATTTTATATTTAAAATTTTAAAAATTTGAGAATTTATATAAATATGAATGGAGGAATATAAGGGGTGCCACATAAGATTTTTTCAAAGTAAGAATCGTTTTCGCATGGTTTTTGGAAATTATGAATCCGAAGATGGATGTCGTTGTCGGGGTAAGTTAATTTTTACTATTTTACTCTTTTAGATGGCTATATTAAACTTTGTAATTAATTTAATTTAATATCTAACAATTTTTTGTAGGCCGTTGATTTGTACTTAATGGCCTTGAGATTCAGATTGAAAGCAGATGATGGGATCTTACCTGGTGTGACGTGGAGGAACACCGTCATCTTAGACACGGATGTCTTCGTAAGTAGTTAAATATATTAATTTCAAGAACGATGTCTTGTTGGCTATTGATATTTGTATAATTGATGAAACATGGTTCACTCGAAAATGATTATCTTACTGGAAAAACAGTGAAGCCCGATTGGCAGCCTGGCCCAAGCATACTATTTAATATCCACGAAAAAAACGCTGGTGAATCACATACCTCAATGTTTGATGCAACACAAGTAAGTGAATTCACATTTTTGGAGTAATTTATTGAAAGCTATTTGTGATAATGTTGTAGATTTAATTGAGTTATGCTTCCATGTCCATTTTATGAAGGTTATACTAGTGTGTCTTATAAGTGGTCACTTCGTGACGGTCTGTATCAATATGTTGGCATGGACGGCGACCTTGTACGACTCCATGTACTATAACCTTGATCTGAAAGTGCAACAATTGCGATTTGAGAGGTTGGGACCACTGCTAAACTTATGCCCTGAAGTTCTTATCCATGCTTTCTATTGGAAACATCAACGTATTGGGCGCACCCGTATCGATCATCCATTGAAGTTGGAAGTGGCTGACCTTGATCATCAATTTAAGCAAACCGACAGTTACAATTGCGTTCCATTTGCACTGATGCAAGTTGAAAGATTGATTTCTGGACGTCCATCCATAGCATGGGTGCAAACTCACTTTACAGCCTGTAGACTAAGGATCGCATGTGCTATATATCAACTTTGTCGTGAACCGTAAAAGAGGCCACAATTTTTTTCTAATTGAAACAATGATTATTGTAATGAATTTCGATATTTAGAATTTTATTTATGTTATGATTTAGTTTGTTTTAGTTATTTAGAATTTTTTTCATCGACGGGAAATTATATTTAACAAATTAATAAAATTGTCAGATAGTACTAATATGTGATAGATTAAGAAAATTAATATTTGTGAATTATTTTAGGGTTAAATCATTCGATTATGCAATCTACTTAACTCGTTTAGAATCTATATGTCCTTGAACATATCTTAAATTCAACTAAAAAGTAATTTCATCAAATGTTTAACTTACTTTTCACCAAGTGTTTAACGTCTCAAACCAATATAATTATGTCTATTACAAATTCTAAGCTATTTTTTTTAAAGGTATTATATTGAGATATGAATATCTAATCGAATAAATCACTACACTATCATTTAGGTAGGACCTCTACGCTCCACAAAGGTGGGACCACTACACCACCACACAGGGTGGGACTAGTACACCACCAAATAAGGTGGAAAATCTATACCGCGCTCAGGCGGGATTGAACCCAAGACCTCTCACTAAAGAGAGACTTATGGTGCATCAGCTATCCAATTAAGCTAGGCCCCATTGGCTACAAATTCTAAGCTAATTTAACCTCATTACTTTCCATAATTTTCAAAGCACTATTCTTCTCCAAAATTGATGTGGCAAAAAAATACTCCGTCGATTTGACCCATCTGCCGCCTCGGTTCTGCGTCCCAATTAAAATATTAGTACTCATGTGTCTTCCTTTTAAAAAAATCCGTATATCAATATTCGTCGATTTGGCCCATCTACCGCCACGGTTCCACGTCGGAACTGGCCCGTTGACCACGATTCTGATTTATAAGTGCGTAATTTATGAAACTCGTTTAGAATTTATATAGACCCAAAAATTAATAAAAAAAAATCCGTATATTAGTCTACCGCCACAGTTCTGCGTTGGAACTGGCCCGTTGACCACGACTCTGATTTATAAGTGCGTAATTTATAAAATTTGTTTAGAATTTATATAGATCCAAAAATTTAATAAAAATAATGATTGTACTATTCGTTATCGTATAATAATATTCGTTAATTAAAATTATAGATTATGCAAAGTTGGAAACTCAACTACAAATAACGTAAAAATTACTTCATGGATAACGATATATATTTTAGAAAATACATGGAAAAAAAAGCATAAAAGGAAAAATTTCTCGAATTGATGTAACCGTCGGTTAGGATTTGGCTTGTCTACCGCCACGGTTTCAGGTCAGAATTGGCTCGTTGACCACGATTTTCAACCCAACTACAAATAACGTAAAAATTATTTCATGGATGACGATTATAGATTTTAGAAGCATAAAATCAAAAATTTCTCTAGTTGAGGTAACCGTCAGTTGGGAATTGACTCGTCTACCACCACCGTTCCGGGTTAGAATTGACCTGTTGACCACAATTTTGATTAATAAATGCATAATTTATGACGATTCTAAATTTTAGAAAATACATGAAAAAATAAATAAAATAAAAATTTTAAAATGAATAAGAATAAAGAATGAAAATTTGTCACGTGAGATCCCGAGTTGAGGTACCCGTCAGTTGAGAATTGGCCCGTCTACCTAATTAATTGACAAATTAAAAATTACTTATTTTTTATCAAATTAAATAAAAATAATTATCTATTAAGCCAATTAATAAATTGACCAAATTAAATTAAATTAAACTATAAAATATAGTTATTTATTCGGCCGATTAATAAATAAATTGGTCAAATAAAATTAGTGGAGTAAAAGATGAGAAAATACACATTGATTCTAGGTATTTATAAGCTTTTTAATAGGTAAAATTTTATTGAAAAACTGATATGGAACACAAGATTTTAGTATAGATATTTAAAATTTATTATTTTATATTTAAAAATTCAAAAATTTGAGAATTTAAATAAATATGAATAGAGGAATATAAGGGGTGCCAATTTAAAGCAAGAATTATTTTGCTTTTAGTAATACAATGATGATGACGATGATGATGATGATGTTTTGTTTGAGCAAAGGTTAATTACTGTTTTTTTCTCGCCATCGCTAAAACCAGAGTTGCTAAAATCCTCCTTGCCTAAACCCTGTGCAAAACCCTAGCTAGTTTCTCCCCCTTCTCTACAAATACAATGGCTTGGCGCGGTTCGCTTTCCAGATCCCTCATCTCCACCGCGAGGGCTTCCGCATTCCGCTCATCGCCGCCACTCTCCACTCCCACCCGCCTCATCCCTTCCCCGACCAACGCCCCCCGCCTTCGCCTCTCCTTCTCCAACCCCAGGTAATCAACGCTATACCTTCTGTATTGTATTAGGCTTTCATGATTAAATCTTAGTAGTAATTAATTTGCATCCTAGTTTGAAATTGGAAAGCGAATTATTGTTTTGGATGTGATGTTATGTTACAGGACATTGGGGGTACTCGGATGTGCGCAGTCGTTGCTTCCGCTGGCGGGAGTGCAGCTGAGTTCACGTTTGGCTGTGAATGTGCGGGCTTTCTCTGAGCTGTCCAACGGTACTACTTGTCAAGATCGCTAATACTTTCCTTTGTGAGTCGAATTCTGTACTGCTGTTTCAGGATTGATAGATAGATAGTCTTCGTCAATCATGATAATAATGCTCTTAAAGGAATTCCTAGAACTTTCCTTTTTTTTTTTTTTTTTATCAACATATGCAGCATCACTTAAGCAAATGATGTGCAATCACCCAATTTGAATTGACTTAATTATCCAATTTGTGATTTGGAATGATTGGGATTCATAGGGTGGAATGGAAAGGATGGTTGATTTCAGCAGCGCAATCAAAGCCTCCCTGCCACTATCTTATCTTGTAGGTTAATCTTTTATTCTTTGAATTACTAGTGAGAAAATACTAGACAAGAATATTATGCTTTTAAGTTTTGTGTGGTGATAAATGTTGAATATAAAAGCTAGGGCCGAGCCTATGATCATAAGCCATAATAATTGTATTGCTCGTGAAGAATATATGTTTGTCTTGTGCCAATTAAACAACTCTTGTGATTGTCCTTGTTGTTTTCTTCTGTATTTGCTAGTTATCAAATACTATTAAAGATATCACTGGTATGCAAAAAGTTTGATATGCATATTGCATTTTTCACATCATTTTGAAGTCTTTTATGTTATGCTCATTTAACTTGCTGGTCTTTATGCAATAAAAAAGAAACCAATGAATCGATTCATTCTGGCCTAGCTTTACTCAATTCGTGCATGTTGAAAGATCTTCACAGTTCCATTTCTTGTTATTGGTATAGAGTTATTTCCTCACTTCACAGTGTCTGTTCTCCCACTATCTTAGTGCACAAGTAACAAGTGGTTGGTAAAATGGCTGCCCCTTGAAGTGTAAAACAACTAATCTAGGCCAGCACATTTCAACTACGTTAACTTAATACGCTTAAGTTCTGTGTCGTATATATGTGATAAACACAGTGTCAGACTGTTTCTCTGCTATTGCCATTTCCTTATCTTACAGTATGGCAGGAACTTGAATTTATTTGTGGGCGTGGAGCTCAAAGATTTTGGTCTTGGTTCGATAGGCGTCCTCGTGGGAGAAGAACAAGGATAAGTTGGTGCAGACTGAATTGCAATCACTGGTTAATGTCTTAATATTTGTAGACACTCAAAAGGTGCTGCTGCATAATAATGCAATCATACTTGACCTCTATGTATATTGGAGTTTGTACCATTAGTTAGTTTAGTTATACATCTATGAATTGCAATCACTGGTTTTATGTTTTACCATATAGAGTAATGGCAATCTTCTCCTGATTTCTCGTTTCCCATTTAATCGGCATTGTCGCTATTTGTACCATTATTTAGTTTAGTTATACATCCAATGCTTGTTGTGTAGGACGCCGTCACTCTGCCGCTGCTGTTTTTGTCATGACTGCCATCGCAGGTGTATCCTCTCCGGGGGATGGAGAAATATATTTTGAGGGAGCTAAAGTTGAAATCTTCGGCTACTAGGGGTGCTAAACTAAAAAAAAAAAAAAAAAAAAAAAAAGAAAAAAAAAAGGAAAAAAGCACATTTTACTTTGGACACATACTCTACTACTAGTTTTTTTTTTTTTTTTTTTTTTTTTTTTTTTTGCAATCATAACACTTATGTAGTTATGTTATGTATTCCACTTGTCTGACAAAGCATCGAAAACAAAACGGTTTACATGAAATCGGAAAATAAAATAAAGAGTAAAATTCAAGCATGCCTGATATAAGAGCTCTAAGACGAACACGCGCACTGTATCAACAGATTATTTAGAAGAAAATGATATATTATCATGGATTATTCCAATAATAATCTTTTTATAGAGAAACCATATATATACTTAGAATGGGACGTGTTAGTATACTAAAAATAGTCCTTCCGTATAAACTAAAAGTTATATTTTAAACTATGCATATTCATGACTTTTATATAATGATGCTTAATAATGTCTTTTCCGATTCATATTTTTTTGTATAAATATGATGCTTATATAAAATCATATATATTTTTTAATATTATATTCATGTTTCAATTAATCACAATCATAGATTATATAAAGATTAACGATTTAGATTAGTTTGTAGTTTTTATATGGGACTTTTTTTTTATGAATTAAATCATACTTACTATTACTATGTTAATGATATTGTCTAATCGACGTTGAAAATTAACTATATCTCGAATTGATGAGAGATTTCTATCTGAAAATATAATGAATTGATTTTTTAAAGTTATCATTGTCAGATTTTTATGGAAAATTTATTATAAGCGTTGTTAACGTACGTTTTGTTATTTGGACATTCGTTACTATGATTGTAAATAAAAATTCTGACTTTATTTTTTTTTTCTCACAAAAATTCTGAAAATGGGACGTTTGACCTATATCTGGTGTCATCTTTAGGTTGTAGGACCATGGTCCACGGACACATCATAATTCATACATGTGGATTTGCCTTAAGTTATGTGAATAAATATTCTTCACAATTTATACATAAATGTGATGTTTTCATTACATGATAGTCGGCAGTAAAATCAATTAATTTGCCTAAATCAAAAGAAATAGTTTTGTGGATTAGACTTACTATTTCGGCAAAGAGTTGAGGGGTGAAATTAAATTTTTATGCACGAAAACGATTGGTAGATACCCCCCCCCCCCCCCCCTACTAAAATAAGTTTTGTTTCTTTAATTACTTCATTGAAAAGAAAAAAAAAATTATGGTTACTTGCACGATTATTTGATCTGCGTGTTATAAAATCAGTTAGTTGGAAGAATGGGCTGGTACCAATTTAGATGTTATGAATACTTTATAGACGTATAAAAATGACAAAAAGGAAAAAACTTTTGGAAGTTCAATATAGTAAATGCTTTGTAGTTGGAAGTTGAAATATTACAAAATCAAAACCAAAAAGGCAAACATTAATTTTCTACTCTCCAACTAAGTATTTAAAGGAAGTAGTAGACTACACTCTCTAAATGTACCTTCGATATAATTAGACTGCTTAAATTTCTCTCTGCCCTAGTCTAAATTTGTATTATTAAATATTATTTTTCAATTCATTAATTAGAATTAATGTCGATTATATGCAACAAAATTTATTGCCGTCGACGCAGTTTTAGTTTCAATAATTTTTAAATCATGCGTTGAATTTGACTTTGGAATATTAACTTGAGTATGAGAACAATTTTGTTTTCTTTTGAGAGCAGGGAAGAGTATTTCATAATTTTTTTATGAAAAATCATATTAAATTAATTACTATATAAAATAAGTAAATTGCAAACAAAATAACAAAAACTTTGAAAGTAAAAGAAAAAATTCCTGATTATTTTAAATTTTTTTTGATAATTTCTCACATTCTTATTGATACATCTCTGTGGTCTATGAATCATAAATTATTCAAAAAATATTGTTTATCAAGTATTAACATAATCAATTACTAATAGGAGAATGGATTCCAAGCATTACAACTATCCTCAATCCTATGTGGTATATTGAGATTTTTTTTTATATTTATCTAAAAATCTCAACACCAAAGACCATCACATACGTTCACCTTATAATCATAATAACATATGACCATTAAGTATTCTCCTATTGTATAACCGTTATCCTCATTTATATAGTATATCATTTCTTGGCTATTAATGAATTACCTTTTTTTTGTTATTATGTATAATTTTTAAAAATAATACTTTTTGGTACAAAAAACTCTTGAATGTAGAATTATATTTTTTCAATTCTAATTAAATATTTTAGCAAAATATAATAAATATTTGTTAAAATTTGAGCTTCCATTATTTCGCACTAAATTCTGCATGAGGTGATACTTCTTATATTATGCTTATTTTACAACGAGACAATCCTTGATGTAATACATATTTTACAATAAGCCAATATTTAATGGAACACTTATTTACAAAATAGTCAAATTATATCACTTTAAAATAAAATATTGAAATATTTTTAAAATTATATTTATAAATTACAAAGTAAAGTAATTTCGCGCTAATAAAATTTACGATGGATGTTCATTCATATAACACTTATTTGCAATAAGATAATCCTTCATGTAACACTTATTTATAATCACTTCCCTTATTTGCAACGAGATTTTACTTATTTATATTTTTGAGTTATTTAACTGTTTATAATTAGTTTTTACGTTGTAGTCTTCATCTTTTACGAATTTGGGATGGTTAGGGGTACGGTAGTAAAGTTTCTTTTTTATTTATACATTAATCATTTTTTTTTTTTTGGTTTATACTATTTATAATTAGTGTTTACATTGTACAAGTGTACATTTTCTTTTACAAATTTGGGATGAGATGATTACGAGCAGTGAAGTTTCTCTTTTAAACAGATTTGGTTAGGGATGGTAATGAATTGGTTTGACTTATAAATATTAATATTATTTGAACATTTTACGAGATGCCAACTGTATTACATTCATGTTAGATATTTCGTTACTAAGTAATTGTTATGAGATTTATTTAATATAAATTTAAATTGATATTTTAATTAGTTATATTTTTTTTTTTTACTATTTTTACTATTTAATGTTGACTTTATGAATTTTTAGCGGATAATTAACGAGTATTATCAACGGGTCTGGGACGGGTTTAAGGCGGATTGGATAGTGAAATTAATTTTTAATCAAATTTAAGACGGGCATGGATAAAGAAAATCTAAACAGGTTAAAGTTTGAGAAATGCTTGATGGGTGAGTACCCAACTCATTGTCATTTCTAGATTTGTAATGGATACATATATAAAAATTGTGATACGAGTTTGAGACAAACATGCATTTGGTGATTTTAGATTCAAAAATAGGTACTATGACACAAGTAATGTTATCTCCTTAACTTATTTTATATTATAATTATAATTATATATAGTTGTGTAACACTATTCTGATAAGTTATCGCAATATTATCATTTCGATAACGTCGTCTATGTCTCTGTTTATATATATTGGATATCCATTATAGTCAAGTTTTGTACAATCAATATTTTGACGCTTATTTAAATTGTAAAATTATACTCCCTCATACCCCTAATATTATGTATAATTTTCCTTTTTCATTTCCTAAAATTTATGCATAGTCCATTTAGGTAAATAACTCTCTCATTTATTACCCTTATAACTTCCATATTTTATAGTTTCTACCACATTGGCCACCCATTTCCTATAACTTTTTCTCCTTAATTCTACTTTTTCTCTACTCACATCTACTTTTTTTCTCCACTCGCATTACACTTTTCAAAATTTTCTTAAAAGTCGTGTCGTCTCAAAGTATGTATAATTTTGGGAGTTGGAGGGAGTATCCATTAAAAGCAGAGTACCAAAATATATTTTGAATTATATTTATAAATAAAATGTAAAGGGATTCCACGTTAATAATACACCGTATGACACTTATGAACACTTATTTGCAACGAGATGATCATTCATGTACAGTTATTTGTCAAATTACATCACATTAAAATAAAATGAATATTGATTTATTTTTAAAATTATATTTAAAAATTAAAATGTAAGGTGATTTCGCGTCAATAATTTCTACACGAGATGATCCTTCATGCAATATTTATTTGCAACGAGACGATCATTCATATAATACTTATTGTCCCAACAAGATGGTATTATAATGATTTGTTAAATTATACATGGTATCACTTTGAAATAAAGTACATTATATTTTTTAAATTACTTTTATAATTTACAATGTACATCGATTATCCGTCAATACACGAGATGATCCATCATGAAACACTAATTTGCAATGAGATGATCCTTTATGTAATACTTATTGTAATGCTTTATTAAAGTGACTTGAAAATAAAATATTAAATTATTTTTTAAATTATATATTTGTAAACTACAATATTAAGTAATTCACGTCGAATTTCGACAGACTACACAGTACTTAAATACTAAAAGACATTACGCAAAAATCACAGCTAACTTATTATTAGTCGAGTAATGCACTATGAATAATGAAGCCAATTAGCATGTACACTTATGGATAAATGAGGCTCCAAAACCAACCATGACGTCCAAAATGTAGGCTTGCAAGAAAGAAAAAATAAAATAATATCCAAAATCAAAATAGAGTCAATACTACAAAGATAAACGACGTGTAAAAGTTATCACAGTTGATGGTGAACGATGGATTTATAATTAAAGGAAGTAGACTTATATAGGGCCAAACTCAAAATTTTGAAATTCAAACTAACATCGAAATTGCCAAATTGAATTGAATTGGAAACGAAAAGCTAACATACAGATTTTGCATTTTCGAGATTAGAAATATACAATTATGAAAGTAAAGGCAGAGAGAACTTAATAGCCAATTTAGGCTTAACAAGAAGAAAGTAAAACTTGGGAAAAATGAATACTTAGGAGGGAAAATTTGAATTGACAATTTTATTTTATTATAATATAGATATAGATAGATGATCGTTAAGAATTGCACAAATATTAAATGAATTAATCAATACATAGAACTAATGAACAGATTGAGGTGGAAAATTTTTCCCTAAGGCTAGTTTATTTTAGTATAATTATATAAATTTTGACATATCCAACTAGGGATTGCAACGGGGCGGGTTCGGGACGAGAATTATTTTCCCATTCCCATACCCGCATAAAAAAACCACCCCAACAACGACCTCCATACCCATTTAAATGAGGGCGGGTTCGGTACGGGCATTATTCGGTGGGAGAAGAGTATTTGTCACACACCCGTTAATAAGTATATATTGTTCAAAAAAATTGAAAACTTTTATTAGAATTAAAAGTTATTATCTCCTGAAAATCAAGGGGAAAAAAATGTAAAAGTTGATGAAGTCAAAGTTATTGGAGATAAACTTATTTAAGCCAACTCCCATAATCTCTTCCTTTCATTTTCGATGTGGGATAAAAATAGCGAGGGAGAGAAACAAATTGTCCCACATTGAAAATGGATAAAAGAATAAATGGGGAGTTGAGTTATATAAAGGATGATAGAAAGTAATGTACATGTGTCTACCTAATTAATGTGGAATTATGATTCTCATTAATTTTAGTTTTCTTATTAATTAATTTTTTAATTATTATTATTATTATATTATTAGTAATAATTAAGATATATTTAATACAAAAATTATTCGGGACGAATTCAGGGTGGGGATGTATATTCTCGTCCCTGCACCGTATCCTATTTGATCAGGTATAGAAGTTCATACTCATCCTCGCCCCGCCCCCCAAATATTGAACTCTATCCCCGACCCATTAGAGGTGGGGTACCCACAGGTTCAGGTCTCCACGGGTATAATTGCCATCCTAATTTCCAAGCGATAAGTGTGGAAATCTAATTGACAAGCCATTTTCCATTATTGAAAGCAGATTAAAGGTACAATATGATGTAAAGATAAAATGTCTAATTGAGAAGCTTTATAAGCAAACCTAGAAGCAAAATTATGAGAATTCCGTTGGAAATGCTCTAAGATCAATTACGAAATGATTTCTCAGGGGATTAAAGCACTTTTTTTAAAGGAATAAAACCAACGCAGTGCGTAAACAATTTTTTCTTCTAAAACTTATAAAAATTGCCGGAAACCATAATTAACACGAATCCTAATTGAAAACAAAAAGTGTAATATAAGCCGTTGGGTAGTATAATACTATTCACATTGAAATCTGACAGAATTTGTCTAAATTAAGTTTTTGACTAAATTTATTTTTCTTACTCATAATTGTCATTTTATATGATAAACCCTAAAATATTTTGCCCTATAGTTAACTAAAAAGAAAAACGATTTTCCCCGAGTATTATGAATCAACTAAAAGTGCACCTAAAAGTTGCTTGCAAAAGAACTGTAGTGTGATTAGCTAACCCAAGTTGTATTACAAGGAAGACTTAACAGGACAATGTGTTCATACTTACAAGAAATATTAAAACAATCCTAAACATTCTAACCAAGTTTTTGATAAGTTTTTATAGCTAAGATTACTTGATAACTTGAGATAAAGAAATGCAAACATGTAGGATTAAAGCTCTTCTCTTCGGAATAATAAAAAAAGGTAAAATGCAATGCTCAATTGATAGTTCCTTGAATTTCATTAACGAAGTCTTCTAATCACTAACTTTCATATTCATACATTAGGACTACGAAAATGAAATCATTAGAACATGCTCAACAATTAACTTATGCGTTTCCGATCAAGATCAACTCTACTTCAATCACATTCCATAACGAATTCATCTCTCGATCTCATTCGTGACTAAAACATTCAAACAGTGATCAATTGTTCAAAAGAATCAACAAACGATTGAAGTAGAAAACGAGCATTTACATTTCACAAGTAAATAACAATCCCGAGTCGAAGAACTAAATCATAGATTAATAATATTAGTTCATGTTGCAGGAAATGAAAATAAAACGAATTCTGGAAACAAACATTGCATAAACGATAAGAATTCTTACAAAGTACTTAGAAGTCTTCAAAGATCAACAATACTGAAAAGCTAAAGCCAAATCTAAAATTGTTTGAACAAGAAAATTTAAGGAACTAAATCTGCAGAGTTTTTGTTGTTTTTCCTAAGCTAAAAACGAGAGAGACTGGAAGATATCCGCCCAGAAACTGACAAGTTTCTTTTATATTTCGTGATATAACCGTCAGCCAGCGCCGGCTGGAACCAGTGCCAGCGGAAAACCATAGCGCAAAATATTCCCGCGCCGGTGGGAAAGCCAAAGAGTAAAATATTCTCGCGCCGGTGGGAATCCTTGTTTGCTCTTTCTTTCACCGGTTGCACTTCTTTTTCCATCTTTTTCAACCCGATATTGCATCATCAATCACCTGCGTACTTACACACACCAAAACACCAAAAACCACATATACGACCACAACTTGTGACAAAAAACGAACAATAACAAGTAAAACACGTGCAATTAGTAACATACAAAACACATAAAAACGAACTAAACATATTTTATTTCAAAACTATATAGGAAAATGATGTCAATTATTGAGAATGTATCAAATTTATTGGTATACATTTTAAGTGCACGAAACACTCATTGAATGACAAATAAAGTACATATAAAAATATTCTTAAATGGAGGTTATTTTTAAATACAGGTCTAAGAAGAAAATTAAGTTTTTCTAATTTTAAAGTGCATGGACAATATATGTAAATATTATAAATACTAGATACATGTACAATGCAATGTGTTATGCGGAAATTGTATGCTTTAACAAAAGACGAAATCATTGAAGGAATATGGTAAGAAAAAACGAGGGAAATAATCCGGCGGATAATAGCATATAAGTACAAAAAAAATTATGTGAAAAATATTTAAGCTTGTTCGACAAGCTGGAAATGTTATGTGTCAAGAAGGTGGTCATGTGGATGAGATGTTTAGCACACACAAATTAAAGGATATGAATTTAACAAAAAAGATTAAATCATTGTCAAACAGTCAACCTTGAACAAATATTTTAGATTTACTTTAATCATTATAAAGTTATATATATATATATGATTTATTTCTAAGTAGATGCGTATTTCCTTAAGATAGTACTTAAAAATGTATGAATTATGACAATGTAAAATTTATTCCTAAATTATAATTGGTTTCAGGTTGAGATCATAATTTTTTTATTTCTAAATAAAATTTATTCCTAAACAGACTATTTATTTTATAAAAATTTTACTGTATTTAGATTAATCGCATCAAAATCACAATTTTACAAATTAGCAGCACATTTTGATGCAAATTTCTGTTCAATTTTTCCGGTGATCACAAGGTGTGACCGACTAGTCTTTCCACGCGGATACGTATTATAAAATTCTAAACATGTGTATGAATAATAAAATGTTGGGAATGCCAGTCAGGAAAAGATGGTCATGTTTATTAATTGAACAAAACTTGGGTGCATATTCTCTACCATAGAGATATCCGACTCGCTTGATCCGGCGCGTGAGTCTCACGCGCTATATATATATATTTTTTTTACCAGTTTTTTTTTCTCTCTTTTTTTTGTTGTTTGTCTCTTAATTTTTTTTTGTTGCTTCTTCTTTGGTCAAAATTCGAGCGAGGGGAAACGAAAGCCTCGGAGCGAACCGAAAAATTGAAATTGTTGCCTGCCAATTATCCTTATATTAATAATCGGAGTGAAGGTAGAGCCGTAAAATCGAAGTTTAAGACGGAACCGGAAAAAAATGTAAAAAAAAATCTGAAATTAAAAAAAAATGATTAAAGGGCATTGACCCGGGTTTAACTGAGTTGACCGGGTCGGGTCAACCCATCTCCATGGTGGATATGTCTGACCCAAGTCCATCTCTTATTAATTTGCACCAAAATTCAAAAGATGGCAAAAAATTAATGTAATCTACAAGTAATGTCAAAAAGATTATTCGACATAAAAACTGTTACTTTGGTACAATTAATCACATACAGTATTTTCCTGCCACCCAACTACCTCACCACAAATCAGTAAACAAAATCTAATAGGCTGTTTAATTCATACTCCCTCTGTCTCACGAAATATATCTCGCTTTCTTTTTTGGATTGTCTCACGAAAAATGTCTCATTCCTTTTTGGAAAATAATTATTTGCATTCACACTGCTTTTACATTTTCATTCACAGTGCTTTTACATTCTTTATAATTTATTCACACTATTTTTACATTCTTTATAATTTATCCACACTATTTTTACATTCTTTATTATTTACTCTTAATCTCCGTGTCGAAAATAAATGAGACATTTTTCGTGAGATGGAGGGAGTACGTAATAAAATATATTTACATACTACATTAAAACTACAGGTCAGTAGCCTGCAGGTGTTTCCTTGGAGATGATCTAGTGGTAAAAGTGGACGCTTAAGACGGAAATGTCTCAGGTTCGAACCCCATGACACGCCTCTATAGGTCGATCCTGCAACATTTGTACTTGAAAAATATAGTTTACCTGCTCTGTGTGATTTGTAGGCTACTGCACAAGGGACGGAGTATACCTAATGCACACCAAAAATAGCGGCTTGCGGGTTTCCATGACATAAAAAAAAAAGTAACCTGCAGGTGGTTTTCGCATTTAATCACCTTTAATTGATGAGTTGAACATTATTATTTGTCACTATCTAAAAAGTTGGCATTCTTAATTGAAGACTTTCCAATAGATTTGCAAGCAAATAAGCAATTGTACTAAATTAGGGACTAATGACTTCGATTTTATTGAAATTGATAATATGATGTTGTTTGAAGATTTGGCCATGTTTGAACCATAAATTGGACATAATTTATAACTGGTTATTAGGCTGTAAATTTCTAAACATTTTGAGTTGTCGCGTTTTGCACCAAAAAAAAAATCTGTTTTACAATTTCCAAACTTTTAGTTTCTTCTGATTTTGCCTCCCGACTCGATTTCCGGCAAAGTCTGAGCTGAGATGACAGTCGTGAATCTGACGAGGACGTACTTAATTAAAAAAAAAACATAAAATATGGTCAGTAAATTTCCAAACTCTTTGAGTTATCGCATTTTGCACCTTAAAAAAATAAATTTGTCTCATAATTTCCAAACTTTTAGTTCGTCTAATTTTGCCACCCGACTCAATTTCCGGCGAAGTCTGAGTTGATATGTCAGAATTCAAATGATGGAAGCTACATGCTTGATTAAATAACGACTCGCATTCTTGTTCTTTCAGATTGAGTCTTTCATATGGCGCTTTGTCGTAGCAATAGGTGACGAAGCAATCCACCACTTTACATGACAACGTTTCTTCTTTACAATAATCCATGAGGGTGCCCTGAACGTCATTTTGGATCTTCTTCTGAATCGCCATATCAGATTCGGATCTTGGGTGGGACGCTGACCTGGAGCGGGTCCCACCGGTCCCTCTCGATGATGAGGTAGAACATGTTTTTCATCAGGGGTATGTATGTGAGGCTCGTCTCCAATCATCGTTATTTTCAATGAGCCGCTGGAAATCCCACGACAACCGTCTGAGGAAGTGATTCGACCCATTCGAGCGGCGTCATGACGACTTGTCTTTGACCCAGTCGAGTATGGCAGCGGCGTCGAGGTCCCGATCCTTGGCCGTGTGTTTATAGAGAAATCTAAATTTTGTCATGTCAGTTCGGACTTCGCCAGAAATTGAGTCGGGTGGCAAAATTAGACAAAACTAAAAGTTTAGAAATTGTGAGACATTTTTTTTATGATGTGCAAAACGCGACAACTCAAAGATTTGGAAATTTACTAGCCATTTTTCATATTTTTCTTATATCCACGCCAGATTCACGTGCTGCCATGTCAGCTCAGACTTTGCCGGAAATCGAGTCGGGTGGCACAATCAAACTAAACTAAAAATTTAAAGATTGTGATTATCCTTTTTTTGGATTATAAAACACGACAAATCAAAAAAATTGGAAATTTACGTGATATTAACCCTTTATAAATTCTCATAAATTTTTGTGATGGTGAGATTTCGAACTATGACATTTTTGTTTGGTCAGTCAAATCAATGACTAGTACATATGGGAGCATAAACATTAAATATATTGTTGAAAATAAATATTTAATAAATTCCCAATTAGTAAAACAATGGCACGTGTCCTAGAGAGTATAATCTCATCCACGATAATAGTACAAAGCGGACTTAAATATGATTTATTTATACTACTTGATTTAATATAAAAAGATGTGTGCAATTTACTTTCATATATGACCCTTCCACCTAACAAAAATCACTTACTAGCTTTTCCTAGGCTCATTGAAATTGTAGTAACAAAATTATAACTAATATTTAAGTTTTGCTTGAGTGGAGTACAAAGCTTTGTAGAGATTAAAAGTATAAATAAATATGTTACGACCATGAACTATATTGTCAATCTCTCATAAATGTATCAACATTAATTTTTTGATACATTAACTTAAGGGTCACATTTTTAGATTTTTAGAAGTTTAATTAAGTGTTTAGATTTAAGGATATATATATATATATATGTATGTATGCATACGCGCGTTATGTGGGCTGGATTATAGTCCAAAGACATATTTTACCAAACTTTGTTATAATCACATGTACATTTCATTAATAATATTTTTTTTTTTGTTTTTTTGAACAATCAACAATAAAAGTTTACACGACGTAATCTCCTTAATTTTATTTTAAAATTACGTCGATTTATCAATTTGTAGTTTTGTTTATACCATAATAAGCTGCTTATGTCACATAACTTTCATGAATGATATACTGATAATCTTCATATATTGCACTAACAATTACTGTTGTTAACATATTGAAAACAAGAAACAAATTTGTTGAATACTTGTAGTCTTCTTAGAAGTAATACATACTTACCTCAAAAAAAGAAGTAATACATACAAGTAATACCACTTTACTTTTATTAGTTGAATATGAGTGAAATGATAAATTCATAAAAACACTTACCTATCAAAGAACTTAGCAGGGAATAATTTATTCAGCTACGTATTTATAACTTAAAAGGTACTTTAACACTGATTTATCTATCTTAGTACAATTTATTTTTCTTTTATTTTGTAGGTGAAATTTATACACCACTACTTCCTATATTCCAAATATACATTTGTCATGGCCCCTTATCCCTAAGGACGGCTTAGCCAAGACGTGACCCGGGATGGGAGATAAGAAACGGGAAATAAAGGAGAATTTGGGATTTATAATAATAATACAGTAAGAAGTATAACAGAACTAGTTGAATAACTTAACATAAAATAATAGGGATAACCTCGAAGGGTAGAACCGATATTACAAAGAGTACGAGTTCAGTTTCGAATACTTGTTCCTGAAGATTAAACTTGAAGTTCAACATCATAAAGATCTTAACATATTAAGGAAAGTAGGACACTAAATCAAAGTGTTTGCAGCGGAATACAAAGTTGAGATACATATACGAAGATATGTCTCTCGAAGCTTAACAAAACATAAAGACGACAAAAACTCCGCTCAGCACTTCATCATTACATCATCTACTCAACCTGCACATTTAGAAACATATGCAGGGCTGAGTACGAAAGCACTCAGTCACACAAGCCAAAAACATTTAACATATTGAAATAAGCATGTATTCATATCAGTAACACATAAGAGTTTTTCAAAGATCTCATGTTTACAAAATCATTTTTATTTCTTAGGAGAGCTACTTCTCATTTTCATATCTTCCTCGTAATATTCCATATCTGTTGACGCTCGGGAAGACGGCCGTCTTCCGCAGGCGTTTACTTCTTCGTCAAGATCGGCCACTCCATTGAGAGCGCACAATCCACGACACGTGTACACTAACCCTGGTTGCTACCTTGCGCAAGCTCAGGATCCGATCGATTTATAAGTTGGCAAGCCAACACAAATAGGGGTCATACATAAAATGAAAGTCATTGTTCATGCATAACAAAATCATAGTTAACTTGCATTTCTTTCAAAACATTTCTGGAAAACAGAGCTTAGTAGCTCTAAACATACACTTGGAAGAAAGCCCACCTGATACAAAAGAGGTCGTATAACTAATCTAGTCCATCTTTCCGTTCCTTAGTTCTCACTTCCTCACTTCACCTTTCAGCGTAAAGAACTAAGTTTAGAAGTCGATCGAGTCTAACAGATAAAATCTTATCGGACTCAATAACAATTTTAGACCTTAGGATTTTGCATTTGTTTTAAGACTTAACAACTTATCCTTGTTTCAAAAGAGACTTATCACACTCTATAACATTAAACTAGATATCAAACAAGCCTTAATTTGCACGTCATTTGGTTTAGAAACAACATCAAGAACAAAAACGATACTTAATAGAAAAACTGCACAACGAAACTTCCTTTAATCAATAAATTGCTTTCACTCAGAAAGAAACAGGGGTCAAGGCCTGTACCATTAGAAAGCCACTTAAGTCTAGTTTCATACAAAAAAAAAACGGTGCTCAAAAATATTAACTGAGATGAAAGTTATGACAGAATTAGTGCAAGGTGGTACAATGTCAGGAAAAATTCGGCTTCAATTCCTTCTACCTCTCAAATGGGTCGAAACTTAGAGATGTAGAATTTTGGATTCAAACAAAATCTAAAACCATAGAATTGAAGTTACAGATTTCACCTTGCTAGATATGCAAAAAGAAAAGAAGATTGATCAGTAATCGACTAAGAACTTCAAGCTTCTGCTTCTCTTTAATGGTTTCTACTTCTTTTCATCAAATGGAGTTGTTGCGTGAGTGGTGTGAGGGTGAAAGGAGTGGTGTGAAATGATGTTGCGTATTACTTACTTTTACAGAGTGGGTAAGTTTAAATGTAGATGGAATTCTTTTGATATGCAGGCTAAATTCAAATTAAAACTAAATTAAAGGTATTTCTCATATATTAATACTATCAATCAAATATTCTCCATAATAATACTGTATTCACAACAACATACAGATAAATTCTCGGGGTTATACGTATTGCAATATTAATCGAGCTTCGAAAACTTTTCGAATTAAATAAAAAAATATATATAAAACACATAATTTAATTCAACTTATAAAACGGGAAATGAATAGAAATTTCTCGACAAAAATACTATCCACTGAAAGTCGAAAAATAATAATAACTTTAGTACATTTGACTCTAATTTATTTTAAAACTCTTTTCTAGAGTTAAGAGGAAATTTCCTACTTATGCAAAATCCTATTATTAAATTAAATTCTTAACTTTCAGATTTAAAAGACTGGGGCATTACATTCTCCCTCTCTAACATTAAATTTCATCCCGAAATTTGCATAGCTTCATTAAAAAGTTCACGATACTTTTCTTTCATTTTATCCTCGAGTTCCCACGTTGCTTCCTCTTGCCCGTGGTGACTCCATAGAACTTTCACTAATGATATCGTTTTATTCCTTAGTTCTTGTATTTTCCGATCTAAGATATACTTGGGCCTTTCTTCATAACTCAAATCTGGACTAAGGGCTATGTCATTATGATGAATTACATGCTTGGTATCGAACACATATTTCCTAAATTGAGAAATGTGAAAAACATTGTGGACATTCTCAAAGCTCGGTGGCAACGCCAACCTATAAGCAACTTGACCTATTCTTTCTAGGATTTCATATGGTCCTATAAAACGGGGTCTAAGTTTACCCTTTACACCAAATCTAACGATTCCTTTAGAACGAGAAACCTTGAGAAAAAACTTATCCCCAATTTCAAATTGCAAATCGGTTCAACGTGTATCAGCATATGACTTCTGTCTGCTCTGTGCCTCTCGTATTCTTTGACGGATCTGCCGAACAATTTTAATCATTTCGCTGACCGCGTCTGGCACTAAAATTTTTCTTCCACCCACTTCATCCCAATAAAGTGGTGATCTACATTTCTTTCCGTATAAAGCTTCGTAAGGTGGCATATCTATTGTTGCTTGGTAACTATTGTTATAAGCAAATTCGATTAGCGGCAAAACATTTTCCCAATTCCCACCATGGTCTAGTATTATTGTCCTTAACATATCTTCTAGTGTTTGTATCGTTCTTTCAGACTGTCCATCAGTCTGCGGGTGGAAAGCAGTACTAAAATTTAATTGGGTGCCTAATTCTTTCTGTAAGGTAATCCAAAATCTAGAAGTAAATTTTGAATCCCTATCAGATGTGATCGACAAAGGTACTCCGTGCAGACGCACAATCTCACGGACATACAATTGGGCTAACTTTTCGGCACCATAGGTAATCGGAATTGGAATAAAATGAGCAGATTTTGTAAGTCTGTCTACTACAACCCATATGGCGTTGTTTCCTCGTTTATATTTAGGTAAACCAGTCACAAAATCAATTGTTATTTTTTTCCATTTCCATTCCAGAATTTCCAACGGTTGCATTTTTCCATAAGGTCGTTGGTGTAGAGCTTTTACTTGTTGGCAAGCAAGACATCGTTCAACAAATGAGGCTACATCATGTTTCAAACCTTCCCACCAGAATTTCTTCTTCAAATCCTGGTACATTTTTGTGCTTCCAGGATGAGCGGTATACGGAGTATCATGAGCTTCACTCAAGATTTCATTTCTTAATTCGTCATCGTTTTGAATGCACAACCTTCCGTCAAACATGATAGCATTATCAGGTGCTTCATGGTAACCTCCAGAGTTGTCTGATCTTACTCTCAGACGCAACTTCTCCAACATCTCATCTTTTCTTTGCGCGTTGATTATCTTCTCTCTTAGGTCAGGTGTTGCTACAAAGGCTGCAACATTACCAACAATAGTTTCTGGTGGATGAACCACTTCCAACTGTATCTTTTCAAAATCATGAATGAGTTCATCTTCTAGAGTGAGAAGACGACCCAATTTCGACTGAGTCTTGTGACTCAAGGCATCAACTACAACGTTAGCTTTACCTGGGTGATAATTGATACCACAATTATAATCTTTTACTAGCTCAAGCCACTTTCTTTATCTCATATTCAGATCCTTTTGCTCGAAAAAATATTTTAGGCTTTTGTGATCCGTAAAGATTTCACACCGAACTCCATAGAGATGGTGTCTCCAGATCTTTAAAGAGTGCGCAACTGCTGCTAATTCAAGATCATGTGTAGGGTAATTCAGTTCATGCGGCCTAAGTTGTCTCGATGCATATGCTATCACTTTTCCCTCTTGCATCAGTACACAACCTAGTCCATTTTTGGATGCATCGGTATACACCACATACGGTTTATTTGCTTCTGGAACAGCTAAAACTGGTGCAGTTGTTAACCTCTTCTTGAGTTCTTGAAAACTCGCTTCACATTCATTGGTCCATGTATACTTCGTTCCCTTTTGAAGCAATTGTGTCATTGGCCTTGCTATCTTGGAGAACCCCTCTATAAATCTCCGATAGTATCCTGCTAAACCTAAGAAACTTCTTATTTCATTAGGTGTAGTTGGCGACTTCCAATCATGCACTGCTTCCACCTTCGTAGGATCCACTTTAATTCCATCCGCTGAAATAATATGCCCAAGAAACATAACCTCCTTCAACCAGAATTCACAGTTACTGAATTTGGCATACAAACGTTCAACTTTCAATGTCTCTAAGACAATTCTCAAATGCTCTGCATGTTCTTTCTTGTTCTTGGAATAGATGAGTATATCATCTATGAATACTAAGACAAATTTATCTAAGTATGGGCGGAATACTCTATTCATGAGATCAATGAATACTGTAGGAGCATTGGTCAATCCGAATAGCATTACTATGAATTCATAATGGCCATATCTCGTTCAAAAAGCCGTCTTCGGTACATCCTCTTGTCGAATTTTCAATTGGTGGTACCCAGACCTCAAATCTATTTTTGAGAATATACTCGCTCCCTTCAGTTGATCAAACAAATCATCTATCCTTGGAAGAGGATATCTGTTCTTGAGTGTTAGTTTGTTCAACTTTCTGTAGTCAATACACATTCTTAATGTGCCATCCTTTTTCTTGACAAAAAGTATAGGTGCTCCCCACGGCGATACACTAGGCCTGATGAAACCTATATCTAATAACTCTTGTAGTTGGATCTTGAGTTCTTGTAATTCTCTAGGGGCCATTCTATACGGTACTTTCGACACTGGTGATGATTCTGGTTCTAGATCGATGGTAAATTCTACTTGTCTGTTTGGTGGTAATCCAGGCAATACTTCTGGAAATACATCTGCAAATTCACGAACCACAGACACATCTCCAATCGCTCTTTCTCCCTCTGTCTCTCCATTCAAGTAAACAAGGAATGCTTGACAGCCTTTCTTCTTCATCATCTTCTTAGCTTGTAGGGCTGAAATAACAGGTGCTATTTTGCCCATCTTGATTCCGTGAAAACTCGTAGGTTCCTTCCCAGGGAGTTGGAAAGAGATTTTCCTTTCATTACAAAGGATCGTGGCATAGTTCTCAGCTAACCAATCCATTCTTAAGATGATATCAACGTCCCACATTATCACGACGTTCAAGTTTTTCATTAAAACCTTAAGATTCCCAATTTCTAATTCTAAGTTAGAGACAACATGTGTTGTAGTTGAAATTTCTCCTGAGGGGGTAGCTACTTTCATAGGATGACTAGCTCGTTTTGGTATGATATCAAGATTATCTACACATGCACCAATGATAAAGGAGTGTGACGCTCTAGTATCGAATAAAATAATGACAGGCATTTCAAGAAATTTTCCCATACCTGCTAGATTTCCTTTGTTCTTCTCAAGTTGCTTCGGGTTGAGACCATAAGCATGAGCATGGTGATGTTGTTGCTGCAACTGTGGTGGTGCTTGTGGTGGTGGCGGTTGCGGCTGACCTTGAAGAGCTCTTAACGATTGAGGGTTTTGTGGCCTTCCTCCTGCTCCTTGTTTCCATTTCGGGCATCCCTTCACGCTATGACCTGGTTGTCCGTATTTGAAACAGTTATCGCTACCTGCCAAACATATGCCATTGTGTTTTTTATTGCACTTTGGGCAAAATGGGATATTCTGTCGTGCTTGGTTATTTCCTTCCTGCCCGTGCATCAATTGTTGTCCTTGAGGCGTGGCTCCCTGCCACGACTTTCTGTTGGCCACTATTATTACCGCCTTTCCATTTGCGCTTCCCTTTATAGTTTTGGGATTGCATCTGCGTTGGTGTTGGCACTGATGGTGGTGCCTTTCTCTCCTCTAGCATTGCTGCTTTAATGTCTAAGGCTCGATTCAGAGATTCACCATATGTCAACCCTCCATGGCTGGCCAGAGACACTCCAATTTCATGTCTCAATCCAACTCGAAACTTATTTGACATTTTCTCATCGGTATCCACTTGTTCTGGTGCGTATCTTGATAGTTCACAAAATACCCTATCATATTCCGTGACTGACATCCTTCCTTGTTTCAGGCTGTAAAATTCAGCCTCTTTCTTGATCTTAAAAGTCTTAGGAATGTACTTATCGTACAATCCTGCCTTAAATTCTTCCCAAGTATAGTTCGCAAGTTGGTCAGGTGTCAAAGTCTTTCTTCGCGCCTCCCATCAGAAATCTGCAGAACCGGAGGGTTGGAAAATGACACAAGAGAGACGCTCTTGTTCCGTGCAATGTAAGAAATTAAAGATGCGCTCCATGGCTCTAACCCAGAGCTCAGCATCAGCTGGATTTCCTAAACCGTTAAACTTGGGCGGATTCTGCTTGAGGAATAGTTCCTCAATTCTGCGTTGAGGTGGCAGTGGCGGCGGTGGTGTATTCTGACGTTCATATTCTTGCTCTCTTTCATCGCCCCCTCGTCCCCCTTGTCTTTCTCATCTAGGTCGCCCTCTTCGACCTCTATTACCTCCATGTGCTGCTCTTGGCGGCATTCTGATTCTATATGTATAAAAATACATGGCATTAGTACATTTATTAATACTTAGGGAAAAGATATACCTCAAACTTAATAATTCACATAAAAATCATTGGATAATCACAACATAACATATTTCACACATGAACTTTATCGGTGTCATCAATGCATTAACTTATTGGGTAAAGATAAACATTTAAGTCACACACGGAAATAGAACAAGCCCATCTTTGGTCTTATATATATATAT
Organism: Schizonepeta tenuifolia; assembly: GCA_029490685.1. Taxonomy (NCBI): domain Eukaryota; kingdom Viridiplantae; phylum Streptophyta; class Magnoliopsida; order Lamiales; family Lamiaceae; genus Schizonepeta; species Schizonepeta tenuifolia. The sequence goes on along the minus strand of CM055957.1, from coordinate 70,959,601 downwards.
GCATCATAGAGGGAAAATTGACTCTATGAGGACTTATCGAACCTAATTGTACTACATATTTACTTACATATTGGTGGCAAACTAACCATATGAAAAATAAATGACGACTGCTCTAACATATCGCATCGTCGTCAACAAAAGAGGGAGTGCTAGACACCGGGACAACCCTAAAGGGGTCAAGTCTCCGCCTATATAATACAAAAATACATCTAGCACTATCCCATGCTACTTCAACCTGCCCTCGACTCTCCAGTACAGCTGTCCTCGCCTTCGGCGGCATCTTCTTCGGAGTCTTCTTATTCGGGGTCTTCTTCCTCTTCGTCATCAGCATTCATTGGGATAGTCACATTTTGACCCTCAATTGGCAGAACAGTAACCTCTCTTGCCAAACCCTTAACAAGGTCCTCCATGTCTCGTGCTGTTGTACGCTTCTTTACAGGAAGTGGCTGACTTGCTGGTGCAACCGTCAGTGGCTATATCCGAGGTGATTCAGTCCCCAAAGGAGGAGATACTGGTACTCCCATTTGTTTTCCAGGGCGTGAGGATTCTCCCACAAGCTCGTTCTTGCCTTCTTGTAGGTGCATAGGTTGTGATATAGAAGGTACAATCTGATCCAAAGACTGATCCAAAGGAATTGCACTTCCACCCCCATTTGCTCGTGTAGTATACTCGCGAAGAGACAAGTTTGGTACCGGTGGTGCTACTCCTCTTTCCACAACAAAGGTCTGAATCAGAAAACCAATAAACCTTGGGGTGTCTGCCACGTGATCAAAGGTTAGATCATGGATGAAAATGTAGTCCCATGACATATGTCTAGCCCACTTCTTCCATTCCTCCGACAAGAGTTCCTGTAGTCGTATAATGCCCTCATAATGAGTGACACCATGCTTATGTGCATTCTCCCAGTGATCAAAATATTGAAGCGCCGATACATCGATGTTATCACCTGCCGTTGGTCTATATATCCTGAAGTATCGGATAATGTCTTCAGCCGGTGGATGCCAAGGTACACGCACACGTCCCCTTCCAGTTATCTCGTATCTAAAACAAGAACTTTAGATAGTAAGACACTGGTCATATTTCGATATCCATAATAAGCATGTAACAGGAATCTTAAAGGGTTGTAAACAATTACTGGATATTAACTCAAATTCTTACACTTATAAAATTTTAGCCTATTTTTAAACTCTTAACTCTGGAACTTATGTTTACTTCACTCGGGAGGAAAAAAAAATCACCAAAAAGTAGAGAGAGATGAACTGATGGAACTAATATAACATGAAAATAGGATTTAATATGGTCCTATAGGAAAAAGCAGAAGTCGAATGTAAGAGAACGATCCAAATAAAGATGACCTTTGCTCATACCACTACACACAAGTGACATTCGTTTATTTTCCTTCCCTCTTCAATGATATTTCCTGGATCTGCCCCTTTCATCATACTATTTATTATTTCTCATTCAAATGATGCAAGAACAGTCACTTCAAATATAATCTAAAGTATCCTAAGTTTGTGTAATTCCCTTAACATGCTTTGTTCATAAACTCCCTTTTTCTTTATACTTGCAACTTAATAGTAGAGACAGGGAAATATTTGCTAGCTCGTTCATTTTAAGTTCTGCTCTAAAAGTGAGCATAAATCTTAAAATTAATATATGTTCTTAGGGGTTTAATATCCGTAAACATCTCCTCAAGCTTCATCATAACTTCTCAAAGTTTTTCTCATACAAATCTGATAATAATTTAACTTCTTGAAATAAGGCATGTCATTGAGAAAATATAAATATACATATCATTAGTAATTTTTCCAGAACATAAAGAACATTTTAAGATACATTAGAAATCACTCACATTTTCTCATTGAGCGCGACATAATGGAGTGTTGAGCATTGTCGACTGGCTCTTAACTAGTCCAGTGATTCAAACTAGACTTGACTTGAAATGACCTGTAGTCTCAGAGCAAACGAACTGCTCTAATACCACTCTATCACGGCCCCTTATCCCTAATGACAGGTTAGCCAAGACGTGACCCGGGATGAGAGATAAGAAACGGGAAAGAAAGGGAAATTTGGGATTTATAATAATAATACAGTAAGAAGTATAACAGAACTAGTTGAATAACTTAACATAAAATAATAGGGATAACCTCGAAGGGTAGAACCGATATTACAAAGAGTACGAGTTCAGTTTCGAATACTTGTTCCTGAAGCTTAAACTTGAAGTTCAACATCATAAAGATCTTAACATATTAAGGAAAGTAGGACACTAAATCAAAGTGTTTGCAGCGGAATACAAAGTTGAGATACATATATGAAGATATGTCTCTCGAAGCTTAACAAAACATAAAGACGACAAAAACTCCGCTCAGCACTTCACCATTACATCATCTGCTCAACCTGCACATTTAGAAACAAATGCAGGGCTGAGTACGAAAGCACTCAGTGACACAAGCCAAAAACATTTAACATATTGAAATAAGCATGTATTCATATCAGTAACACATAAGAGTTTTTCAAAGATCTCATGTTTACAAAATCATTTTTATTTCTTAGGAGAGCTACTCCTCATTTTCATATCTCCCTCGTAATATTCCATATCTGTTGACGCTGGGGAAGACGGCCGTCTTCCGCAGGCGTTTACTTCTTCGTCGGGATCGGTCACTCCATTGAGAGCTCACAATCCACGACACGTGTACACTAACCTTGTGCAAGCTCATGATCCGATTGATTTATAAGTTGGCAAGCCAACACAGATAGGTGTCATACATAAAATGAAAGTCATTGTTCATGCATAACAAAATCATAGTTAACTTGCATTTCTTTCAAAACATTTCTGGAAAACAGAGCTTAGTAGCTCTAAACATACACTTGGAAGAAAGCCCACCTGATACAAAAGAGGTCGTATAACTAATCTGGTCCCTCTTCCCGTTCCTTAGTTCTCACTTCCTCGCTTCACCTTTCAGTGTAAAAAACTAAGTTTAGAAGTCGATCGAGTCTAAAAGATAAAATCTTATCGGACTCAATAACAATTTTAGACCTTAGGATTTTGCATTTGTTCTAAGACTTAACAACTTATCCTTGTTTCAAAAGAGACTTATCAGACTCTATAACATTAAACAAGATATCAAACAAGCCTTAATTTGCACGTCATTTGGTTTAGAAACAACATCAAGAACAAAAATGATACTTAATAGAAAAGCTGCACAACAGAACTTCCTTTAATCAATAAACTGCTTTCACTCAGAAAGAAACAGGGGTCAAGGCCTGTACCATTAGAAAACCACTTAAGTCTAGTTTCATACAAAAAAAAAACGGTGCTCGAAAATATTAACCGAGGTGAAAGTTATGACATAATTAGTGCAAGGTGGTACAGTGTCAGAAAAAATTCGGCATAAATTATTTGTTTTCTTAAATCACCCTTTTTCTCAAATCTTATACATGCAAACATAGATATTCAACACCAAGCTTATACCAAGTCGTTTAGTTCAAATAAGAACTCCATTTCTCCAATCGAAGCAATTCCAAACTAAGGGGGGTGTATTCAACAAGGAATGTGGTGGAATTTAAAAGAATTCATAATTCTTGATGTATTCAACACAGAATTAAAATAAGGAATCTAATTCCAGGTGTATTCAACACAGAATTGAAATATAGAATCTAATTCTTGGTGTATTGAACATTTAAGAAGAAATGAATTCTGGTGGAATTTGGTGGAAACCATTCCAAAATTTGTACACGCTGAATTCCGACCTCTAATCCAGTGGAAATGAATTCTGAGCATTCCAGCGCCTGCTGGGACACAGTGGTCGCTGGATTGTTCTTAGCGTCCGCTGTGGTACAGCGGGCGCTGGAATACGAAAGGTTTCCAATTAATCTATCGGGTTGGGTAGTGGTTCTACGTATGCACGGACATCATTGCTAGATGAAGATCATCAAAGTGAGGCACGAATTGAACATCTTTCTTATGATGTTGAAAACGAGGTCTTTGTAGATCTCTCCCAAAATGAGACACCACTTGGTTCCACACAACCTTCGGTTGAAGCTCAAGTGTCCGGTTCCGATGTATCAACTCAAAAAAGAAATTAACCTAAGAAAAGAAGTAGAGGTCAATTTAAATCAAGTGGTAGCTCTAATGAAGTCATGGATGAGATTAAAAAACTAACCACCACTTTGGATGGAGTTCATGAGCTCTTGCGAAAAAGGGATGAGAAACTTGAGCAACGAGAAAGAGAAAGAACCTTTACTACATGGGTTGCCATCAAGGCGATCCCAAATTTGGAGAATCACATACGTATGAAGGCCTTTGACTTGCTCAATACCACATCATTAAAGGGTAGTTTCTTGAAGATGACGGTTGAGGAACGGAAAATGTGGATAGATTACAAGCTTTCTCAAGATGATTAGATGCTTTAAGTCGAGTACTTTGTTTTCTCTTTTGTTTTGACTTGGGTTGTTTTGGATTTTGAAGTTGTTATGGTTTTGACTTGGGTTGTTTTGGATTTTGAAGTTGTTATGGTTTTGAATTGGGTTGTTTTGGATATTGACTATTTCATATTACGTTGTTATTTTCATATGGTTGTGTTCGATATTATTATCAATTGATGTATATTATTTGTTGTGATTTTTGACTATCCCAATTATGTTCTTGCATTATTTGTTTAATGAATTTATTTTGTCAATCTTATTTTTTTCATCACAGAATGGACACTCGTAATATATTTGAAGAAGAAATTGAAGATGAAGAAATGGAAGAAGCAATGCAAGAAGAAATGGAAAACGAAGAGGAGATGGAACTTTACGATCAAGTTCGGATATTGATGTTGGCAATAAAGACGGCGATTGTTTTATTAGGTAATGTTGGTACGAGGCGTATTGAACGTGGATTGGTGCGACGGCCAATTAGTCGAAGAGGTACTCATTTCATACAAAATATGATGGATGGAGATGCTCAAAGTTTTCGAGTTTTGTATAGGATGCCGCCGGATCCGTTTAAAAGGTTATGTGCTATCATAAGAGAAAAAGCTGATTTACACGACACTAAATACATCAGTGTTGAAGAAATGGTGGCAACTTTCTTGATCGTTGTAGGACATAACGATCTCTTTGGCAATGTCCGTCTAAGATTTGATCGCTCACACTTTGCTACAAGTCAAAACTTCCACAAAATTTTGACGACACTCAACAAGATAGCACCGGATATGATGGCTAAACCGTCTACGGGGATGCCAGTTAAAATTCAGGAAAGTACAAGATTTAACCCATTTTTTAAGGTACGAAAATTAATAACTAATATCAATTGTTGTACTTTTCTTGAATCATATATTTTTTACGTTGTGTAGGATTGCATTGGAGCTATTGATGGTACTCATATACCGGCGATGGTCGTAGGACGAGATGTAAGCAGTTTTCGCAACCGTCACGGCATCCAATCGCAAAATGTTTTGGCGGCTTATAATTTTGATTTGCAATTTATGTACGTGCTTAGTGGGTGGGAAGGTTCGGCGCATGACTCGAAACTTTTACATGATGCCATTTCAAGAAGAAATGGGCTCCAAGTGCCTCAAGGTAAATATTGTCCTTTTTGGTGGTCAAGGTCGTCATCCAAGAAATGCAAGTGAGCTATTCAATCTTCGACATGCCTCACTAAGAAATGTGATTGAGCGGATATTTGGTATTTTCAAGTCTCGCTTCACAATTTTTAAAACCGCACCTCCGTTCCCATTTCAAACACAAGCCGAATTAGTACTTGCTTGTGCGGGATTACACAACTTTCTTCGGAGAGAGTGTCGATCGGATAAATTTTCCATAGAAAATGAAGAAGCTCAAGATGAACCGCATGTTGAAGAAGAAGATGAGGACCATGGAGAAGCTCAAAGTCAAGTACAACAAAGAGCGGAAGCACATGTATGGAGAATGAATATCGCTAATGCAATGTGGGATAATAGACCGATTTATGATGGTGAGGGAAACAAGGATGAGGCGGATGACGATTGACTTGGCACTTTAGACGATTTGTTATGCATTTTGTATCTTCGAGACATTAGACGATTGATTATGCATTTTTATTTTGGAGACATTAGACGATTGATTATGCATTTTTATTTTGGAGACATTAGATATTGATTATGCATTTTTTAATTTGGAGACATTAGACTTTAAAAAATATGAAAAAATAATGAAATACCATAATCCTACATAGATAATACTACAAACATAGATCAAGTACGATAATCCTACGAACATAAATCAAGTACGATAATCCAAATACACATTAAAATACGACAAAAATCCAAATACACATTCAAATACGACGATAATCCTACAAACAAACTGAATCCAGCAGGCGGATGACCTCACTGTAATGGAACCCAGCGTGCGCTGGGTTCCAGCGAGCGCTGGACCTCCAAAATGCAGCTCACTGGATTGCGCTCCCTGCACAAGACCAAATTCAAGCAAATACTATCATCAGACCAAATTGATCAACAAAATACCATCATCAACCAAATACTATCATCAGACCAAATTCACTACAAAATACCATCATCGACGAGATACTCAAATTCATAACGAAGCATATATAATCAAAATTCAATCATAATCAAACACAACTTTGATATATATACCTAGGGTGGTGGATATTGTGGTGGTTGTTGTGACGGGTTGTAGGCACTCCAATTATTCCACTGAGATTGCATAGCTGTCATCTGCGCATTTTGCGCGTCAAATCTCGAGTAGACATCGGCACTAAAAGTGGCAAACCTTTCATTTTGTTGAAACTTATTATAGATAATAGCTTCATCTTTATTCATGAGAGTAAATGGACATTGTAACCTTGTAGTGTAATCGACGGGAGCATCCTCTCGAGGAGTTGCATTCTTCGTCCGGGGGGGGGGGGGGCATGCTTGGATTGCTGATGAAATTTGGAGTTCATTGCCTCAATTCCAGCGTCCGCTGGAGTCCCGCGATCGCTGCTGTGGACGGTGGCGACAGGCGACGTACCGGGTGGGGAATGCGGCGGCAGGCGGTGGTGTGGTGTGGAAGTGAACGGAGGAGAATGAACGGTGGAGAAAGATGAGGTGGAGGACCGATTTGGGGAGGAACTTCGGTGGGGAAAATGTGAGGGATGGGAGGGAAGATAATGAGGGATTGGATAGAAGTGTGGAGGTGTGGGAATGGTGGGGCGGAGACGGCGGTGGCGAAATTGGAGCCGGCGGCGATGGGTGAGGGATGGGAGGGATGTATTGTGAGGAATTAGGGCTCGACGGACATGTTATCAATTTGGGAATTTTTAATTCCCAGCGGGCGCTGTAGCCCAGCGACCGCTGGATTAACAGAATTCAATTCCATATTTTCTCGCGGATTCCACTTGAATTCCACCCAATACCACACAATACCCTTCCAGAATTAGGGGAATTGTCAATTTCGTCCATAAAAAAATTTCCACCACATTCCTTGTTAAATACACACCCCTAAATCTCAAATTCTCATGATTTATCTACTCTAACATTGAACAACAAAACACTTATCTACACTTCATTCATCTATACTACGATATCCATGTATGTATATGCATAAAATTGCTGCACAAACTTTCAATAAATTCTCTCTTTTTTCTTTCGTACATTTTCTCGAACATTTGGTGAATAAATTCTGAAATCAGTTTTCTAATTTAATTACCATGTGTCCTAACCCATTATAATATCAATTTATTAAAAAGAGAACTCTCAAACTCTGAAATTGAAATAACATGCTGCTATTTTTGCTCATATGAAATCATAATAAACATGCCAACATAGGATTCAATTCTAACCCCTAATTTTCGACCAAAAACAGAATCGCCCACCAAAGGAGTTTTAAAACTTGTTTTTCCTGCTCTATCTCATCATCTAAACATATTTAATTCAAGAGAAATCGTGATTAGGCTTCAATTCCTTCTACCTCTCAAATGGGTCGAAACTTAGAGATGTAGAATTTTGGATTCAAACAAAATCTAAAACCATAGAATTGAAGTTACAGATTTCACCTTGCTAGATATGCAAAAAGTAAAGAAGATTGATCAGTAACCGACTAAGAACTTCAAGCTTCTGCTTCTCTTTAATGGTTTCTACTTCTTTTCATCAAATGGAGTTGTTGCGTGAGTGGTGTGAGGGTGAAAGGAGTGGTGTGAAATGGTGTTGCGTATTACTTACTTTTACAGAGTGGGTAAGTTTAAATGTAGATGGAATTCTTTTGATATGCATGCTAAATTCAAATTAAAACTAAATTAAAGGTATTTCTCATATATTAATACTATAAATCAAATATTCTCCATAATAATACTGTATTCACAACAATATATAGATAAATTCTCCGGGTTATACGTATCGCGATATTAATCGAGCTTCGAAAACTTTCCGAATTAAATAAAAAAAATATATATAAAACACATAATTTAATTCAACTTATAAAACGGGAAATGAATAGAAATTTCTCGATAAAAATACTATCCACTGAAAGTCGAAAAATAGTAATAACTTTAGTACATTTGACTCTAATTTATTTTAAAACTCTTTTCTAGAGTTAAGAGGAAATTTCCTATTTATGCAAAATCTTATTATTAAATTAAATTTCTTAACTTTCAGATTTAAAAAACTGGGCCATTACAACATTTTATCTCACACTTATATTTATTTATTGGGATTATGTCAAATTTATACGCCGCTCACTAATTTCACGTTATGCTTTTAATTTTGAGAGGAGTTTTAATCGTTTTAACTAAAATATTATTCTTCAATGTTTTTACTGTTTAATTTTTTAGTTAGATCAATCCGACAGTCAACTCTATACACTATGTTGAAACATGAGATCCTAATACATCTCAAATCATAGAATAGAGTAATAATCATGTTCATCTTAGCCGGAAATCTAACATGCGCGAAAATTAGAAAAAAATTATGAAAATAAAATTTGAATTACAACGAAGAGTTATGTATGAATTGAAACATGATGAAAAATAATGTTAAATTCGATAGTTAATTCTATTTAATTTTGAAGCCTAATAATATAATAAATAATTAAATTGAAAGCGAAAGTAAAATTGTCAAGTCGTAGAAAGTCTGCGTCGTGGTTTACTGTAGTTATGAAATGCCACATGTAGGGCCCATAACCCCTATATATAGCCACCTAGCGCGCATTTGCTCTCTCTCTAGTCTCTCCCCCTCTTTTTAAACATATTTTCATGCTGCAGAGCAGAGAGTACTTTCATTCAGTATTCACAGCACAGACTGATAGTAATATACTAAGCCCTACGCCACATTCGGTCAAAATGCCGGTGAAGCGGAGCCGCGCCGGGAGTTCTTCGGCTTACCTCGAGACCTCAGTCGCAACCGCCGCTTCTCTCACTCCGGTGAAGGTCATGAAAACCGATGCCGCCGCAGAGACAGCGCGGCCAAAGCCGTTCACCGTTGCTTCTCCGGTGAATGTAGGTGAGTGTACCGATCGGGCAAAAATTGGCGGCTTCCTGGAGCGGTGTCACTATTGCAACAACCGGATTGCTCCGAATTCTGATGTTTTCATGTACAGGTAGGGGACTTGTGCTGAATTTGTTGCTTTCACCGTCGTTGTTAGATGCCTAGTTAGTTTTTGTTGATCATATTTGTGAACAGTTAATTCCTCTTATTTTTCATTCTGTTGATTTAACTCTTCAATAATTTAGAAGTGTATTTTTGTGACGCTTCCTATTCTCAAGTTTGGTTAATGTTTTGCTAGTTTTCACATGAGTTTTACTTGATTGTGATATTGAGCTGCCTTCTGGTTTTTATGTAAATTCTGATGGACACTTTGTGCTTATTCACTACCATACTGAATTATCACCGGTCGTAATAGTGTTAAAGTTTTCTTTTTAATCAGTAATTAGCAATTTTTGTTGTGCATTTTGTCTTTCTACCTTTTCAGATGTCGAATATTGATTCGACTGTCTTCAATTTTTTATGGTACATCATTTCTGTCCTTTTCCGCTTGATTAGTCTTAATATGTTGCTTTTCTGACTAATCTACGTCTTTATGGAGTCTCGTTTTCTTTTCCGTTAATTGAGTTCACTTTCATGAACATTTTGATAGCAAAGTTTGTTATTTGAATGAGCATTCGAATTTCAATTCCTTGATTTATGCATCTTCATATCTGGCCTCAAGTCTTACTTGTTAATGATTCTTGACTAAATTCAGAGGAGCTATACAATTTTTTAATTCCTTGCAATAGCTACTTTATTTTCAAGTTCTTTACCTACTTTGTTTACTTTTTCTATTTTGATGATAAAAGGCACTCCTAAAGAACATTTTGTGTCTAATTCCAATTATGCCACTATATCTTCTGACAAGTAATACTATCTTTGCTCCTAATTCAGTAATAGCAGTCCAATCGAACATTGTTGTATAGTTTCATTATGTTGCTTAACTTTACAATTTATAGATTCTAGTAGAAAAGTTTAATGATCCTTTATACTCTGGCATGCTTATGTTTGAACTCATAATGTTATGCAGCAACTTTGGTGCTTTCTGCTCTGTCGAATGCCGTGATTCTCAGATTAATCTGGACAGATTGGCTGGGAAAAAGCCAGAAAATTAGCAAAAGAAGTTGTTTAAAGAGCAGAGCTGAAGTGGAATGCTGATCGTATATCACATGTCTGGCTAGTAAAAATACTAATAGTAGACGTGCACTGTTGGTTTTTGAGGAACAGCTTGCGCTTCTACATAGGATAGAAAGAGTATACTTCATGTTAATAGTGTTACCTACACGTATAGTTACTTCCTTCTGCTAGCATGTTTCTGAAGCATAAAACTGGTTCCAGCTCTTTTGCTTCAGTTGATAGATTGCTATTGGTATCATATTATAAAGTTCTAATATTTTTGTGCAAATCTGATGGATGCATTATTTATTGATTACATCCAACTGTTGGCGCTCTTTATATGTTCCTTTACTTTTCTTGCAAAGCATAAATCTTCTATGGATTCTTTTAAGATCAACTATTGTGTCGGAGTGCTCTGAATCATTTTCTATGAAAAAGAAGAAAGAAAGAAAGAACAGGAGATTTTATTTTAAGCTATCTTGAAGAAGTTAATTCTTGCATTAGTGATATTGGTTTTATCTTTATGTGTATTTGTTGCAGTGATTAGGGCGTACTGTATGCAGAGATGAAGGTGCGAAAGTTATTTGGAGTTTGGCATGCTCCATTTGACACAACTCTAAGTTTACCATGCCTCTTGGACTTGAGAGCTATTGCCCACAAATATGTTTTTGTTGTTTTTTCTCTCCCTTTCTCAATTTCCAGAAGAATTCCTTCATCTTCTGCATGCTTTCTTGACAGTATTTTTCATTTGTTTATTTTCTTGTGCTCTTTTTCCCGAATCGCACTCTTGTTGTGGTCTATAGTTACAGGAAACTGAGCTCCAGATTTATGTATAAAACTTTAAATTGATTCCTGCAGTAGTGTTGGTTAAGATTTCGATCTTTATTGAGTTTTGTAGAGAACTGGCCTAACTGGAATTCACAGATATCATGTGCTGAAGACATACCCATGTCTGGAACATCATATTTGTGCAGAACCTTTGACATGCATCATTGCTACAAGAGCTCCGCTAATTTGCTTTCTCGTTCTGCATAAAATAACAGAGCATAACAAAAGGATAACTTCTCATATATGTTCAGGTTCTTCTTGAGTTCCATAAATAGGTCATGTATATGAAACATGAGGACATAATGTATAGCTTTTGCCAAGATTTAGTGCCCAAACTATTTTGTTTGGTCTGCCGGGGCATCCCTCCTCGGTGACCTTTCTTTGTCCTTAATTATGATTATCATATTTGTGGACACCAAGGAGCCTATTCACCAGCCGGCCCATTCCGCCAAAGTCTTAGCTTGAAAAATAGATGCGCGTGTTCAATCTGCTCCGACAGGAGGTTTGATGGGCTTCGAGAATTTGCCTTGGACTGTAGTTCTTGCAAGCCCTTCTTTGTTTTGGGAACTGTTTTTTTTCACCAATTTACAGTTGAGCTAACTATCTTTTTAGTTCCGTGTTTTTGTCATTTTGTTTTGGCTTCTCAGGTTCAGTGATCCTCCTTCAGATTGAAGGTAACAGATTCTCGTGTCTTTCCATAATCTTACACAAGTTTCCAACAAAGTTGAACAAAATATTCTTGAAACTTGTTCTGTGTTTTTGCAGGTTTTGCTGTCGTGTGTCGCTGCTGCTATATGTCATGCTCAACTGGATTGGATACGCAGACTGCACAAGGTACAACTTCTTCTTTATTTCAAATTTGTCATTGGTTCTTCCCTTGTTTGTAATAAGGTTAAAAGTCTTCACTTTAGATCTGTACCTTGTTTACCATCTTTTTTGTTCAGCATCTTTGTCCTTTTCTCTCTCCAACACCCCACTACCACACACACCGCAAGCTATGTGATGGACAAGATCTTTAGAGAAACTCTGATTTACTTCTTTAATCTGTAATTTGAAGAAAAGGGTATACTGAAGTTTGATATAGCTTTGTATGATGGACAACCCGGCCGAGGTAATGAACCTCGATGCTTAGTTACCATAAGACAATTTGTAACTATTAAAATGAAGAAAGCAATCCAATAATATACTATAAGCACTAATTCAGGAACGGATCGAGCTAGTATATATCAATTGTTAACTTTGATTACATCAGCTCTTTGACTCTTTCAAGCATTTCGTTAATCGGGGTCGGGGGCATTGTTATATTAATAATCTCTGGGATCTAAGTCAGCATTAAACTTGTGCAGGTGATGCCTAGAGTAGTTGGGCCTGCATAATATTCTAGTTTATTTAGATGCATAAGAAATTTAATGATCATGCATTGGCCTACTAGTATAGTAGGGCCTCATGAAAACAGGAAGTCATTGTTTCTGCAAGAACAATAGAACCCATATTTTGAAGTATTATTTTTGCATAAACTTTAAAATCTAGTACTCCCTCCGTCCCGCCGAATACGGCCTAATTCATATGAGCACGGAAACTAAGAAAAAGAATATTGGGTATAAAGAAAGTGTTTAGTGTAGTATGAATGCATTTTATTATGCTAATAAAGTTATAGATGAGATGATTGAGTTTGTAGTGGGAATAAGTTAGTGGGGTTTAGATGAGATGGTGGGCCATGCATATAAACTACTAATTGTTTCCTTTAAAAGAAACAAAATAAGTATAGTGGGACGTCCCAAAATGAAAAACAGGCCGTATTCGATGGGACGTATGTAGTAATTAATTCCTCATTAGTATTGGCACCCTACTTCACGCCAACCCCATCTTCTGTAAATTAGTACAGTACATATCTCTCCTATGCTGACTTGTACCTGCACTGAGAGTACAACTGGAGCATTATCATCAGCATCTAATTTAATGACTATCATTACTCCTCGTCTGATTCATATCTTTGAATCGCTGATAAATTGGCAGTTTCCCTTCTGACAGTCTTGTTTTAACAAGCAATGCCTACTTTTTCACTAAAATCATTCTGATTAGTGATGACTATTTCATAATGTGACATCATCTTTATAATTTTTAAGCACCCCTTTTTATTGACAAAACTAGCTTTTTCTGTAAATGGACTGAATTTTTTTTAATTTCGCATTTCATCTTTTTGCCATTTTGGTCTGACTTTTATGCAGCGGACGCTTCGATTTTATTATTTTTTAGAAGAACGGATACTTTATTATAAATCATAATGATGTAGTGTGATGTGATTCTTTTTTAGTAATATTTCTAATTACCCACTACCATAAAGTATTCTTATACTATGGGTTCAAACTTTTATTTTGCAAAATTATTAGTCACTGCATGTAATCATATTCTGCTGTTGCAGGATGAATTGTTATATAGTAGTAGTATTTATGAGTAGAGAGTTATTTTAGGTCATAACTTTGGGCAAGTTGCATTAGAAGGACAAATTTTTATGAGTTTGCAATTGTAGGATAATATTTAAAAAATTTGGTAAATTGAAGGACAATATTTAAAAATTTGGCAATTAAAGGACAAATTCAAGTTCGATTGGGCCAAATTACACCTTTTTTTTTGGTAAATTTTCCTTTTATTACCAAGAGCCAGAGGCTATATATACAAAGCTTACAAATCTCACAAACTAAGAAACTCAAGAAAATTCTAACAATTCGAAGCAGTAAAGAAGTTGGATAATTTCGCATGCAATCTGCATCTCACTGCAATGGTGACTTGGCAAACTCTCAAGACTTGATCAACACTGTTTGCTTGAGCTTGAAACTTCCTTCCATTACGCTCCTTCCCATATATGACAGATCACCACACTAAAAACTAGGTGATAGAATTGCTAAGAAAGGGTTTTTGAGTTACAATTCTGAGTGAAGAATAGTTTCTTATCTGCCCATGCAATCGAGGTTCTGCTTATATGACTCCACGTCTTAGCTGCATTCCACACTCTTGATGAGAATTCACAGTGGAAGAACAGATGAACAATATTCTCATTTTCAGTACTACATAGACAACAAGTAGGATCCACATCTATACCTATCTTAGCTAAATTACATATAACTAACTAGCTTACCCAACATAGCCAACCAAGTAATGAAAATGCATTTGGGGGGAGCAGGATTACATCAAATCAGTTTATTCCATCCTACCTTTTGCATGTTACCTCTGAGACAACAATACATCTTTCTGATAGAGAATTAAGGCTAAGTGATCAAAAGTTGGCCTTCTCTATTTGATGCCACAATTTCCTTGCTACTAAGACTTTTTGAACCACCCATGAAGTTGACTGAGGGATGGGCATAGAATTGAGATCTTGGTTCTTAATGTAATAGCCATGGATCCATCTCACCCACATCATGTCCTTTTTCTGATTTAGAGCCCACCACAGTTTACAAATAGCAGCTTGGTTCCACACTTTGATATTCATGACATTCCAACCCCCTGCTATTTTTGGCATTTATATGATCCCAAGCCACCAAAGCCCTTTTAGAAACTCTTGATTTGCCAATCCATAGGAAGACTCTGCAGGCTGTTTGAATAATCTGGATAACCTTTTGAGGAAGTAGGAAGATTTGGCACCAAAATGATTGCATTCCAAATAAAATTGATTTGATAAGATGGATTCTGCCAGCATATGATAGTAGCCTGGAATGCCAGCTATCTATTCGAGCAAGAATCTTCTGGATAAGGGTTTGACATTGAAGAACTGTAAGCTTTGTGGGAGAGAAAGGAACTCCAAGGTATCTAAAAGGAAGATCACCTTTTACCATGCCAAACTCAGTTAAGATTTCCTCTTGGATAGATTGAGCCACACCCCCAAAGTAAACACAACTTTTTGCTTGGTTAGCTTTAAGACCTGAAATATCGGAAAACCTCTGGAAAATGTGCATAAGTTGTCTCATAGAGTGAACATCACCACGACAGAAAAGCAACAGGTCATCTGCAAAACTGAGTTGAATCAAGCCAAATTTTTTACACCTTGGGTGAAATTTGAATAGCTGATTTTGTTGTAGCTCAAGCAAGTTTATATGAAGATATTGCATGCAGACCACAAATAGATAAGGAGAGATAGGATCTCCTTGTCTCAAACCTCTTCTTGCTGGGAAAGGTGTAGTGTGATCACGATTAACATTGATGACATATGAGACAGTAGATAAACAAGCAAGAATCAGTCTAACAAAGCTATCAGGGTAACCCAATTTTATCATCAAGAACTTGAGAAAAGGCCATTCCACAATTGCTTTCTGAATATCATTTTTTACCATATATCTAGGAGAGATGCCTTTTCTGCCGTACTCTTTGATCAATTCATGACTAAGCAGAACATTGTCAAATGGAGATCTTCCCTTAATAAAAGTTGACTGAGTTTCATGTATGATATGAGGAAACAGTGACTGTAATCTATTGGCAAGGACTTTGGAGATGATTTTGTACAAGACATAACAACATGCAATGGGCCTGAAGTCCTTGATAGAACATGCATTAGGCTTCTTTGGAAGTAGAGAAATCAAGGAGTAGTTGATTTCTTTAGGGAGGTAGCTTGTACTCTGGAAATCCTTTGAGTGATAGTTGGTACGCTGTAGTAGTAGTAGTAGTAGCAGCAGCAGTAGTAGCAGCAGTAGTAGAAGTAGTTGTTGTTGTTGTTGTTGTCATCGTCGTCGTCATCGTTGTTGTCGTTGTCGTCGTTGTTGTCAGTATTAATATTAATATTATTTAATTAAAATTAACTAATACTATTATTATTATTATTATTTAATTATAATTAAATAATATTAATATAATTGAATTAAAATTCTAATAATATTAAAATTATTATACTAATTATCTATTAAGGGTATTATAATAATATTAAATCAATAATAGGTATTTATTATTTTTATTATTATTATATAGTATTGTTATTATTGTAGTTAGTAAAAATTATTATTATTATTACTATTATTCATATTATTATAATTAATTTTATTATACATATCAATTATTAAAATAATAATTTATTACTATTATTTATTTAATATTACAATTATTATTAAATTAATTATATTAATTATGAAAAAATAATTAAAAAAAATTCATTTCATTCCTTGTGTATACCAACCATATGAATATCATTCTTCATTCCATTCCATTCTCTTCTTCATTCCATTACTAAGATCATTCAATTCCCCCTTCATTCTATTCATATGTACCAACCATCACCTTAGTGCTGCAAAGATATCTTCTTGAATAATGCTCAAGGATTTTTTGAAAAAGAAGACATTATAACCATCTATTCCTGGTGCCTTATGAGAATCCATGGAAAAGAGAGTAGTTTTGATTTACTCATTTGTGAATTTTGTACGTAGAGATTGTCTCTGCATGGAAGTGAGTAAATTTCCCCTCTGAATAACACCCTTATCCACCATAGGAAGAACTGTAGTAGCACTTCCCATAAGACTAATATAGAAGTCCTTGACTTCACCTTTAATCTGCTCATGAGTAAGACATCTAGATCCATCAGCTTTGATGAGAAAAGGAATGGTTGTATTGTTACATCTAGCCTTGGTATAGGCATGGAAAAACTTAGTGTTGCCATCACCAAGCTTTATCCAGTCTACTCGAGCTTTTTGCTTCCAAATATTTTCCTCAATAGAGCTCCATTTATCAATCTCTGCCAAAACCAACCTTTCTTCAGATATGAGAGGAGCATTCAAGCGGTCTGAGATCATTAGGTGTTGGATTTCATTTAATTTCTGTCTCAAGAGATTCAACTTGTCATTTAAGTGTTTATAATGACTGGTATCGATTTGTTTGAGAGGATTTTTCAGCTGTTTAAGCTTGTACCAAATGTTCAGAAGCTTATTGGTGTGGCAAAACAGATTCCAAGAATGGGACACACTACGTAAAAACTCCTCATGCTCAGCAAGTGCATTTAGAAATCTAAAAGGCACATTTCTCATTGTCTCAGTAGTTCTCATATCCAGCATCAAAGGGTTATGGTCAGAACAATTTCTTTCTAAAATTTGCACTACACAGTCATCATAAGTCTCATGCCATGCTTGATTAGCAATGCATCTATTAATCAAGGTTAAAATCCTAGCATTCCCTTCTTGGTTATTGCACCAAGTGAAATCATCTCCCACCATTCTAATTTGATGTAGATCATATTGCTCCATACAAGAGCGGAAATCCCTTGTCTCAGAATCAGCTATTCGGGCCCCTTGAAATCTTTCCTCAGGGTTGAGGATGGTATTAAAATCACCCCCTATTACTGATAGATGTGAAACTATAGGAACAATACCAGCAATATATTCTCATAATTTATTTCTTAACTCAACAGTATTATAAGCATAGACAATTAAAAGATGAACGATCTTACCTCCAATCTTATTAAGAACTTCACAATGAATTCCTTGAGTTGAAGTAGAGAGTCATTGAATGCTAGCTTTGTTTGGATTCCATCCATGCCATATGCGACTATTATAGGCATGAGTATAACTGTTAATGAATTGCCCGTTCTTGTTGTTTTTCTTTGAAATCTACTCGAATTTTCCTGCCTTTACTCTAGTTTTCAGAAAAATTACACATTTTTCTCAGCCTTGCCTAAACGTGGACTTTACATAAGCAAAATTTATATCCCATTTTGTGCAATATTTAGTTTAAACTTCTAGCCATTTTATGAGATTAATGTGGACATATTTTGAAACTAGACAATGTGGAGAATATTCTACTTTTGGAATTGAAATGTTATGTGTTAATTTAGTCACATTTACTTTACTTTAAATATTTAATATTTTATATTATTTACAGTTTGAATTTTGCTTCCAATTAATCAATTTGGGTACATGTGTATTTGCTAAATAATTTTTGTTGGCTATATTGGAGGTTTAAGAATATTATTTGGTTTGTGTTGATTACGAGACTGCAAAAGTTAATACTATATCTAGCCATGTAGCCATCAGGCCGCATAAATCACGCCATGTGGAAAAATGTGTAATTTGGCCAAATCAGACTTAAATTTATCCTTCAATTATCAATTTTTTTTAAATATTGTGCTTCAATTGCCAATTTTTTTAAATATTGTCCTACAATTACAAATCCATAAAAATTTGTCCTTCTATTGCAATTTGCCCAAAGTTACAGGCTAAAAAAAACTCTCTACTCAGTATTTATTTGCTTGTGAAGTTTCGGGTGATCCATTATGACGAGTGTAATCCACAGTCGTTACTCAACTTCAAGCCGTGTAAAACTCTCGCACATGTAACCTACAAATCACATAAGAGAGGTGAATCACATGCTTGAAGAACCTGGCGTGATATGCTCAAGATATAGATTACTAAGAGCACCCATGAGAGGCGTCTCCATCGGCGGCTCGATGTCGAGACTCCCCATTGCCGAGACAGAGAGAACGAGCTGCGTCTCACCTACTCGAGACAGCAGCGTGCGAAAAAGAAGAGGAGGGTTGGATTTCAATATTGTTATTCAATGTTTAATAGTTATTAAATACTCCCTCCGTCCACGAAATAAAGTCTTACTTAACTTTTTTTCACTGACATCAAGTGAGACTTACAATAACTTTCACTCCTAGTTTACTTTTCGCACCCACAATATGTGTAACTCTTGGTTCACTCATAATAATTTTAACTCCATTTCACCTTTTTTCACTCACAACAAGTCGGACCACTTATAACAACTTTAACTCTATTTTACATTTTCCGCTCACAACAAGTTGGACTCTTATTCCACTCACTATAATTTTAACTTTCAATCCCCTTTTTTCACTCTCAACAAGTGGGACCTTAATTTCACTAACAATAACTTTATTAATTTTCTTAATCTCCGTGTCGACACCCAAATAGGGCTTTATTTCGTGGACGGAGGGAGTATTATGGGCTTAAATATGACCTTACTAGTGGGCTTAATTTAAAAAAAAATATAATATACTCCATATTTTATTAAGGATTATTTATTGTATGATAAAGATTAATACTTCTTTTTTTACATATGTAATTTTTTTTTACAGATTATCTTATTTATAATTATATAATTGTTTTCTATTAATGTAATGTTTTTATTTTATTTAAATTATTATAATTTTAAATTTCATTTTGATTAATAGAAAAATATATTTCGAAAATATTCTACTGAGACACCATTAAAACAACCCATTGTAGGTAAATGTCTCAAGTTGGGGACGACAAACCATTGAGACACCTAATTTTCTCAACTCTTTGGATGCTCTAATGAGATTTGAAGATGACGCTCATTCCCTCAATAGGCAAGGCCATCGTGAAGGGACTTAGAGGTTTAAATTTTTTGAATTATAGTGATGAGGTCTAAAGTCATTGGGCTATGAAAATGATGATGGTATACATAGGTTGTGTCGTCATCAAAGTGGCTGGTGATTGATTCTGTATCTAAATGCATTCATTTAGCATGAAGTTACGTCCCATAAATTCATTAAGATGTGAAATAGTTTTATCATTTTTACACGTAAACTCTCTACGTGATTTCAAAAATTGAGCTATCCATTTTTAGGGCGACCACGCTTTTCCATCATGACAATGAGATCTTGATTTTGATGGACTATTATTGAAAATAATTGAGGTTTTGTCCTTTCAAAGTTATTGCCAGTATTCAACTCGGTCAACGTCCATGAAGTCGAAATAAAAAAAGGGTACTATTCTTTACTTATTGAAAATAAATCAACATGCATTCACATTATTATTCTTGGATATATAGTGAGACTTGATCGAGTTTCGAGTGTAAGCAGAATAAAGAATGTGAGAGTTGAGTTAGATCGATGTATTATGAGTGTGGAATAAGACTGATCATGTTTATTGTGAGTGTAGAGTGAGTTAGGTAATTTTCATTTATAAAAGGACCATATTTATCGTTGATCGGACCATATTTATCATGAACGAAGAGAGTAAATTTTACCTAGGCTTATTTCAATGGAACTAAACTATAGTTGACAAAGCTTGGAAGATGAACCATGTATAGAAATATAGCGAAACTTGCTCAGATTGAATTTCGTACTCCCTCTACCCGATTGAACGTGATCCGCTACTGTTCGATATGAGTACTAATTAAAGAGAAGTCCTATTCAAGAGTTTATTATTTCTATTTTGGTAATAAGACTACTTTTATGGGATATCCGAAGAAAAAAGTGAGATAAATCAAGTAAGACGGAAAGAGTATTAAACTTTCATTTTGTTATTAAATACTGAATGAAATTCTATATTCAAAGTATGATAATGTAATGTGTACAGTAAGGATTTATTAGTTTGTAATCAAATGTGAATTAAATTGGAGTGCACAAGGTGAAATACATATTGTGGTGATTGTGAGAATAAACAATTTTTGTGTGGTTGTTTTAGGGGACGGTTTGTTGCCAAAAGTAGTTATATGTCTCATTGCTAGTAAAAGAATGGCGTAAAGAGAGACTGTAGCCCATGACGTCTCGTGTTGGTCACGTGATTGCCCTGACAATCATATTTGAGTTGATAGAAGCCCTCTCCAGCAACTTGAAATCCGACACGTGGCAGGTTATTGCAGAAAAGCAGACCCAGAATTTTGTCCGAATTTCCCGTTACATTTCTCCGCGCACACCGACAAATTAATTTTCTACGGGGGGGACCATAAAAAAAAAGAAAAAAGAAAAAAGAAAAAGAGGGGTAATTATATATGGGCCTATGAGATATACTAGTAAATAATTTGACAAGATAGTAAATAGACTAAAATTAAAAACTAGTACTATTATAGTATGGAGTAACTGCTTAGATCCAACAAGAGAAAAGAAAAATGTTTAGAAGTAGTAACCTTTGTAGTTTCCCATTCTTGATTTTATTCTTTAATGACCTTTTGTTTACTTCGAGTCCGAGTTAAATCATATATGAATCATTACCACTAATTTGGAATCTCATACATCCGCAAAAACAATATTTAAGGACCTTTTGTTTTTATATTATAAACTTTGGGGCTATGTGGATGGAGGCACCAATTGGTGTGCATCCACCCGATCTCAAGCCATACGAGTGGAAAATCACTTTAATATTGAATTTATTTAAATTGTTCATTAGTTTATGAGTAAAAATTTGTTATATCCACTTACTATACGTTAAAATTAGTTATATTCATTTATTGAAAACCAAATTAGTTATATCCAATATAACCTAAATACCTTTAAAATAATTGAAACATGACAAAAAAAACATCATTTCAATTCTGCATTTCACCGAAAATATGAGAAGTGACTGTGTGTGCATGGGAAATTGGAAAGATAAAGATTCTGTTGACTACTTTATGAATTAATTAGGTTAGATTGGAGAGGTAGGTGAGAGTAGAGTTAAAACCCTAATCCCGCCCACAAGTTCCTGTGAAAGAGTTAAAACCCTAATGCTGCTAGTTAATGTAAGTTTTATTATTATTATTTTTTCGTTATTTATTTAATGTAATTTGATCATTAATTTTTTATTTCATTGATAATGATAGCATTATAGTAAGAACAAAATATATTTTACATCGAAGAACAATTATATAAATTTGAAAAACAAAGATCCCGCTCGAGTTATGTAGATCCCACTCGAGCGGTATCTAAAAATAAATCCATATTATGCGAGCGGGATTTAGTGTTTCACGAGTGGGATTCAAAAGTTGTAAACAAAAATAAATTATTTTGTGAAATTTATTATATATATTTTAAGTTATGATTTTTTTAATCGTATAAGGTATTAATTTTTTAAATTTCATTAAATTTAATTTTCTAGTGATAAAAAGTACATTTTCAAACTCAAATAAATTATATAAATTTAAAAAATATAGATCCCGCTCGAGTTATATAGATCTCACTCGAGCGGGATCTCAAAATAATTCCATTATTTCCGGGCGGGATCTAAGTTTTCACGAGTGAGATTTAGAAGACGTAAACAGAAATATTTTTTTTTTCAAAATTATTATATATATATTATGTTATGATTTTTTTAATCGTATAAGGTATTATTTTTTAAATTTTATTAAATTTAATTTTCTAGTAATAAAAAATATATTTTCCAACTCAAATAAATTATATAAATTCAAAAAATATAGATCCCGCTCGAGTTATGTAGATCCCACTCGAGCGGGATCTCAAAATAATTCCATTATTTCTGGGCGGGATCTAGGTTTTCACGAGTGAGATTTAGAAGACGTAAACAGAAATATTTTTTTTTTCAAAATTATTATATATATATATATATATATATATATATATTATGTTATGATTTTTTTAATCGTATAAGGTATTAATTCAAATTTTTCAAAATTATTCGCGCATGCTTGTGAGATATGACATTGCATCACATGCACTGATTGAAGAATATGGGTTGACTCAAATTTTTGTCCCATATCTTTGTATTACTCAATATTCGATATATATCATCTATATATATCTTCAATTTTCTATCATCAAATCCCGCCCATCACGCCAATATATATCATCTATATATATCTTCAATTTTCTATCATCAAATCCCGCCCATCACGCCAAAAAACACCCTAAATCCCGCCCTATATACAATTCATCGTAACACCTTCACCGCCTCCACCCTTCACCGTGCAAAAATCCTCCTCCCTTCACCGTCGAAAAACCTCCCATCTCCACTCCCAGATAAAGAGAAAACAAGCGGCGGCGAGCGGGATCTTCGTTCCCCACCTCCACTCCGTCGTCAACATGTCTTTAGAGGTTAGCCAATTTTTTTATATTAATTAATATTTGTTGAATTATTAGTTAAATTATTAGTTGAATTATTTGTTGAATTAATTGTTGATTGATTTGTTGGTTATTGTTTCATTTCGATTTTGTGCGTACAAAATTAAAATCATATGTTTTAGGTTTATAGTGTATTTTATCTCATATTAATAAAATTATATGAAATCTCACTCGTAATTTACAATTTTTGTTGGTTATTGACTTTTAAAGTATGCCAAATTCAGTAAACAATAAATCCCGCTCGTATTAAAAAGATCCCGCTCGGTGGGGTTGTATATCCCGCTCGATCGGGATTTTCTGTGGGACCCCTATGTCCGAGCGGGATCTTTATTTTTCTAGGATGAAATTAATTTAAAATTAACAATATATAATAATTTTTATTTTAATCGAATAATTTGGTGGTTAAAAAAATTAGTTTCCATTTGTGTAGAAAATTGTCAATTAGCTTTAGTTTTTAAATTATGCGTATATTATGTTCACGTAATTGGCCTATAATTTTCACGTAATTGACATGTAGAAAAGATTAATTGTGGATTTAAAAAATATGCGTATTTAAATGTAATCAATTTTTATTTGTGGATTATTATAAAAAGATGCGTAATTTTTTTTTCGATTATGTTTCGAATTATTTTCTATTTCATTTGTAATGAATTGTTATTTTGATTTTGTGCATAGATTACATACAAGAGGCCCGACTCTATTAACCGTAGTTCGACTATTAGCACGTATTATAGGCTTAGTGTTTTGGAAGATGTTAGAAGGGTTTTGTATGAGGTCGCTGGTCAAGAGTTGGTCGATAGATTTATAAATGGGTGCTTCGGGCATTTTGTCTATTGGGACCCGAGGCAGAAATGTGAGATGGCTGTGCATCACGTACTGTCACGTGAGATCAACTATCCATGTTCTCAGCCTCACGAGATGTGGTTCCATATCAACGGCGTAAACCTCCGATTTTCTATTGAAGAATATGCCTTGGTGACTGGTTTGAGCTTTGGCGAGTCCAGCTTTAATCCGACGGATGACCACGATTTATCGGATGTGGAGGTTTATCGACGGTTTTGTAACGGTATGCCTATCACTGGGAATGCCTTACTGGAGCGATTTAAGAACACGCGGGCGCTCATTACCGATCGAAAATGGTGATCTATGTGTTGATTTGTACCTCGGCGCGGCTCACATTTTAGTGGCGTACGTGGTAATACTCGGTAGAGACATGAAAAAATTTGTTCCGCAGTGGATTTGGAAATAATGATTTGACTTTGTTCAATAATTTTCCATGGGGAGCATATTCATACTTGAATTTGAAGCACTACATCACCAATGTGCAGAATACAAAGAAATATCACTTCTATGGTGCAGTGTGGGCATTTCATGTGTGGTCTCTAGAAGTCATGCCAGATTTAGCGGAAGCCGCTGCGAGACTTGATGACCCGACCGAGGCTCCCAGATGCCTTAAATGGAGGTTTAGAAGCATACCTACAACAAATCTTGGACCACTTTTTTCTCAACTGGTAATAAATTAATTTTTTTATCTCTTAATACTTTGTTGTTCTTATACAATACGCCATATCTAATCTCCAGTTTGCTTTTGTACAGGAGCCCAATTTGACACCAATTGTTGTTTCTAACGACGAGTTGATGACTTTTTACTGGCAGTCGACTCAATATCCAAATGCTCTCAATATTAATTTTGTCCCGCCCAGCAATCCGCTAAGGGATGGTGAGCAGTTTCCTCCTCGTCCCCGTACGGAAGCAATTTTTCATGAAGAGGTCAACCCGACACATGAAGCTTCAAGGCCCAGACGATCACACGGAGCGGGTGTTAGCTATGTCGAGGCAGACAATTCAGACGAGGAGCCTCAAATTCAGCCACAAGATAAGGGGAAGTGTACTCGCAAAACTGCAAAAACTGCATCCCAACAAGCTGCATCATCATCTTCCAGCAGTGGGGGCGAGCACCACCGCCGATACAATGATCATCGTTGGATGAGAGAGAAATTGGAAAAATCTGAGGATCGGCTCCTGGACAAGATGGACAAGAGATGGGTACCTCGGTTTGCCAAGTGGTTAGGGGACTTGATGGAACAAATGCGATGTGGAACATCACGACGTTCACCTGCATATCAACCTACAACTCGGCAACGGCAGGATCCCATCTTCCACTCACCACCACAAGAGCCCACCACTGTGCCCTTTACTACCGCGCTCAGTTCCATCCTATACACTTATGAACCATTCACTGTGCCCTGTACTTCCATCCCTTATACTACTGAGCCATTCACTGTGCTCTTTATTTCCATCCTCTACACTACTGAGCCATTCACTGTGCCCTCTACTTCCATCCCATACAGTACTGAACCATTTACTATGCACTCTACTACCCCGTCCAGTTCCATCCCATACACTACTGAGCCATTCACTCCGGCCCGATTTTCTATGCCTGAATTTGGTACGGCATATCGGCCGCAAGGACAGTTCGGTAGTACGCATCATAATCCGCCTACGCATTCCATGTTTGGACGTGGTCATCAGATAGATATGTGGAGTCACTTAGGAGAGGTAATGTAAAGTTTTTATTATCAAATCTGTTTTGTTACTCATGTTTGAATTATTTTAATACTTTGTAATGTAGTTGATTGGAAGCTCGTTTCAACAATCATTCGCTCAAGATCGTTTCCAAATGCAACATTCACAAGAAGTGCCAACTAGTGCTATCCCTGCTATCCCAGTTGATCGCCATCATCCTGAAGAGGCGGCCGTTAAACAGCCTAAACGGAAAGGGGTTAGAAAGAAAAAGCTTGCAGCCTCAGTTTCTACGCCATTTCAAGCCGAAGTTGCACCGATCCCACTGGCAGATGACCTGGTTGAAAAATTCCAAAAATATTGCAACGGTCCGCAGGGTGGCACGATGATTATTGAAGATAGTGGTGTAGCACTTGAGCACTCATGGTTTATGGAGCTTTTAAATCCAAAAATTGATGTCCTTGCCGGGGTAAGTTAATTTGTACTCTATTAGATGGCTATCATTAAAATTTCTTATTAATTTAATGTAATATCTAACCATTTTTGTAGGCCGTTGATTTGTACTTATTGAATCTGCGCCTGCGATTGAAGGCAGATGATGGGATGAAGCCTGGTGTGAATTATAGGAACACAGTCATCTTAGACACGAGTGTCTTCGTAAGTAGCTACTATTAATTTCAACAACATTGTCTTGTTGGCTAAACAAGTTTTTAATATTATTGATGAAACAGGGTTCGCTCGAAAATGATTGGCATATGGGAAAAACCACTCACCCTCAGTACCAGCCTCCCCCAAGCATACTATTTACCATCCACTGAAGAGAAGACGCTGGAGCGTCACATACCGCAATGTTTGATGCAACACAAGTAAGTGAATTTAGATTTTTAAGTAATTTGTTGAAAACTATTTGTGATAATGTAGTAGATTTAATTGAGTTATGCTTCCATGTCCATTTTGTGAAGGTCATACTAGTGTGTTGTGTAAGTACACACTTCGTGGTGGTCTGTATCGACATGTTGGCATGGACGGCGACCTTGTATGACTCCATGTACTACAACCTTGATCCATCAGTGCAACAAATGCGATTTGATAGGTTGAAGCCACTGCTACACTTATGGCCTGTAGTTCTTAGCCATGCTTTCTATTGGAAACATCAACGTATTGGGCGCACCCGTATCAATGATCCATTGCAATTGGTAGTGGCTGACATTGATCATCAATTTAAGCAAAGAGACAGTCACAGTTGCGCTCCATTTGCACTGATGCAAGTTGAAAGATTGATTACTGGGCGTCCATCCATATCATGGGGGTAAAGTCGCACTACAGCATATAGACTAATGATGGCATTTGCTATATATGAACTTTGTCGACCAGCTTAAGAGCTAAGGACCAATTTTCTCTTTTTTTAGAATTAGAACAATTTTTATTGTAATGAATTTCGACATTTATACTATATTTATGTTATGATTTAGTTTATTTTAGTAATTTTAGATTTTTTTCATCATATAATCCATGCATTTTATTATTTTAAATGTGATGAAATTTAACATAATAGTAGTAAATAATTCATTTTCCACTTCAGATAAATTATATAAATTGAGTAGACAAAGATCCCGCTCGAGTTATATAGAGATCCCACTCGAGCGGGATCTCAAAAAATATTCAAGGAGACCGAGCAGGATCTTCACCTACACGAGTGGAATTTCAATTTTGCAATCCAAAATATATTTGTTTGTGAAAGTAAAGTTATATATATTTTGTTACGATTTTTTTTTAATCAAATAACACATGGATTTTTTAAATGTGATGAAATTTAACATAATAGTAGTAAATAATTCATTTTTCACTTCAGATAAATTATATAAATTGAGTAGACAAAGATCCCGCTCGAGTTATATAGAGATCCCACTCGAGCGGGATCTCAAAAAATATTCAAGGAGACCGAGCGGGATCTTCACCTATACGAGTGGAATTTAAACGTTGTAAACAGAAATATAATTTTTTTTTGAATTTATTATATACATATTAAGTTATGATTTGTTTAATCGTATAAGGTATTCATTTTTTAAATTTCGTTAAATTTCATTTTCTAGTAATTAAAAATACATTATCGAACTCAAATAAATTATACAAATTCAAAAAACAGAGATCCCGCTCGAGTCTCCTTGATCCCACTCGAGCGGGATTTTAAAAAATATTCAACGAGACCGAGCGGAATCTTTACCTACACGAGTGAGATTTAGAAGATGTAAACAGAAATATAATTTATCTTTAAATTTATTATATATATATTAAGTTATGATTTTTTTAATCGTATAAATTATTCATTTTTTAAATTTCATTAAATTTAATTTTCTAGTAATAAAAAATACATTTTCCAACTCAAATAAATTATATAAATTCAAACAACATAGTTACGATTAATGGTAGATTGTTAAAGTCGATTACAATGTCTATGCGTATGACCTTCTTCACGACAATTACCACATCTCCTCGGACGTTGATTTGTCGATGATTCTGCTTCTTGCCTTGTGGATTGTCTCCGGCTAGTTCTCTCCAATGCAGATGTTCGCCGATTAGTTCTCGGTCGTCCTACCTGTGAAGTGATTACGGGAGGCAAGACCAAGATATTGGCCACTTGAACTGGAATATCGCAATCCTCTACATGTGGAACATGATGTATAGGATATTGGTAAGCTTCGTCCCAAGCTTCTTGTTTGTAGTACCATTGCACATATTGGTATACATCATCAACATTTTTTCTACAATTTTTAACAATAATGTTAATTATAATTTTTTATAATTTTAATTATAATTTCATATGGTTATGCAAATTGAAGCAATAAAACATACCGGATAGCAGCAAAAGCATGCGAACAAGGCAATCCATCATCTTGAAATTCACAACATGTGCAATTGTGTAAATTAAGATCAACTTTTCAATTTCTTCTACCATCACCCACGTTGAACACCAAGCCGATTCCACCACTCGTATCGTATCTAAATGACTTATTCATTGATTCTGTCATCTTCTTAGCTGCCTCTTGAGTGACTCATCGTCCCCTTTGGGCAAATTTCGTCTCTCATCGAACCATTGCTCGATGATATACCTTATAGCATCAAGCATTGAGCATATAGGGAGACCACGAGCCCATTTTACTCTATGATTCCACACTTCTGCTGCATTTGAAGTGAGATGGCTATAACGTGGCAATGGACACTTGCATCGAGCCCACTTCTCTGGTCCAACTCTCATTAATTTGTCGTATGCGCCTTGGCTCTCTTGTTGAATAGAGGCCATTGCCTTATCATAAATTGAAGTGCGATATGCAAAAGCAGCTCGTTCGTACAATCTTACAACAACTTTTCCATAGCACGTCAACTTATTCAGCAAGTGATAGTAGCAAAGACCGTGAACTGCATTTGAAAACACCTCATTGATAGCGTTCGCTATGGAGATATGTGCGTTAGAGACAATCAATGTATCTCTAAGATCGCCATATGCCATTTTCAAACGGGTTAGAAACCATCTCCAAGATATATCATTCTCGATTGGGTCAACACCTATCGCCAGTGGAAAAACATGCTCGTTGGCATCCTTCGTCATAGCGACAAATAAAATACCTCTATTCTTGCACTTCAGATGAGTGCCATCTAAAACTATCACAGGTCTCATATTGAATGGATACGCGAGTCTGCAGGCGCCGAGAGCCACGAACAAATGCTCAAATTTCTCATCATTTCCAACCTCAAGATTAGTAAGCGTGTCGGGATTTGATTCTTTGAGCATGTGAAGATAGTCAGGCAACAGCTGGAAGGATTAAACATACCCTCCGTATATACTTTGTATTGCGTAATGTCGCGCTCGCAACGCCAAATCATAACGGATGGTGATACCGAACTCGCGTAACATCTCCTCCATAATGGCCTTTGGCTCCATGATTTTACAGTTGGTTCTGATTTTTCGCTCCACGTAAGCTGCAACAACATTCATCTTGATTTTCCTCGGAGCGGCACGTTGTAGCTGACGGATGCATGAATGCTCAGGAATGAACTTGTGTATTATCCAAGTATTCGTTCCACGTGAGGTTGCACGCAACTCAAATGGACAATTCAGATACTTGCATAAGAACTTCATTCGAATATAATCTGATCTCGGAGTTTTGAATTCAAGTCCTCTCTCCATGTGCCACGTTCCGACTGCAATATTTATCTCTTTTTTGCTGTGGAAAACAGCACCAACACGCAACTCATCATCATATGTCGGGTTAGGATCACGTGCTACGAGAGAAATCGTAGCATCGGGCGGAATCACCGGAACTAACCAGTTGGTTAGATCGCACGCATCCGTCGTTGCACTGGGACGAATCCATGCACTGTGCTCCACCATAGTAAAATCACGTAAACCTTCCTCAGTCCAGTCTTCAGATGCTTCACTATCAGTTTGGAGATCAGCACTGTCAACATCTTCATCGTCTGAATCCAACTCGACAGTGCATTGTGGTTCATCATCTTCGTTGTCTGGAACATGACAATCCGGAACAACAGGTACGTGATACGTGGACGTCGCTTCGTAATTATACCCACTAGGATATAAGTTGGAAAAGAAATCCTGGGAATTGATTTGTTGTTGGATACGCTCCATTTCATCAAAAAACGTGTGCCCTTGGTCGTATTGAAATGATGACGACTGCCCCTGCTCGTATTGAAATGATGACGGCTGCCCTTGGTCGTATTGAAAGGATGACGCCCCAGGTTCATCGAAATATGGAACATACACATCTATGTGGCTGTGGATGAGATACACGGTTGGACGGGGCTCCATGCACAATTGAGCAAATTGTTGATCTGTGCTCAAGAGAATTTTCACAGTGCGTCCACTTCGAGCATGCGATAAATAATACATTTCGTATCGAGTGCTCATCGAATTTCGACGCATCAGCACATCAATTGTATATTTCAAATTGATAAGAGCTGGAGTGGCAGCAAGAACTTGAGTGATCGATTCTGAACCGCCCACATACTCACAATCGTGCCATTCTCCACCATATTTGATGTTGAAATATTTTCATTCTTCCATATTGTGATAATTTTTTATGACGAGTACAAAATATTTTGATGGTTGTGGTGTTTGAAGATTCATCTCTGCTACCACTTATATAGAATTCATTCAATCATTCAATCAATTGGGTGAGTGAAATTGTACAAATTCTCGTGAAAGTAAAATTGTTACATCAATGGTGAAATTTCAATCATTCACGTGAATATTTACATATGAATTTTCACATCCACTAGTGTCGATTACTATCACACTCAGTTGTATAGTACAATTATTATCACATACTGTATACAAATTATTAAAATTAACGAATTAAAATACCAATAAAATCCAAAAAATATTTAAATTATATAAATAAATAAATAATCTTATTAGTTGCAAAATAATTATATATCCCGCTCGTACAAACTTAACAAAAATGAAGATCCCACTCGAGTGGGATCTTCTATAATATCGAGTGGGATCTTCATTTCTTATTAGAACACACGAGCGGGATTAGTGTTTAATTTACAATTAATAAATTTTTGCTTATTCAAATATAGTTTACATATATTTTCATTTTAATTTAAATCACTTAATAGTTATTCAATTTTATTATATAATTAATTTAATTAAAAATTGAGTAATTAATTAATAATTTGTTTTTAATAATATTTAGCTTTAAGAAACAAAAGATCCCGCTCGAGAATTTGAAGATCCCGCTCGAGTGGGATTTTCAAAAATCTCGAGTGGGATCTTCCAATATATAATAACTAACCGAGCGGGATTTTCAATAATTTGTCAAATTGATATAATTATATTTAATGTTATATATTATACATATTTTAGTATTTTTATTTTAATAAGTTAATTAGTTATTACGTATTCAATATTATTATATAATTAATTTAATTAAAATTTGCGTAATTAATTAAGAATTTATTCGTAATAATATTTATCCTTCAACATGGAATGATCCCGCTCGAAAATTAGAAGATCCCGCTCGAGTGGGATCTTCAATAATCTCGAGTGGGATCTTTTAATATTTTACATTTAGCCGAGCGGAATTTATATAGATTTAGCAATTCATATAATTTTGGTTATTTTTGTCTAGTTTAAATATTTTTTTGTTTTTATTTCATATAATTTTGGTTGTTTTGTATGGTTTACATATAGTATCGGAAAATTTGTATTGAGTAAACCCTAGACAAACTAATCATTGCAACACTAATTATCTAATTATTGACCACTTTTGCTAACTTCCATAACCTAACATCACAATCATTTTCGGTTAATGAGAGTAAAAGTATGAAACAAGTCAAATCGTATCTAATAT
Organism: Schizonepeta tenuifolia; assembly: GCA_029490685.1. Lineage (NCBI taxonomy): Eukaryota > Viridiplantae > Streptophyta > Magnoliopsida > Lamiales > Lamiaceae > Schizonepeta > Schizonepeta tenuifolia. Next base: position 70,927,481 of record CM055957.1, on the reverse strand, counting down.
GTAAAAGATATAATATAAAAAATACAACATCAAGGGTAAATTGGTCTCTTCATACCAAACATGGACATAACTAATTTGTTTTCCAACAAGTGGATATAACTAATTTAGAAAAAGTAAAATTGGATATATTTCACAATTAAGACATATGTTGATAGAGTTCCTCGGCTACATATTCTTACAGCTCCATGTTTGCCGGCAAGCTTATTAATGTCAATAAATCTATGCGTCCACATTATGACTAGTCATTATTTAGTTTAAAATAGGAAAAAAATTAATTTATTTATAATTTTAAGTTTTAAATGACTTTGAATAGTTTAATGTTTTAGCTTATATAAATTTATATTGATATATTTGAATTTAGAGACAAAAAAATCTCGATATAGATAATAGAGTGAATACAAAGCTTTTTATCGAAAGAATGAAAGAGCTATATATATTTACACTAATAATGACAAAATTTAAGTTAAGAAAATGATAATAACATAAAATATATGTTTGTGCTTCTTAAAATAATCAAAATTTTAACTAAATCGATCTATTTTAACATAATTGACCGAATTATGACTAGCCACATTATGGTCAAATAGCATCACTCTATTAACATTATCCCTGTATTTCTGTTTCTTCAATATCTCCGCCCATTTTTTAACATTGCTAATGTTCGTATTAATTTTTTGAGTTTATTTGGATTAATTGTTTGTAATTCTCTTACAGTTCTAATGGTTCTTTCAATAATTTCATATTTATATTACTACCATATCTTGCAAACACCAATTTAATTCAGGTTCTAAGTATAATTAAAAGGACAATTATCAACATCGATTTTACTAAAGAATAATTTAAATTAGGGTTAATTTGTCTAAAATACACCACCTTTTCCGAATTTTGAATTTTAACATGACCTTTAATTACTTTGCCTAAAATACACCCTTTTGAATTTTGACATGAAATCCAAAAACCTCCAAATTATGTCTGACGTGGCTGTCGGAATTGTACACATGGAATTTTAGACATTTTTTGGGCATAAAGAAAGAAGAGGAGCGTACCTGATAGACATTTTTCGCTTCAAAATTTCACCTCAAGCTTCCGCTTCAATTTTCATCCCAAGCTTCGATTTTCTGCATCAATATTGCGCCCTCCGACGCAAAATGGCAATTAAAGAAGAAAGAGAAGAAAATTCTCACTTAAAGAACGCTAGATTACCAATTTCTCTTGTTTTGATGGTGAGTGAAATGAAAATCTCATGTCGTTTCGTGTTATTAATATAGACATGTCAAATGTTCAATTGCCATGTAACTGATAACTGATACGTCGGCTAAAAACTGCTACGTCTGCTGTCGAAAATTTTCACCGTGTCAAAATTCAAAAGAGTATAAAGATGGTGTATTTTAGACAAAGTAATTAAAGGTCATGCTAAAATTCAAAATTCGGAAAAGGTGGTGTATTTTAGACAAATTAACCCATTAAATTAATACAGGAATATTTTGATAATAAAAGATTTTATGCTTACATGTCTTATTTTAATTCATTCTTATTACTAAAATTCGAGATACCTAAACATGAATAAAATTATTCAACATTATAAAATATGTTATAGATAATACTTGGAAACTTATTTAGTTATTTGTAGAGTTCACCATATATATGCATTCATATAGCAGAAGTATGTATAATTATACATGTAATTTACACATCAAAAGAATCTTTTAACTATAGACACTATAATGAAATAACATCGCTATTAAAATTAATCACGAAATGTTCCATTGACTTGATTTTATCGATTTATAGAAAAAGTAATTAGAACACCCACATCGGCGTCAGTTTGCCGTTGACGCTCGTTGTGGGCGTGAGGATTTTCAAGGGTGTTTCCGTTGATGCCAGTTGACTGGCGGCCCAAATTGACAGAGTTTATTTCATGTGCCAACCCGCCCTGTGGTAGCCGCTGGTTGGCTAACGACTAAGCCGGTTGTTGGCCATTCAAACGGCTAGTTTTTTTTTTTTTTAAATTAATCCTAGTTTTACTTTATTAATTTGTGATTTGATCGAAGAAACTTGGGTACGTTTCGGTCCAAAATAAATTTTAATCGTTAATTTTTTTATTTAATGTAAGATTTCTATTTATTCTAATTGAATAAAATTTTCATTTATCAATATTATTTTTGCAAAAAATAAAAAATAAAAAGAAATGACGAGCGCCAGCAGCCATTGCCGCTGGCGCCGCTGTGGAAACTTTTTTGGACTGGCGAAGCTCAATTTTTCGACAACGCTATAGGCGCCCCTATGGATGCTCTTAGCAAATAAAATAAATTCAAAAATTTAGTGATATTACTATATGAATTTGAAACATGGATAGTGATAAAATTACTATTTAATCGAATTTGGTAAAAATAAAAAAGTTGATAAATAAAGTTTATTTTGTTAATTTTTATTGATACAAATATTAGCAGAACTCTTAATATACTTAGAAATCTTTCTCAGTGTTGTAGGCTTGTAGCAAATTGATTATCACTCGAGTTTGCATTATATATATTGCAATTCATTTACTAATTTCTTAGCAATTCAAATTATAATTGGAATATGAATGAATTAATTCAGAAAGTATTACCTTTTCTGTATGAGTTTGCACAGGAACTTTGAATTTTGAATTCAAATAACATTCTGATTATTTTTTATTTTTACTCCGAGTTCGGTTAGCTTTGCCCCAAATTAAATTGGATGTGGCAAAATTAAACTAAAGAAATAATGAATGATAAATTAAACAAAACTGTAAACTAATTTCTCTCTCTCTCTTTCCAAAATTCCGACGCGAAACACCGTTGCCCGCACCACAAGTCAACCCACCCAAAATCGGCAGCTACTTTCTTTCTCACTACACAAACCCGACGATTAGTCGCTGCTATTCGTTCAGTCGGTTAAATGAATGCAATTTATATTTTCTTCACCTAAATGCAACTGATCGTGCCAATAAGCTCTTCTTAATGCATTAACTATCGAAACAATCAATTTTTAAAAAGTTCACTGAAGTTTAGTGTTGGATTGCTTGAAAATTTGTTGTGAGATTGAAAGAGGAATTTTACCCTTAAAAAAATGTGCAAAAAAGGTTGATCGTGTCCCACGTCACTGCCGCTGCCGGATGTCATAGTGGTCGGAGAAGAGGGGTGTGGCCGTGTGGAGAAGAAGAAGGGTGAGTGAGGAAAGGAGAACAGATTGCAGGAGATGAGAAAATTACAAATTTATTTTAATTTTAGTATTATCTCAACACATTAATTTTAATATGACACAACATGGAGAAAAAGAAACTGTACCTATCCAAATCATGGTTCCATTCTTTTTTAAATATCATTTAATTTTAATGCTAAAAACGTTAATGACAAATGTAGGGCAGATTAAGGAAATGGATGCACCGTTGGTGGTGCCACTATCCTATTCGCCTAAACTTTGGCTAAAAATTACGTTAGTAGCTCTTCACCCATGACACAATAACCACCAATGTACAGACAAACTAATTACAACCATTGATCCTAATATTATTTAGGCTGTCTGCATCGCAGCCCGAAGGAGGCGTCTCGAGGGGTGCTCGAGACCCCCTCGGTCAGTGGCGGAGCCAGGAATTTTTTCGTGGGGGGTCCAACTAAATGTAAAAATTCAAAAGTAATATTTTAAATAAATAATAGTTCAACAAAATAGTATATATAACATAATATAGTTCAAAATTTAAAAAATAACTATCTTACTGTACTTTTGGTTTTGTGGTTTTAAGTGGCTGAGATACATGAGGTTGTTGGTGCATTTTGCCTAGATTACAAGCATCACAAAAACTAGCAGTAGAATTTTTAGCAGAAATATTGAGAAGTTTAAGAACATGAGATAAAACTGATGCACTTGGATGGCCTAATTTTTTATGCCAAAGATTCATTTCATTTGTTTTTGTACTAGCCAGATTACAATTTGAAGAATCATGACAACTTTGATCACATTGTCTAGATCGATTCACAAGATTACATGAAGAAACAGAACCAGCACATGTGGAAACAGAAACAAACTTATTTGGACTAGTTGTAGAAACAATAAAATTAACAATCATGCATCAACTACAAATTATGTTATAATTAACTATCATGATATTTTAATCATTTTATAATTAAAGATAGAGATAATGTATAAATAAATGTGTCTTCCATATGCATCTTACTAACCAAATTCTAAATAACTAGTCTTTAATAATATTCTAGTTATCAGGATCACAAAAAAAGCAAGCAATGGATTTGGAACTCAGATTTTTACTGGTATGATAAAGAATAGAAAAGAAGGATAATTAAATTCAATACATATCAATATATATATTTTAAAAAATCAAAACATCAAACATATAAATACATATATACTAATAAAATTAAAAAAAATGGGGGGTCCATAGACCCCCCATGCCCCATGCTGGCTCCGCCGCTGCCCTCGGCTTGAGACAACTGGTTGGAGGGCTCCGCGGCTCGAGACCGGCTCGAGCGGCGCGTGTAACTCATGCACGGAGCCAAAAAGAAATAAAATAAAATAAAAAATCGGGCGTGTGCATTGCACGCGCCAACGGTAGGAATTTTAAATCCGGCAACAGGCGAAAAAACGGCTACATATTTTTTTTTTCTTTATTCATTTTTTACACCTATAAATACATCATTTCTTCTTCCATTTTTTTCATCCCTTTCACCTCCAACACCTCTTCATCTCTTTCATTTCTCCAACAAATTCATCCAAAAAAAAATTATGGATCCCAACAACCCATTTTCGTCGGCGTGGTTTCCCGACATGTCCGACGACATGTATGGTTTCACGGGGGCGGGGTTTGATCAAATCAACTTCAATACTCCGGCCTCCGCCGAATCCTACCCGTTCTTCTTCCCCGACACCGACAGCCTGGCAATAGACACCGAGGATCGCTTCATTTTGGTGCCGTCATCCCAGCCCGCTGCCAAAGGAAGAAAGAACAAAGGCAAGGGTAAAGCCATCGCCACCTCCGCCGCCGCTGCCGAGAAAGATGAAAAGGAAGCCGTCAAGGGCTCCAAACGACACAACTACACCGACGAACAAGCCACCTACCTGGCACAGATTTGGGTGGAGGAGACCTGCAACTCCGTCGTCGGATGCGACCAGTCCGGCCAAAGATACTGAGGCAAGGTCCAAGAGCGTTTCAACAAGAGGTTCGACTTGCGCCTCAACAAGAAGCAGGTGAAGAACTACTTCAGCCGCATCCAGACAGCGGTTAAAGCTTGGATGGTCGCTTAGCAGAAAGCGACCGCTCGCCGGCAAAGCGGCGCCGATGACGGGATGGTGCTCGCCGAAGCCCAATCCATCTACAAGACATCAACGGGCAACCCTTCTTTCCACTTTTTCACAGCTTGGGAGATTCTCAAAGACTATCCCAAGTTCGTCCTCGCCAATTTTCCAAACGTACCCTCCACGAAGAGGACGAAGACTACGGCGTAGGGCAACTACATATCTTCTGCGTCGTAATTTTTAGTTGTTATGTAATTTTTTTTAATTAAATAGTGTTTTTTTTATAGTATGCGGCATGTAATTTTCCAATTTTCAAATATTAATGAAAATTTCGTATTATTTATTAATTACTGTATTTTAATTTATTTACAAATACATGAATTAATTTAAAAAATGAAAATGGGGAATTATTTAATATAGTGCTGGAGACCCCTTTAAGACCATTGGGTTGCAGGAGAAGTCTCTAAAGAATCTCTAATGCTGGAGACACCCTTGGAGAAGGGATGCAGATAGTCTTATATATATCTTTGCAACTCTCGAAAAAAAAAGGTAGAAACTATTCCCTCTCATTCAAAATAAATGTCGTTTGGGTATTTTAATTTTTTGCAATTTAAATATCGTTTGAAGTTTTTATACCCTTTAACTTTAATTACTACTCCTTTAATTAATTAATTACTTCTCTGCACCTGTAAGATGGAGAAGAATGTAAGAGCATGTACTACGGATGACGATCGGCAGAGGCGAAGGGCGGTGTCGAAGGCCTTCGACACACCCCCCACTCGACACCGGGTGGGTAGAAGCCGTAGTGGCTCTAGGGGTGTGTCGAAGGTGGAGGCGAAGGAGAAGTCGAAGTTTAGACACACCCTTTGACCCCCACGCGTCGCCATGTGAGAGAAGGAGAAGAAGGAGAAGCGATGTGGAGCTTGGTTTCATTTTTTTTTTTTTTTCTTTTGAATTGCAGGTCTGCCGAGTTTTGCGAAGAAGAAGAGGTGGTGGGGAAGAAGGAGAAGTGTGTGTGGGGGTAGGGGTAGGGGTAGGGGTAGTGGTGGGTAGAGTAGTGAATTTTTAATATTTAATATAATATTTTAATTAAGTTTAATAAAATTAAAATTAATAAAATAAAATTGAAAAATTAAATATTGGTTTATAATATTATTTATTTCTAATTAAAATTAAAATTATTTATTACAAATAAAAAAAATAACAAAATAAAATCTATTCAATCATTAAAATCACGTTTCCCAGTGCTTAGATCTAGGTCTTACTCAACCCCATTGTAGTGGAAAAATCAACCTATGTCTAACTCAACACCACCAATCATTAAAATCACGCTTCTCAGTGCTTAGACCTAAGTCTAACTAGACACCCGTAGTACATGCTCTAAGACAAAAAGACTAGCAATTCACCTTTCTTTCACCACTATTACTTATCAATAAATAAGGTCAATTTAGGAACAAAATTTATTTGTTAATTTATTAGGATGACTTTTATTATGAATAGGAGGGAGTAATAGTTATGAATTAGTTGCTTCCCTTCTAAGATCTCTTAGCGGTTATTTGTTTTAGTTTTTATAAAAAAAATAATTATGTACTATTCGAATTTGAATACTCCGTATACTTATGTTGAAAGAATTTTTAGTTATGAATTAGTATCATACATGATGAAATTATATTATTTTCCTCTCTAGTTAAACACCCTTGTATTTCCTTTTGTTTTTCTTTTTTCAAAATTTAAGATCAGATCTGTAGTGGTGTCAAGAGATCCAGACGACACTACCCAGAGAGAGAGAGAGAGAAGATAAAATAGATAAATTGAGAATCGCATGCGTGGAGGGACCATAACACATTACTATGTTGGCAAATTAAGTATCATGCCACACATGGGGAGGTATGTACATTACTTTACATGCACTCATCATTCATTGATAAATTATTTTCTTCTCTACGTATATTACTATAATAATATATACTTTTTTTAGGGGAATAATGTACACTTTTTTTCTTTAACTATATTTCAAATCCGACTATCTTTGGCTAGTATCATCTGCATATGCCGAAATTTTCACTTTCTAAACTCCAAATATTCTAAAATTGTCCAACTAATTTAATTTGAATGTTCGTCTATTTTTCATAGATAAATGTACACTAATTTGTGTCCAGTCTGTTATAAAAATGAAATTCCACAATATGAAAAAAAAAATGATACTTACAACATACAGTGTATTTTTTTATCGTAATTATTAATTTAATTAGGTGTATTCTCAAAACGAAAAAAAAATTGATTTGTGCTCTCTATACTTTAATTTTACATATTTGAGCTTTTTAGATGGTTGGGCTCATGTGGTTAAATGACCCAACATTGTTCTCTTGTCTCTCCGTCTTTAGAAAAAAAAAAAAAAAAAAAAAAAAAAAAAAAGTAATTAAATACTGTACTACTTTATAATAAAATAGTACTGTATTTTTTTGTATGCTGCATCTTTTGATACTGTATTCCAATTCTTGATTCGAAACAAACTTTTTCTAGCACTGGATGGGTCTTGACCTTTTGTCGGAGCAATAAATGGAGATTCAATCTAGATTTTTTTTCCTTTGAAAATTTAAAATTCTGTCGCATATTGTAATAACATAATGACCGGTTCATATTAAAATATACATTCGATTCTCAATTTTTCTGTGATGTATGAGGAATGTTGCTTTTGTTAAAAAATAAATAAATTAATTAATTATATGAGAAGTAATAATGTCCTGAAAATGGAAAGCAAGAAGCAGGTCACCCATCCCCACTTAGATCTTTGTCTCCCCTTCTTTTCATCTTTCACTTAAACTATTACAAAGTGTGTTACCTTAACACCGGCCAATATCTTAATATTAGTCAAATTAAATTTACATATGCTACATAAACAAATATATTGATGAGTTTGAATAAAAAAGAATCTTATGTAACATTGTCGTCATATGTGTAAAATTTATGATCCAAAATTATCAAACACTAGTATTAAACGCTTAATGAAAAATACTTGCACCTAGATATGAATATTGTCTAATGAACAATGATTTTTTTAGATGGTCTGACATAGTTGTGTTAAATTAATTACTTAAAATATTTTGCCAAGACTTTTAGGTAAATGAGTATTAATAAGTTATCACAACGAGCTATAGATGCGATCAATGATCAGGAAATAAATTCTTCTCCATTTACAAATAAATCATTAAGTAAAAAAACATTTTGCTCAAAATCGTGAAATAATTGTGACGAAAAGTGTTGAATTGAATAGTTCATTTGGAGTTTAGAATTCAAGTATAGTTTGGCATGGTCTCTTCCTGATTTCATTATAGAAGACAAATTTATAACTTTGTGTTTGACTTAATAAAATTACTTTTTTGATGGTGTAAAATCATTTGTATACTAGTATTATATCACAAAGATCTCAGTAAGGTTGATTGCACCGTGGATCAAATAAAATTTAACAACTATCATGAAAAAAGTTACAACTATCATGAGAAAAAGTGATAATTATATTTTTGTCTTGAAATTACTCCATTTGTGCCGTTCAATATGTCTTACTTCTTTTCAGTATGGGGATTAATAAAATAAAGATTAGATGTAAATTGTGTGTTTAGTGTAGTGAATAAAATGATATAAACTATTTTTTAATTGATAAAGTGATATAAAGTGATTTTGAAGTGATATAAAATGAATAAATTGATTTCTTAATTATCTACTTAAAAGGAAATGAGACATATTGAACGGAACGTCCAAAAAGAAAAGTAAGACATGTTGAACGGGACGGAGGGAGTAGTTGAAAATTGAAACCTCAAACTACAGTTGCCTTGAAAAAATGATAATTTAGAATTCAACTACACGGTAAAATAGGATAAATTTATTTATATCCCTTGAGGACAAAGTGGATTTACAATATGTCCACTCCTTTTACTTCCTCCGTCCCACTAAAGATGAGCCATTTGTTTTCGGCACGGAGATTAAGAAGAAATAGTAGTGAGTATATTTAGTGGAGTATTTTATTGATAAAGAATGTAAAAGTAGTATGAATAAATAATAAATAATGTAAAAGCAGTGTGAATGCAATTAATTATTTCCTGAAATATAAATGACTCATCTTTCGTGGGATGGTCCAAAAAGGAAAGTGGTTCATCTTTCGCGGGACAGATGGACTGAGGGAGTATTACATTTACAATATACTCAGTGGTTTACACAAACTTAGTTTATTCCACTTTCTCTCATCTTATCTTGTCTTGTTGGACACATTCTCTCTCTCATTCTCTTTCACGTGGCTTTCTCTATCTTTTTTTTATCTTCTTGTATAGTACTTTCTTCCTCATCTTTCTTCTCTTCACTTTCACGTGATCTACTCTCATGCATGTAAAGGTAACTTTTTATATTTTCATGCGCAAGAATCTTGTTGACCATCCTCCATATAACAAATGCAAATTTACATAATGAAGTCTCGTTCACAATTTCATTTATCATCAAAGTTCACAATTTCCCAAAACAAGGCTCGTTCTTGACATTTTAATCATCGAAAAGTCACTGTGTTTGAAGTATACACAGGTTAGTTGATGTTTTTTTTTTTTTTATTTATTGGTACCAAAACCAGAAAAATGGTCTCGATCAAGTTGAAAATATATGACCGGGACCAAACATCACAACGACCCTGACAAATTTATTTTCGATCACAACTAATAATTTTTAGTTTTTAACCTTTCTTATACTTGTAACTATGTAATTTTGATATTTTTCTAACACGATGATCTTAAATTGTAGAGAAAGTATGAAGCCACTATGAACCAATTGAAAACCACTTGGTTCTTCAAAAAATTTTATAAAGGAGAGAAATTTTCATCCAAAATTTCACAGGTAAATTGAAATTAATTTTATTCGCTGGTATCAGAACAAGAAAAAGATAGTCCTGATCAAGTTTGAAATTAATGATCGGGATCAAACATCTGAACGATCATGATAATATATTTTTTATCACGACCAACTTTGTTTAGTTACTGAGCATCATTACATTAGTGAATAAGTATTTACGATGTTTTTATAACATTACTATCTTATTTTGTTGATAACTTACGAAGCCACCACGAACTAATTGAAAATTAGTTGCTTCATCCAGAAATACTATATAAGTAAGAAATTTGAACCACATTTTTACAAGTAAATTGAATTTTAATTTTATTTATTGGTATCGGAACAAGAAAAAATAGTCCCGATCTAGTTAAATAAAAAATGATCGCAAACAGTACATTATTGAACATGACTATAATATATTTGGTCATGACTAAAATTGTTTAATTTTTATGCATTTTAAAATTATTAATTTGGTCATGACTAAAATTGTTTAATTTTTATGCATTTTGAAATTATTATATTTGTACTTATAATATTTTTTTGGAAATTGTTTTGATTTTACAGATGGAGTGTAAGAGATTCATTGTTAAATATGGTGGGATATTAGACGATACATTGTATAATGGTGGAGAGTCACTCACTTTCTACGTGCTGTTGAATACGATAAGTTTCTCTATCATTAAAGATAATATCAACTTGATAATGATGTCGAAATCGTTGAGTTGCATTTATGAATTATGGTGTTTATTAAAGTCTGAAAGTGGCCGAACTATTAAATATTGTGTGAGCAAGGATGATGAAATTTATCGTTTGTGTGGTCTTGAATTGGAGCCTACGTTGTATGTGGTGCACAATGATGATGTGTACAGACCTTCGTTTGATTGAATTCATCATCATATGCCTACGACAATCAATACTCTTAGCACAATAGGTATGTCGCGTCGTTCACACATACGACTTCATTCAATTTGTTTGGAGAAACTCAATTTGGAAGTGGTAGTGGCGCAAGCATTCCTACGCAGGAGATACCGACATCGCAATCACGCGAGCATGTGGAGAATAATACAAGTTCACAACAAGTCAAACTTCCAATCAAAACCTACCTCACCACAACAAACGTAATTTGCAGGTGATGTCTTTACCAAGAAAGAGGGAGAAGTGGGTAAGAATCTAAAAAATATATCTTAATGGGTACAAAATATTTTAATGAATACAAATAAAAGAAATAGAAAATTTTAATAGGCCAGTGATCATATAAAAAATATGATATAAGGAATGGATATATCATAAATCCACTAAATTCAAAGGAGATACTCCCTCTGTTTTTTTATAAGTGTCCTCAGCCGTCAAAACACACAAACCAAGGAAATTAATATATTACTATTTTTATTTATAATTATTGCCTAGGAAATTTAAAATGTAAATAATTAGCATTTATTACTTAGGTAAAATAGAACGTTTTGCATCATTATTTTCAAAAATTACATTATTTTTTTCAAAATTTTTGAAATATGACACTTATTAAAAAACAAATCAAATTTCATAATAGAACGTCTAATAAAAAATAGAGGAAATATAAAGGTAATGGTAAAATCATCGTCATTGAATTACATATCTGTTTATATACATTAATGAATTCCACACAACAGATAATAGAGATAAATATACTTTAAAAAAGATTGAGTCCACCAGCCACACTAGACTTGGTCCAAGATTATTTATTCTCAAAATAACAAGAAGTTGAACGGAAGAAGTCAACTTTATAGCAGTATTAATTAAATCCCATCTTTTTGGTTGGTAGATTCAGCAACAAGAGAGAACAAACTTATTTATTTAAATCCAACATACTCTTCCTATCCCATTCAATAACTTTCATTTTCTTATTTGACAAAAATATATACACTAAGAGTATATACTACAATGATTGAAGGGGGTGTCGAACGGTTGTATTGAAGGGGATCGACACACCCCCACTCGACACACCCTGTGTCGAGGCCACAGTGGGGGATCGACACCCCCCTGTGTCGATGGCGGTGGCGATGGCTGTGTCATTCCTTCGACACACCGCTCGACTCCAGCAACATGCAATATGGGGACACATAGCGTGTCCCATTGGTCCTTTAATTTTTTTTTCTGATTAAAAAATAAAGAAAGCAACGGTTTAATTTTTGTGTCTCCAACGTATACATTTGCAGCATCAACGGTTATATCCTATTTTTTCCCTATATATATCCCTTCATCTCATTCATTCTCCACACAAAATTATTTCTTTATCCATTCTTCTCCAAAAAAAATTTCACTATTTCAATTTATTTTGTGCAAAAAAATGGCTGAAGACGGGTTCAATTCGTGGTACTCGCAAACTTTTGGTTCAATCCCACCGAACCAATCTCCAAATCCGGTGAATCCAACTCTCATTCCGGCAAATCCAAGCTCCCAATTCTCCCCTTCTCCCGATTTCGGCCAATACTCGGCCACTGCATGGTTTGCAGCTTTTTCGCAGACGCCGGGTTTCTTCCAATTTCCCACGTCGTCGGATTTCTCTCAATTCCCTCCATTGACTGGGTACTCGCAGTTCTCACAGCCGCAGGGGTACGGCCAATTCCCCCAGTCGGCGGGGTTCTCGCAGACGCCGGATTTCTCCCAATTCTCTCCGTCTTACGGCTTCTCGCAGTCGCCGGGTTTCTCTCAAGTACCCCCGACATCCGGGTACTCCCAATTCTCGCAGCACCAACGGGTACGGCTCGACTCAGATGTTTCAACCTCAACGACGACGACGATCATGTTGAGGTGGAGGAAGAGGAAGAGGAAGAGGCGTACTGCGATTCCCACCAAGAGGAATCGGATGAACGCGAGCCAACACCACTGCCCCCGCCCCGCCGCAAGGGGAAAGCTGTCGCGACATCAAGCACGGCCACTTCTCCGGCCAAGGGGAAGGGAAAGGCATGCCGCAAGGGAAAAGCTGTCGCGGCCTCATCCGACAAGCATAATAAGCCACTGCGAGGTCCTAACTACACGGCCGCTGAGATTGAATACCTCGCAAAGTGCTACGTTGACTTCGGGATGGACGCAATCACCAGTATAATCCAAACCTCAAACGCGTTTTGGAGAAAATAATGAACCATTTCAACGAGTTCATAGCTCCCGCCCACCCAAGAGAAAAGAGTGCGATGAAGAGCGCATGGGGCCGCGCCAAGAAATAGATCCAGAACTTCGCCGGCATTTACATCCAAGAAGAAAACCAACTCGGAAGCGGGGAGAACGACTTCGATCTATACATAAGGGCCCAAGATTTGTACGCCGAGAAGTTCAAGAAACCGTTCCCGTATAGGGCTGCGTGGGAGCTCTTGAGGCATATCCCGACTTTCACCAACCCTCAGAAGCCAACTGCTCCAAAGCGGATCAAGATAAATGAATCCTGTGAGTATACTTCGTCTGCTAGCAGCACCGCATCCACCACATCCGCGAGCGATGCAAACACTCTGCAGGTTCGACCCGAAGGAGTGAAAGCGGCGAAGAAGGGGAGGAAGGGGAAAAATGCTCTACGGGAGCAGGCCGCACAAGAGTCGTCATCCCTCAACCAGCAATCGAGGGAGGACTGGGCGTTTGAAATCTAGATTGCAGACACGTCGAATATGAGTCCCGAGCGAAAGGCGAGGTACGAAAATGTTCGCCGCAAACTTGCAAAGGAATTCAATTGGGAGTAGTAGTTGTACTATTTTTTTTCTTAATTATTGTAATATTGCAGTTTTTAATTATTGTAATTGTTTTTATTAATTAGTGTATGTTTTAGTTTTTTTTTAAATTTAATAAAGTTATTATTTATTAATTTCTGAATTTAATTAAGTTATGTTTTACAATATTTATTACAAATAAAAAAAAATAACAAAATAAAATCTATTCAATCATTAAAATCACGCTTTCCACTTTTCCAGTGCTTAGACCTAGGTCTTACTCAACCCCATTGTAGTGGGAAAATCAACCTATGTCTAACTCAACACCACCAATCATTAAAATCATGCTTCCCAGTGCTTCAACCTAGGTCTAACTAGACCTCCGTAGTACATGCTCTAATCACTTTATGTCACAATCAAACGTAAATAATATTATTTATTTTATTATACAATATTTTTTTACTCAGCTCACTTTAACATCAACAATAAAATATTACTACTTTAGTCACACTATTTATCATCTACTAACTCTCTTCATCTTAATTTCCGTGCTCATTCCAAATGAGACTTATTGAACGAGACGGAAATAATAATTATTTATTAAAGTTCAACTTTTTATCAGATTCCGAAATCGTAGATATATTAACATTTCATCAGTATTGTTTCTATACGTACAAAATCGTAGATATTAACATTTCAAAATTTTCACTCAAAAAAAAAAAGTACAAAATTTCAATTGTTATGTTACTGCATCAAAAGATTAAAAAAATAATCCAAGTATGTCACATCGGTTGGTGAGCAGACTTTGTGGGATTATTCAAATTTTGGATTTGGAAACATCCCAACATGTCATGTACTATAATATTTAGCCGTCGGATTTAACAAATAAATTCTAATTTTGATTTTATTATACGTATATTTAGTGAGAAAAAGATAAAGAAAAAAAAGGCTGAAGTTAGCACGGGAATTTGTTGTGTGGAAAGCAGAATCCGTAGTTAATATTCTCCTGGGAACTGTGAGATAATTATGTCTGCTCTGCTCTTTCTCTTTTCATTTTTCTTCCAACAATTGTACTTGCTGCAGACTCCACACTTTAGAAGGTTTTTTTTTTTTTTTCTTTTTTTATATCTTGCGTCGTAGTGATAATTTATCCAGTATAAATAAGTCACAACAGATTTTCTATTATTTGTATCTACAATATGCACAAAATTGTTCACTATTACAAATATATACGTATAGTATGAGACATAAAAAAAAAAAAAAAAAAAATGAGAAAGCACACTATCATGTCGAAAGCTAACGTGATATTTTACACGAAGACAATTAACAATGATTTGACATTAAAATGCTCGTTTACTGAAAATAGAAAGACAAAAAAAATTACTACTAGCACTAGTTTTCTGACCAATATAGTAATTAGCGCTAATTTAAATAGCGTTGTTTGGCTCCACATCATTTTAAAGTTCTTTTTAATTATTTTTATAAATAAAATTTCAACTCAGCCTCCGCTGCACTATGCTTTCTATGACCGAATCGAAATCCAGGATAGCTTGAATATTTTAATTATACTTTTCTAATTTAGATTGGGACACCTTTTTGGGAAAAGGTCAATGGATTGGGTTATAATTTTCCTTAAATTAAAAAATAATTATACTAGAAAAGAATACTTGAGCAACTGTTTGTTTGGTACTGGGTCGCGGTTCCGCCGTGGGGGCCCTAACAGCCACCGGTAACGCCGCCACGCCACCTTCTTGTACGTATATATTTTTATATTTATATTTATGTACCATTCTAATTCTAATACTAAAATACGGACAACTTCTTCTTCTTCTTTTTTTTTTTTTTTTTTTGGCAATGACCGTGCAGTGCAAGTGTTTCTCTCTCATCTCTCATCATCAATGCAATTGCAATTTGCAGTATCTATTCATCAACCAAACAGGCCCCTCTAATATTATTTAATATTTTTTTTCCTTTGGAAATTGGAATTATTACTACTTATTGACGACCATGTTACCATCTCTGCCGTCACTGACTGACTGTTAAAGCCAACCTTGCTTCCGCCAAAAAAATAAACACAAAAGAGGTTGAATGATCCCCCGACTCAAAATCATTTTCAACAATATATTATATTTGGATCCAGATTAATGAACTAATTTATACAAGACTCCTCAAAAAATAAAATTCTTCTAATCTGTTTCTTTTGGCTTTGATGATTGGATCGTAATTATATCTTGGAGTATTTTAATTTATACATATTTATGGACAATTCTGTAGTTTTTTACTGTTGTTGGTGAAAGTAAATACTCCAGTATGAGTATGTGGAAAATAGTGACACTCAACATGAGGCCAACTAACAACATTTATTGTTGCCAAACGAGGAAAATCCTTCTTACTTTTTTACCAATACTCAAAAACTATCTTTTGACCAACAAGGATGAAATTAGAACTTGATATTCAACACACGGACTCTAAAAATTACCGTATTAAATTTTAGCACAGTTTCGGGCTCAATACTACTAGTATAGTATTTCTTAGTTCCTTTATTTGAGACTTCCCAATGACAGTATGGATAAAGAAGAGCCCAAACTCACACACACAAACAAATAAAACGTTACAAGTTAATTTGAATTTCTAAAGTAGCATAGCCATTGAATTATGAGAAAATGAAACTTTTGGTGTTAAATCTGTCTCTTCATCCTTATTTTAGGGAAGATTCATACTAGCCTTTATATCTACTGCAGGCCAAAAATTATTCTTACGCAGCCACAAATTCTAGAGTCCTAAATGCAACAAAAAAATGAAACATTATACATAATAAAAATATTGAATTGCCCTCACAAAAATGTTGCTGAATGCAATATTTATTTACAGTTGAAAAATGGAAATCTACTATTCTTTCTAAACTGATTTATAGGTAGGCCAAGATTCTGATATATACAATCTTCTTACAAGAATTTGAATTTTCGTAGTTTTGATTGCAAAACGCGTTCTGCAAAACCATCAACATATGATATTGAACGCGTAAGTTATGATTGTAACGAGATGGGATGGAATTTGGAAGAGCAAGACTGAGATAATTTACCTCAATATTTGCTGCAATCTCTGCTTTCTTGATGTTTGATGCCACATTTTAAGAGGGAGGAGTTGAACACTTTGAGAACCTGCCAGTTATGATTATTAGAAACGAGATTTGGGGAGAAGAAGAGTAGGCAGATTGCATATTTCAGATTTACCATAAATGAGTCGAGAATCATCAACTCCGTCTCTCTCAATTTCATCTGCATATATGAGCCAATGTTAGACGAACAACATGACCACTGGAGTGAATTTCCAACATATGCAGTTTCTGTAAGCTAGCAAGTGAATTTTATCAATAAAAAGAGCAAACAAAAAATCACCTCAATTATCAGAGGATGACTCATAATAATCAAAGACAAACGTGTCCCAGACATTGAATTTTACCAACTCCACGTAAGAGTTATAAACCTGCTACAAAAAGAAAAGAATAAAAAAAATATGAGCTCAAGTGATTAGAGAAATTTAACTGTAAATTGAGTTATTTAGGATAAAACGACGTACTTCATCAAGTGGTAAATTCTCATGGTCCAACATATGATCAAAATGAGCAGAAGTTAAATGTGAATCATTTAGAAGAAATTTGGTTGAATATAGCCATGTGCATATGGAAGCATTTCTTCAACCTCAACCCTAGAGCTTGAATAAGCCATGTTTTTCTTGATACGGTTACGATTGAGCGACTCAACTTCTGCCAGAAATATACTGTAAACAGGTCTATGATCCGAAAATCTAGACTCTCCACGAACATATGATAGTTGTCGGATACCACGACCATGCCATAATATACGATCACACCTTCATCGAGATACATAAAAAACAATAAGTGGTGCATCATGGCTTAACTAGAAGAAAATTTGAACTCCTCCCTTCATGCTACATTAGTTTATCAGATAAAAAGCTTACCATGCTGGTGTTCTTCGTTTCTCTTTCGGGCGCAGATTCTCACCAGCATATCGGTCAGAATTATATGAATATTTGTATGTAGGAGGGAAATATATCCTCCCTTCGTTCCATCCGGAAAAGACTCTTCCGTGTCGTTGCTCTATTCGAAGCTGTTTTCAAGAAATAAAACCATGGTGTCAAACCAAGCAATCATAGTTAATGATTTTTAAGGCCGATTGATTTGTAAAATTAAATTGCTTACCTGGTCATTTTCTAACAAAGCTCTCCAGTTTCTCATCTCCACGAGAGCTTTTGCACATCGGTATGACAAAGCGATTCTGTAGTTCAAGTCTCCAAGCCATATGATTCGACTGGAAGACAACACACACAAGAACAAGGGCAAAAACGTTAAAGAATGAAAACATCTAAATTCTTTTATAGAATAATGCACTTGAAAGACTGACGGATTAAATACTAGTAAAACTTTACAAACAACTTACTCATGCTCAAGAATTGTTTGAGGAGAGCTGTCATCACCTATGCCATGAACACGCGGAAACCTTGTTTTCCTCAAAATTTCCATGACATCAGAGTTCCTTCTCAGCTCGTCACCATCCTTCTCTCCAGAGGTCAAATGACTACAAATGAAGCAGAAGCTTGTTTGATGTAAAGACATGCTAATTGATATCGAACCCTGTAAAACAATATACAATTAAGACTGCAGCTTTTGGTTATGTATGAATCAAGAGTTCCTATGGAGGTAAGAGCCATACCTTGTTTCCAAGATAGCCCATTAAGCCTCTTCCTACGCACGAAACCTTCAGATTCCGTACAGCGTCTCTTAAATCCCTCTTAATCCAAACAGTGAGAAAAATCCCTACCATTTGCTTGCTTGCAACTAAGCAAAACCTCGACTGACCGGGATCGTGTCTTTCTCTGTCCTCGAGAGAAGCAGATACATTGTATGCAACAGGTGAGTAATACGTGCAATGTGACTCGCTCACAACATTTTCATCGTCTGAAGAACAATCCCACCTGCCATTGGGATCGTCATAATCACTTTGTCTATTCCCATAGATAGCCCTATCACAGACACTGTATCTTCGATCAAGTCTTGGTTGAGACATCGAATTATCATTCTCCATCATCCTCATGCTACGGCTCAATGATTGGAAAGAACGGCGTTTAAAGAAAGAGGAAGCCTTCTCTTTATTCAATCCTTCAAAATCATCCTCTAACTCAACAATTGGATCAGGGACAGGAGAAGGAGTACGACAATCGCCACTACTTCCCGGTAGATTATTTAGTGTTTCTCGAATAAGGGCCAACCATTTCCTAGCAGGGCCATTATCTTCTGTGCCCAAAACATTACCAGCATTGAGAGGGACAATTTCTTGAAACCTTAAAAATAGCAAACAATCTTTCCGTTAAAACTAGGCAACAATCAAGAAAACGCAAACATACACATTTCGACAGACTAACTCACCCTAGGACATAGATATCAGCTGGAGGTGAGGTGTGCAGCCACTCTTCAAGATTCAGATAACTAGGAGGAGATTTTCCAGCCACATTCCATGTTGCAACAAAAAGTCTGATAATATATATATATATATATAAACAGAAAATTATTTTATTGTAAAAGCTAATTTTTTTTAATGATCAAATACAAAACGAGAATTTATCAAAGGCTGATATAAGAGCAAAAACCTATAGTTATGCACATCTGTAAGTTGGAAGGCATCTAGATCAATCTTACTGCGTCTTACACGATCCGAAGCTCGTCTGGTTGATCTCTCTACAAATTCAAATAGGAAAATAAGAATAGAAAAAACCCAAAATAAATCTGTGAATAATGGCTACAAACAATATATTGTGGTTGTGGTCCAAAAGAAAACCAATTGTCTGATTCTGAACCTGTTTTGCTTTTCTTGATAGTGCATGCCTCCTCTCTCTCTCTCAAATTGTTTCTCCATTGTTCATCAACACCTGAAAAAGCAACAAAATTTAAAAAAAGTTTATAAAGCTGATACTGTTGCTGCATATGACCCACATTAGCACGAAACCGAAACTGAATTCTTTCTTCTTCTTCTTCTTTTTTTTTGGAAAAAGGATAATTTCCTTAGGACAGAAGAAAATTAAAATCTAGTAAAAATTTTCAGGGATATGATGCAGAAATGTAAGAAGATCTCAGTATCAGAAATCTCTTCGTATCCAATACTCATGAGCAGAGAAGCAAGCTGTAATTCATATACCAATTGAACAAGGGCATACACTACCTCATTAATCTTCAACTATTATCAGAGAAATAAAGATTCCTTTTTTAATTTTTTTCAGAATTCCAAATCAGATTTACCATTTTGCAGATGGAAACAAATTTTACCTCCAGAAATGATGTCATCGGCATGAAAATCCTCAGTTTTGCTTTTGATGTTGAGCCATTTCTTCACTAATGTCTTGGGCCATGAAAACTTAATAGTATCAAGAAAAACAACAAAAAATATTAGAAAATCTACAAACAATGAATGCGGAGAAGCAGTGTACAATCCTTTAAAAGCCCATTAATGCAGTAATGATTTTTTCTTCAAGATGCAAACCTTGCTTTTCTTTGAGTTCCCATCTCTCATTGTTTCACCGATTCATATATGGTTGAACAACTTCCCTCTCCACTCTCTGATTAAAAAGATGGAATTTTTTTTCTTGTCGTTTCTTCAACAAATTCTCCAACAACAAGGAGATGAAGACTGAAGCTGGCACTAAAAAAGAAATAACGATACAGTGAAATCAAGCGGCCATGTTTTTGTAGGTGATGAAGAGACGACGGCAACATAGAGAGAGAAAGGAAGAAGCCAGTTTTTTGGCATGTTGATTCAAGAGTGTGGAAATCGAAGCCAATACGAATTAAAAAAGTAGTAGAATTGAATCGAGTAAGAATTTGCTTCTGTTTTTGTTATTCGAACAATCAAACGGCAAGAAAAAGAAAGGAAGGAAATCAAGAAAGTGAGGACTGAGGAGTGCAGTGAGATAGTGAGAGATTGTGAATGTAGACAAAGGACAATGCAGAACATAAAGATTTATGTGTGAGAGAGAGAGAGAGAGAGAGAGTAGTGTTGGTTGTAGGAGCGAGAATGGGAGGGATTGATTGTATGTATAGTGTATGTATGCGTTCTCTCCTCAAAAACAACCTCCTTGTGAGTACAGAGCAAAGCATCGAATTTTGAAGAGAATAAAGTGCTGCAGAGATGATGGGGAAAAAAAAAAAAAAAGAAGAAGCCAAATAAATAAAATTAGAAAAAAGGACAAAATAAAAGTATACACATGAACACGCACAAATGTGTGTTATTTCTCGAGGCCTTACATCTTAGGCTCACAAACAAGGGGCCCAGACCCAAGTCAAGGGTAGAAGCGTCATCATCGATGATAAATTGTGGTACTATTATATTATTATGGGATAGATATACTTAAATCTGTTCGCAGTTAGCGTGTCCAGTTGGCTACTTTCTTCTCATCTTTTGATTTCTAGACTGCTGCTCCGACTCAGCAAGGGAAGGTTTCATTTTCGTTTTAATTTGCAGAAATAATAATAATAATAATAATAATAATAATAATAATAATAATAATAAGCAAAAAAATTGGCAATTTGGGGAAGGGAAGGTTAGATCTTGTCACCTTTCTTGAACTTACCACTAATATAAGCTCACATAATTTTTATCAATTAGTTATGCATATGCTCTTCTTTTAAGTGAAAAAAAAGGGCTTCACCCGATTATGGAATGTTTTGGGAGAAATTATGCATGCAAAAAACTACTAGTATAAATTATTGGGTTTTGGGTAAATCTTGAAATAACTTTATTGGGTTTAGTAGAGATAGAATAGTTGTGCATGGGGGAATTGACCATTTCTCATCAAATGTAGGTTTTTGGGTCCATAAATTTCAAGAATTACACATCAATACAATTGTTTGGATATAAATGCAAGAACATTATGTTTGTTTGTAATCCAATTTGGAGCTTGTTTTGGGTCAACCAAGAAAACTGTCTTGGGATTCATAGGCTACTAGGTCCTAATTTCAGACTTCTGGTTGGAATTATTCCATTGCCACAAATATATCTATAATTCTTATCTATGTGTTAATATATGCTACTTTTAAAGGCTTGGGAAATTTTTGGTTCAGAAAGGGTAGGGTAAATTTGCATTCATCCGTCTAATTAATTTTAATTGCAAACAATATTTTCTTCGACTTGTTCTTTTTATTGGAGTAATTAAGGTATCCATGTCTTAATTCTTTACAAATAGGTGCATAATAATATTAATATGGTAACGCAAAAATGGCTAAATGTTAGGACTCGATTCGATGGCTGTGAGCTGGGGTTGGAATGGGCAAGAAGAGGAAACGGGAAATTAAGAATTAAAAATGGAATGAAATAAGTGAAATTAAAGGGTTGACCTTAATCCCATCTCAGATCCAACTCAATTTTAAAACCCACTTTTCTTACTTTTTTTTAAATATAGTATATATTTTTTTATTTAGCTAAAATCATAGGGCTAAACTAAAATTATCTCAAACTCAATTCGATGCATAATTATTGACCTTATGAATACTGCCTACACTTAATTAGATATATACTACTTTCCAGATATACACATGCATTTATTAGATTATAATTGCACACCAAAAGGTATACTAG
This sequence comes from Schizonepeta tenuifolia, assembly GCA_029490685.1. Lineage (NCBI taxonomy): Eukaryota > Viridiplantae > Streptophyta > Magnoliopsida > Lamiales > Lamiaceae > Schizonepeta > Schizonepeta tenuifolia. Next base: position 70,905,022 of record CM055957.1, on the reverse strand, counting down.
AAAATATCTTATAAAGCGATTTGATTATTTCTTTTCCTATGAATAAGAGTTTAAACGATTTCATCATAACACAAAGTAATTAATGAATCTTGGCCTTTTTAAAATTAAAGAGCTCTTTTGCGTTGATTCTTGTTTAATTAGGGCATTTGAAGGTCCCTAACCCTAGATTAGTTAGTGGACCCACCCACATCCCACGCGATCTCCTAGGGTTTTGAGCATACTTCGATTAAGTTAATAAAAATTAACGAATTAATCTTATTGGATTAAGCTCTCTTAAACTTTGAGTTTTATTAGACTAATCTAAAAACCCACATGCCACATGTGGGAGACTGTGTTTTGGTCCCAACCTTAGTCCTTGTTTTCACATTTCCAAGGTTCCTTTGCTCTCAATTAGAGCAATAGTTTAATTCCTCCTAGATTAGGCTAATCAAGTGACACTCCTAGCTAGATTGTTTATTTGATAATCATATACTAGTGAAGTAAATATTTATGTTACCGTATATACTTTAAATTTGAATTTTGTCAACACCTTATAAGTCGAACACGTCAGTTTTCTAGTGCAATTTATTGTTTCCGTAAAAATTGAAGCTAGGCTATTATACATGAGAGACGAGTTTTGTCCAATGCAAATTTCGAATAACAGCGGTAGATTACTCTCATCTTCAATAACCGCTAATATCTCTGAATCTTCAATTATTAATTAATAAAATGATGAGGACTAAGCTTTACCGAAGCTTCCACTAGTCATGGTCGAGTACAAATACAACTCCCTATTGATAGCTTACGTAACTTATGTTGGTGAAATACTGAAATATATCATTTGTAAAGGAAACTCTCTTTAATTTATATGTTGGTGCTAAAGATAAAAATCCCCGACACACAAAATCAAATAAGGAAATGATATCGCTCTTACAACCTCCTGAAGAGGATCATCCTGAAGATGATAATCCTAGTACATCTAAAAGTGCACTAACTAATCTTAATACTAGGATTGCGGAACGGCCAGATCATAATATTATGGGAAATGACAAAGATATGTTAATATTGAAGTTGTTATGAATTTTGTGAATACGGGAGAAACTTATAACAGAAATGATATTGTTGTCGATGACACATTTGCCTTAACAATTGTCCTTACCATTTCTAATGATAATCAGGATCCTGAACCAAAAACAATAGCCGAGTGCTGGAAGCGCTCTGATTGGTTGAAATGGAAGGAAGCAATGGAGGTAGAGCTAAACGCGATAAATATTAAGAAAGTTTTTGGCTCGATTGCACTTACACCAAACGGTGTTATCCCAATAGGATATACATGGGTGTTTGTACGAAAGAGAAACGAGCATAATGAGGTGGTGAGATATAGAGCGCGATTGGTAGTTCAAGGGTTCTCGCAGTGACCTGGAATTGATTTTCATCAAACATATTCTCCTGTTTTGGATGGTATAACGTTCCGATATTTGATATCTCTGGCATCAACTATGAATTTAGAAATGCAGCTAATGGATGTCGTGACCGCATATTTGTATGGCTCATTAGACACTAATATTTATATGAAAGTACCTGATGGGGTTAAAATTCCTCAAATGAAGAAAAATGAAACTCGCAGCATGTATAATGTTAAATTACAAAGGTCGTTGTACGGCTTAAAACAGTCAGGAAAAATGTGGTATAACCGACTAAGTGAATTCCTCTTGAAGAAGGAATATGTGAGCAATAACATAAATCCCTGCGTGTTCATCAAAAGATCACAAAATGGTTTTTGTATCATTTCTGTGTATGTTGATGATATAAATATAATTGGAACACGCAAAGAGATTGATGAAGCTAACTCATGCTTAAAGACGGAGTTTGAAATGAAAAATTTGGTGTAAATTCAAATTTTGTCTCGGCCTGCAGATCGAGCATCTCCCTGAAGGAATTTTTGTACACCAGTCAAACTATGTGAATAAGCTATTAGAAAAATTTTATATGGATAAATTACATTCACTTAGCACACCTATGGTTGTCCGATCACTAGAAGTGAATCAGGACCCATTTAGACCAAAAGAAGATGACGAAGATATTTTAGGACCAGAAGTTCCTTACTTAAGTGCAATTGGAGCACTACTTTATCTCGCAAATTGTACAAGGCCTGACATTGCATTTGTGGTTAACTTGCTAGCAAGATTCAGTGCTTCTCCCACACGAAGGCATTGGAATGGTGTTAAACACATATTTCGTTATCTTCAAGGTACAAAAGATCTTGGTTTATTTTATCGAAGAAATCAAGACATGACATTGGTAGGCTATGCGGATACTGGTTATTTATCTGATCCCCACGATGCTAAATCTCAGACTGATTATGTTTTTCTCTGTGGTGGTGCAGCTATTTCTTGGAAATCTGTCAAACATACTCTAGTTACTACATCTTCAAACCACTCAGAGATTATCGCTTTACATAAAACCGCTAAAGAATGTATTGTGGCTAAGGTCATTAATACAACACATTCGTGGATCTTGTAGTATTGCGATAAATGAGAACTCTCCCACTGTCTTATATGAGGACAATGCGGCTTGTGTTGCACAAATGAGTAGTGGGTATGTTAAAGGAAATTTAACAAAGCATATATTACCTAAATTCTTTTACCCACACGAACTCCAGAAGAGCGGCGAAATTATAGTACAGAAAATTCGCTCTTGTGAAAATCTTACAGATTTATTCACAAAATCTCTTCCTACATCAATATTTGAAAAATATGTTTATAATATTGGGATGCGTAGGCTTGGAAGATTATTATCTTCAGGGGGAGCGAATATTACGAAATAGTTTTTGAAGATCGGACCTTGAAGGTCTACATCAAGCCTCGAAGGCTAAATTTGTTGTGCTCTTTTTCCCTTTCCTAAGTTTTTTTCCCTTGGGTTTTCTTAGTTAAGGTTTTTACCGAGGCAACAAATGCAGCACATATTATAAACGTATGTCATGGACTTTTCTCGACTGTTTTTCTCTCATAGGGTTTTTCAGCGAGATTTTTATGAGATATGAACATCACATCGTAATGTCCAAGGGGGGGTGTTATGAATAATATATTTATATATGGACATTACTTGTAGGATTGGTTAGGGTTTTCTATTCTATATCTAATGTTATTATATATATATATATATATATATATATATATATATATATATATATATATATATATCCTATGATCCCTACCTTATACTTACACAGTTGAGAATAATAATAATATTCCATTTTCTTGCGCCGTCTCTCTTCTCTTTCTCTCTATTTTCTGTGTTCTTATTCTATTTACTTTACAACAGTTTTTTAATATTTTATACTTCATGTATTTATATATTATGGTAAATTCCATTTTACAGTTTATCTTATTTAAAAAATTTATTTTAAAGCCTAGCTAAAGTGCTACCTGAAGTACACAATTATTTTTTTAATGAGAGATCTTTAGTTCAATTTCATTTATATAGTGTAGTTTAGTTCCATCTTATTTGGTGGTGTAGTGATTTCAATTTTATGTGATTGTCAAGGTCCCACCACTGATAATAAAAAAAATTCAAATTCTTGTAAAGATCTCCCAAATCACATAAGGATATTATTAAATAAAAATGCGATCAATTAGACATGGAAAAAATAGTAATCCTCAAATACGTTTTTTTCCTGCTACAAGGAAATCTCAAACTAGAAGATGCAAATATATATCTCGGCAAGTGGAAGCCATTTAACAGATATGGATAATCTACATATTAGTAAAATAGATTATTTTTCTTTTGCTTGGCAGGTAAATGATGAGCATCACTGTAAGCAATTAACCTTTATTAATGAACTTGGTCATAATATATTCCCGATGATTTTCCCCCATAACAAATATATGTTGTTCTAAGTAATTTAATTACAAGCTACTAAAAGCCTAAATTGGATTATTCAGTAAAATTTGAGGAAAAAATAGAAATGAATTGGGTATTTTACTTGAAAAAAGATACTGCTGCTACTGCACCCATTTTTACTTGAAAAAAATAGAAATCAATCTCTCTCAAATTTTATGAGTAAAGTTTGTCATGGAAATTTTTTCTAGTTCGAATTACTTTTCTCTTAGAATTTGCATGCATGATATTTATTGTATATAAGAACGGAATTTGCTTAGAGCGCATTTTTAATTGCAACTGCGAAATCTCAACGAAAACCAATCATAATTTACATATACACCCCCTCATTTATCTATTTACTAATTACAATAACTGGACCATATACAAAATCATCATTTTTTTCCAACTGGCGTCTTGCAGAATATATAGACACACAAAAAACTCCAATAAAAGAACATAAGACAACTGCTGTAGACAGCGATGTCCAAATATTATATGTCACAAGAAATCTCGAAAAATATTTTGCATAATTTTATAACTTTTCCTAAGCAACCTCATCCAAAGCATAATGGCATTATTATATATTTGAAGCGGCATAATTAAGAATATATCCTTTGACATTTATTTAGTCCCAACAATACCATACAACCTATTTATGTCACGAGACGAGAATGGTATGGGCTGCTGCTGAAACCTCTTTCCCTATTCTAAAAAGAATAAAAAAAGTACTAGTTAATTAGGAAAATGTAAAATGAGAAGCTTTGAATTATGATGTGAAACTTTTCACCAAAGAGTGTAAAACCGAGGTTGAAAACAATTTCACCAAAAAATTTAACTTCGTAGATTTTATTCAAATCAGTTTCATCGACTTGCCCTGCCTAAAGATCTTGTCACTGTCTTTCTTGCCTTTCATTTTTCGAAATTCTTCTCCATTTTTCCACCTCACTCCCTCTCTCTCTACACTTCCTACCCATCAAATCCTATCATTTTTCCCGTCGTACGTAAGGTGGACAAAAATACTAAATTTACCGTATACTGAAGTTATTGTAACGAAAAATATCAAAAATATTAATATACCGAAATTTCAATACGGTATGACACCGTACCGAATATTTTTGATACAATAACAATATGTTTAGTCTTATACCGACGGTATACCCCAGGGCCGACTTTGAGATTTTGGAGGCCCTAGGCAAAAAGGAAAAAAAAAAGGGGCCCCTTCAGTAATTATTTACATAATGTGCTAAAATAAAAATTGATATTGGTAAAATTTTCGTATGGGTTAGAGGCTGCAGAGCACATCATTATATTATAATACTAAAAGAGAAATGATTCTTGCTTTGAAAAAATCCTACGTGGCACCCCTCTTAATCCTCCATTCATATTTATCTAAATTCTCAATTTTTTGAATTTTTAAAGGTAAAACAATAGATTTTAAAATATCTACTAAAATCTTGTGTCTCACATCGATTTTAATTGAACCTCATCTATTGAAAAACCTATAAATACCTAGAATCAATGTGTATATTTTCTCATTTTTTGCTCTACTCGTTTTATTTGACCAATTTATTTATTAGTCGTCCGAATATATAACTATATTTTTATAATTTATTTTAATTTAATTTGACCAATTCATTCGTTAGCCGAATAAAGATAATTTTTGTAGAGAATTAATTTATTAGTTGGCCGAATAAATGGTTTCACAATTATTTTGTTAATTTATGTTGGTTGGCCGAATTAAAATTTGAAATAGTCTAATAATTTTTATTTAATTTAATACAAAAAGTAATTAATTTTTAATTTATCAATTAATTAAGTAGATGAACCAGTTCTCAACTAACGGTGGCACATCTCTATTCTTCATTCTTATTTATTTCAAAATTTTCATTTTGTTCATGTTTTTTTTCTAAAATCTAGAATCTTAATCTATAAATTAATTTTTATGTTATTTGTAGTTGGGTTTTCAACTTTGCATAATTTATAATCGTAATTTGTGAATATTACTATACAATTAATACAAGAATGAATAGTACAATCAATTATTTTTTTTAAAGTTTTTGGTTCATATAAATTCTAAACGAGTTTTATAAATTACACATTTATAAATTAAAATCATGGTCAACGGGTTGATTCCGACCCGAAACTGTAGTGGTAGACGAGTCAATTCCCAATTGAATGATACCTCAACTTGGAAATTTTTTCATTTTATGCATTTTTTCATGTATTTTATAAAATTTATAATTGACATCAATGAATTAATTTTTATGTCATTTGTAGTTGAGTTTCCAACTTTGTATAGCGAATATTATTATACGGTTATGGACGAACGTATAGTACAATCAATTTGTTTTATATTAAATTTTGGGTCTTTATAAATTCTAAACGAATTTCATAAATTACGCACTTATAAATCAGAGTCCCGGTCAACGGACCGGTTCCTACGCAGAACCGTGACGATAAACGGGCCTAATCGACGGATATTGATATAGATTTTCTAGAAAGGAACACACATGATTAATTTTTTAATCGGGTTTGAAACAAGTACGAGTATATAAATTTCAAACATATTTGAATAATCTTAAACACACTGTCTCAAATTATTTGATTAGTCGTCTCCATTAGAAAACGTCGAATATGTAGAAAAATTAGCAAAAAAAATTACTAACATTTTGTCAACGAGCCAGTTTATTTTTCTATTATAAGTCAATGTGAGACAAGGAGTATTTGCAATGAAAACGATTAATCTCAATTTTCATACAAAGTTGACATGGGACAATCTATTTGAGTGGCAAATATAATTTTACCCATATCGATTTTGGAGAAGAATATAACTTTCAAAATTATAGAAACGAATGAGGATAAATTAAATTAGAATTTTTAACATATCATAACTATATGGGTGTGAAACGTAAACATGTGGTAAAATTAATTTTTAGTTGAAGTTTAGATATGTTCAAGAACATATAAATTCTCAACGAATTTAGTAGATTGTATAATCGAATGAATGTAACCCTAAAATAATTAACAAATAGTAATTTTCTTAATCTATCACAAATTAGTACTCCCTCCGTAATTGATATAATGCCCCAATTACTGTTCTGCGTGGAGTTTAAGAAAGCTGGTAAAGTTGAATAAAGTGGTGTAAAAAGGCTTGAGGGGTAGTGTTAATCTTGACTTTTAATTACAATTAACACTTGTGTATTAAAACTCTCTCTTCCCTTATTTCAAACAATCTGCATCGAGCAGAATTAAATTGAGAGTGTGCGTTTGTTGAATTTTTTTTTTAATGCCTTAGAACTAAAATTAAATCTGGAATTAGAAGTCTTTAAATAAAAAATAAAATTGCATTAAAAAAACTGAATTGCATAGAAAGCAAAAATTAAGTCTGACACAAGAATTTTACATCCTTAAAAACTGCAGAACACTGGTTGCATTAAATGGCAATAAGTTTTGGTGCCAAAATCCAAAATTTACACACTAAAATTCAAAATTTCCACAATAAACTTAGAGGGAAATAAAAGTACATCTACCACATTCTAACTTCAATAAATACAGCTTCAGTTAGCGAAACATTAAACATTCTAAGACTTTATAAATACAGCAAATCTGCAGCCATATTGGTTGGGCAAAAGAGGTCCAATTTGAGTGATGAAGAACGCAAAAAAATGGCGTAGTGGCTCCTCCAAAATAGCAAGGACTGTCAAGTGAACTATGGAGCAAAAAAAAAGGCATGTGAGATCTTCAAGGTGGATCCCAAGACAGTGTCGCACACTTGGAAGCAAGCAGTTGCACAACACTCCCTGGGCTACCCTATACATGTTGTAGCCATGAAGAAAGGGTTAAGTTTTCATAAAGATAAAAGCATATGGATGAAGAAAAACTGAAAAACTTGTCAATTTTGGAAAGAAGTTCAATCAGAAAAATTGCATTGGGCATGGGAGTCAGCAAATTACAGGTACAACAATGGTTGAAAGAAAAAAAGATAAGACATCATACTAATGCTATCAAACCATTTCTCACTCCCACAAATATGCTGCATAGGTTGCAATTTAGTCTTAAGCAACTCAGTTGTGTTAGTGAAGAAGGCAAGATACAATTTTAGAATATGTACAATGTCATTCACATAGATGAAAAATAGTTCAATTTAACAAACACAAATGGGAAGTATTACCTGCTGCAAGGTGAAGAAGAGCTATATAGAACATGTAAATCAAAATCATTCATTGAGAAAATCATGTTTGAGTGTATGGTTTCCAAACCAATCATTGATAGCACAGGTACTATCATATTTGATGGTAAGTTTGGAATAATTCCATTCACTTATGAGGAGCCTGATCAAAGAAATAGCAAGAATAGAGAGAAGGGAACCATGATAACTAAACCAATTCAAGCCATAACTAGGGTTGTAATGAAGCAGACAATGCTGCAGCAGGTAAGACATCACTTCTAATCTTTTTTACCTATTAGAATCTGTGTGATTCATCATTTAGGGCTATACAAGTAATAACCTTAAGTTTTGCAGATGCTACCAATCATAAAAGCAAAGTGGCCTGAAGGGATAAGCAAAAACATAATCATTCAGCAAGATAATGCAAAACCACACATAGATAACATGGATCCAGATTTCAGAGTAGCTGCATCAGCAGATGGATTCAACATACAACTTGTCTGCCAACCAGCAAACTCACCAGATACTAACATCAATGATCTTAAATTTTTTAGAGCAATACAGTCACTAAAGGATCAGATGCAAGCAAACACAGTGGATGACATGATCTGAAATGTCAAGCAAGCATTTGAAGAATTTGAACCATGGAAATTAAACAATGTATTTCTAACATTGCAGGCATGTCATTAGGAGATCATAAAGTGCAAGGGATGTAACAACTATAAGATCCCACATATGGGCAAGGAGAAAATGATGAGGCTTGGCATAGTGCCAGAATACCTCACAGTGGATGAAGAAGTTGTAAGAGAAGGCTTGGAGTATTTGAAGATGCATGAAATTGAGGGAGGGGAAATATATAACATTGAACAACTAGCTGCTGGAGTACAACAAATGAATTTAACAGATTAAGAGGTGTGTAGGGATCGGTTTTTTGCTTTTGGTTTACAGGGATAAACATCATAAATCATCTTTTGTGTTTGAAATGTAAATTGTCCTTGTATTAGTTGAAATGTTAGTGCATGTAGTCTCAGCAGTGATAAGTACGCTATTTTTTTGCATCATTGACTCATAACTATCCTATACATGCCTCCAAAACTAGCACAATAATCTTGACCAGTGGTGGCATTAATAAGATGCAACAAACAACTCCCAAGGCAACAATTAACATACTTTGCACAAATAATGCATCACAGTAACTACTCTCAAGTGTAGTATCAGTTCAAAATCACCAATCAAATGTAGCATCATTCATTAAAAGCCTCAGACAATTAAAACCAAAATTTGTCATCACTGGTATGAATTCATCCATCACATATCAAACCATCAGAGAGCATGAATTCATCAGAAACCAGCACAGAGCATGCATTCACCAGAAACCATGATTTCAATATAATAAATCATAAAGCATGAATTCATCAGAAATCAGAGATAAACACCCACAAAATTAAGGCATCACCAGCCAACACCCACACTTAAGGCATCATCAGCCAAAGAGACACAAAAGTATCAGAAAACAGAGCAATGGGAAGAGTCACCTGATTAGGGCACGATTTGAGGCTATGATCAGCAAACTCCTAGAGATATATTTCTCCTGCCATTTCTTGTTAGTTAGATACATATCATCAAAGTCATCGAATCTGAGTGGTGGAGTTTCCGGCACCATATGCTGAGGCGACAGTGGAGTCTCCGGTACCACCAACTCAGATTGGCCTTCATCGTCGGTGATCTGCAGCTCCGAATCATCACATAGCATTTTCGGCACCACAGTATCAACCCCAAACTCAGACAGAGGGTCGTGATGGAAGCAATCTATGGGGATGGCGAGATCTAGCGTCTCTGATTCGTAGAGAGATTCCGAATCAGATGCAGCCTCTGCCGGTGTAAGAGACTCCAAATCAGATGCAGCGACCGCCGGAGCAGGAGAATCCAAATCATATGCAGCGGCCACTGGAGTAGGAGAATCCGATTCATATGCAGTGACCATCGCAAAGAAAAACAAAGAATGAATCGCAATAGAGAAATGAGAGATTGAGGGAGAGAATCGCAACAGAGAAATGAGAGATTGAGGGAGAGAATGAATCGAGTGAGAGAAATGAGAGTTTGAGAGAGAGACGGTGATTCAGTTCGAGAGAAATGAATAATGGAATTAGGGTTTTTAGGATAGGATTTGTGGTTCAGACAAATGGATTGGGTTTTATTATGTTAATTTTGTGTTGAGCCATTAGTGTTGGATTAGGGTGATATTTAGTGTAGGTTAATTAAATAAGTTTGGTAAAAGTAATGGTAAATGGTGTAAATAAGTGAGTATTTTTAAGGGTATATAAGTCCATAAAGTGAAACAAAGCATTTGATCAATTACAGTGAAAAGTGGTAAGTAGGGCATTTGATCATTTACAGAGGGAGTACTATCTAATAATTTTATTAATTTAATCAAATATTATTTTCCGTCAATTTCGACGGGTTTTACGCTAGTTAATGAGAAAAGAAAATAGAAGCAGAGCATGAATACTGAACGAGAGCACATTATTTTTCCTTTTTCTCGTTATTAAGTGAAACTCTACTTGCAAAGATTTTTTTTTGATGTTTTATGTTAAAAATTCTATTAAAAATAATATTTTTATATATAATAACAGATTTTTTTTTTTAATTTGGGGGTCCTAGGCCGTTTCCCCAATAGGCCTTATAGAAAGGTCGGCCCTGGGTATACCATACCATGCCGAAGACTCGGTATATACTAAAAAGTCGGTATATTTATAAATTAAATTAAATTAATATCTAAACTTATACTATGCTTACACAACATCACTCGCTCTGATTCACTCTTTCTCACACACACACACACCCACTCACCCGCCGCCCCCAACCCTAGATCTGTTAATTTTTCTGATTTAACCATTAAATTGTTAATTATTTGATTTCCGGGATACTATTTAATTTCGGTGTACCGACAAATGGCATGGTAACTGAATGATTAATATGATTACGGTATACTATTTAATTTCCGGTATACTATTTAATTTCGGAGTATATGATTAATATCGAATTTTCGGTATGCCGAAAAGAAGTATACCGAAAGGTACGGTACGATAACGGTATGATTTTTTCCATATCGTAATTTTCGGTATGGTATATGGTATGACCAAAAAAAATTGACATACCGTACCGATCCACCCCAGTACAAAAATAAATTAAGTTTATTGATACTGGATTTTTGTTCGATAATAAAGGAATTGTGTTTGAGTTAGAATGAGTAAACATAACAAACAAATTTGGTCGTAAATGAGAATTTGCTCAAACATTACAAATTTACTACATTAGGAAAATCATTTTGACATGAATTTTGAATGAATTGATTATTTTTTTAACATTATAACTTTTTATTTGTTTGATATAAACTTAAAAGGTTAATATGAGCTCAAATTTAATAAATGAAGTTATACAAATATGGCAAATTTTCCTATGATGTGAGACCAGGTTGACTCGATCAAACGTTGATTTTAATTTATTTTTTAATGGTCAGATCATATGCACTCCAAATTGTATTCAGATGCACAACACTCTATATTGATATGCACACCGAAGAGTACTGATATGCACCAACTTTTTCCAGTTTTTTTTTCGATTTTTATATTTTAAATTTCCAAATTTATTTTGCAGTTCTTTTTTTTTTGCCTCTTTGTTGTTTTATTTTCCGCTTCTTCTTTGGTCAAAATTCGAATGAGGGGAGCTGAAGGCCTCGGAGCGAGCCGAAAAATTCAAATTGTTGCCCGACGATTATCCTTATATTAGTAATCGGAGCGAAGGTGGAGCCATAAAATCGGAGCCGAAGACTGCCGAAAACAAAAATGGAAAAAGTTGGTGCATATCAGTACTCTTTGGTGTGCATATCAACATAAAGTGTAGTATATATGAATATATGGTGAAGTGCATATGGGCTTATTGCCAAAAAAAAAAAAAGAAAAAAAGAAAAAACTGGACAAAAGTTTTCGATGTACATATCAACCTAAAGTGAAGTACATATGAATATATGGTGGTGTACATATAGGTTTATTGCCAAAAAAAAAAATTCGAGCTTGCGTGTACAGCACGCGCCGCGTGAGAAGCGCGAACGTGAAGTGCACGCGCCATGTGCAATCTCACTTAATGAGACGCGTCCCACCAGAGTCTAACTCTATAGATATATACATCAAGTATCAAATCGTACCAACTCAAAAGGAAGAAGAAAGTATCAAATCGTACGCATACCATCACTTTGTATTTAACTTAATAAATTAAGTTTATTAATCTTGATTGAACAATAATGCATTCGAATTCAACCTGTTTACATATTTACTTGAAATTGGCCGTACACAAGGTCTAGTCTTTCGTTCTTGATAATTAAAACAATTATTTATATCACAAATTAAATAAAAACAAATGAGCAATGTCCATTTTAAAACCTGTAGCCTGCAGGCACACCGCACATACTTGCAAGCTGTTTTAAACGAATTAATCAAAGTTAACTCAAGAAAATCATATAATGATAGTAATAATTATAACAAGTGGGACCGTGGGAGGCAAGTTTGACAAGATTTTGAGAGACTGCCTTAATTAATTAGTAGTCTCATTAAATTTTCTGATGAAATGGCTCTTTCACCTACCAAGACAAAGGAAGGATTAGTTATTTATTTGATCCTCAAATATCAATTTATGTCTCAACTTTTGAAGGTTATCCCAATAATATTTCAATAATTTTTAGCAATTAAACCTTTCAACATTTTCACAGTTATGCCCCCTTGATATATCTTCGGCACCTAAAAGTCTCACGAGGCATGCCATTGTCCAATGTTGACATACATGATACACGAAGGCGCTACGGGGTATTTTAGTGACATATAATTGCAACAAATGTCGGAATGTTGGACATGAATTTGTAAATTATTTAAAAAATCTGGCACCAACCATATTTGTCCTCTTACAAGTATTATCATTTATACACAAAATGACTCTACAGATAAACAGCAAAACACATTTGTGTAGCACAAAATACACATAGTATTGTACATTTAAATTTCTACTGCTATTAGGAAAACCACCAAACATTTCAAAACTAAAATCAATTACAGATTGTGGAATGCTAAGTAAGAAACTGGGGGCTGCAATGATTCAACTGCAAATCTCAAGAGCAGAAGGAAATTGTGATAAAAGAACGTAAAAACCAAAATGGATCTATCGTTTCCACAAATGATAAGCATCAAAATAATGACTGCAAAACTAGGCTTTTTACTCAAAGGGGTGAAAATCCAGCACCAAGGAACAGGCAACACCCCACATTTGGATCATAAGTCATCATCACTATACAAGAAAGAATTGTGGGCTACGTCGACTGCCTACATTCTAATGGACCAAATCACAAAACAGAAACCAGCAACGTAGTATACTGCACTTCAAGTCGGTAACAAACCATAAACAACTTTTTGCACCTTCAGTAGTTATACATAGTCATTTTCTTCAGAAAACCAAGGCCAGTAGAGTGATAAGAGAATCATCATATATTTTCCCAAAACTATGTAAGAAGTAAAAGCAAACATAAAAAGGTAGCTAGCTACACACTAAAATGTGCATTTGGTTTTATAGCAAGAAAAAAACAAGTTCCACTGTTGACATATTGCCTAGTATCTAGGAAATAGTAATGCCAAAGGATAAATATATAGTAAATAACTAGCACTAAACAATTGTTAATACCCCGTTACCCGTCAACTTGCAGAGCAGGATCAGATCTACCATTAATGAGAAAAGGAATTGATATTAAAATAGTGATTGGTATATAGAGCAAGCAACAAAAGGATTACTACTATGTTTGGTTCCATTTAACTAGTTTCACCAAGCTTGGTGAAACATGAAAATTTATTAGACCTACTCCTACTGCACAAGGGGGTCCCGTAGGCAAACGAACTCGTACAGAAATCGAAAAAAGCAAAAAATCTTTCAATATCTAGTTTTAGTGGATGAGAATTCTCTCATTCAGAATATGAAGGGATTTACACTATTAAACCAACTCTCTTATAACTTATAATCTCTTCACAAATCATTTCCGAGTAGAGGAGGATACTCAAAGTTCGAAACAGTTAGCATTTCAGATACAAATATTGTACTAATGCTACATGTACTGCATTAGTATACTTGAGTTTCCAATATTTGATTGAGCATGGTGTGAGTGTCATCCAATTTCTCACAAATCAAGAGCACAAATCATGCGAGCATACAACATAAAACGATCAGAAACGAGAATAGAAGCGAACTTCCCTATCTATCAGTAACCACTTCAAGAATTCAACAAGCATGAATAAAGCAATGTAAACAGAGCACAAAGAATGAATGAAACAAAATCGAGTAAAATGGCTGAATTAGGAAAAATACAAAGCACAATGTCACAAAACACATTCAAACGCCGAGCCTTGAAATAGAAAACTTATCGTAACATCGCCTCGCCAACCTCACACAATCCAACCAATGCAAAACCTGGGCGTTGGGATCAGTCTCCAACGCAACATCGGAAACCGTAATCTGCACGGCCCCTCTGTAGCCGGTGATCCTGCCGCGAACCCTCGCAACCGCACCAAGCTGGATCTCAGAAGCGAATTTGAGCGCCACTTGGGCAATTGATCGAACACCTGATGGGCTCCGCCTCGAGAAGTAAGGAGAGGTGAGTTGGTTGAGCCAGAGGACGCAGGGGATGCAGCCGGTGCCATCATCGATGGTGAAACGGAGGAATTTGCCGGGTTTGAGATCTCGACTCACGACGATTCCAACCGACTCAGCGCGCGATATGCGCAGCCCTTTGCGGAGGAAGGACGATGGGCCCGCTCGGTTGGGAGAAAGACAGAGAAAATCAAAGGCTAAAAGCTTGACGTGAGTATTGTACAGGGCATCCATGGAAGAGAAGAAATGATTGAAAATTCAAAACTCAGACGACAAAAGGTCACATATTTTGCGCGGGAATCTCTGCTGCCGCCAACTTCTTTTTAAAATAAAAAAATAGGCTCCTTTTTGAATGAAAAAGATTAGTAGTAATTGCGAGAATCTTGGAGTAGTGAGTAAATAAGGAGATACATTTTTATTTTAGTAGTAATTTATTAGTAATACTTTATACTATAATAACTCAGCATTTTCAAATCACTCAATGATAATACTACTAGTAGATATTTTAACGGAATTTACTTTATATTTTTTTCCAAAATTTTGAAATCTACTATGTAAACTCTTCTTTCAAATACAGTTTATTTTCTTTTTTAAATACAAGTCCCCTATATTAAAACTAATTTTCCTCATTAATTATTTCGTCATTTTGGAGAACTATTATATCGTTATTGTGGTAAGTAGGATTTGTTAAATGATAACATATCACGTGTACTTTAAATGATTGCAAAAGAAACGACACTAATAAAGAGCGGGCAGAAAAAAAAATAAAGCTATATAATCTGTTGCAGCAAAAAATATACAAATTCAAGCTAAAAAACAGATATCAAAATTCCTAACACAAAAAATCCACATCTGGAAGGAGATAGCATTTCAACCCTGCATTTAACGACTAAAAATGCGAGAAGCAACATATGACGTAACAAACAAGGAACTGGTAAAAAAAAAAGGAAAAGATCAAATTTCTTATCCTTAATTGATGCTCCAAACGCTTGCACCACTTCACATAGGATTGGATGGGATACCTGATAGGACGAGGCATGGCACGTAGCTACGACGACCTCTCACAAACAAATAACCCAGAAGAGGACAACGATACATCTAGAGCATTTACAAGCTTCATCATTCAGAGACATCATAAATTCTAGGACCACTTTGATGCTTGACATCAAAATTAGGGGACCAATATCACCAGAAATCTTCAAGTTAACCAACTACAGGGATTAAATGTTGGAAGCAAATCTTAAAGAGCAACAAGCTGATAAAAGGATAAGATCTCACCAGAAATATTGACTTTAACAAACTATACTAATGTTGTCTTAGATTGTAGCAATACAAAAGCAATACACAGATTGGGCTTTGTCTTTAGTTCTGAGCATGAAGTTATAAACAAAAAGCAAAGTATCAAACAGTAATGCAAGCCTGATAGCTCCTTCGGTTCCTTCCAATCCTTTAACCACGATTTAGGGTATCACTGCACACAAAAATCACAAAGTGCTTTGATATGACATATATGCGCAAATTCTTTAGGAGAGAACAATACTAACATATTGCATTCAAATTCCCACTAGTAACCCCATTGAATGAGGTGCTCAAAGTGGGAATATTTCTAACTTTCTGAAAATATTCCAATCAAGCATATTAATTCATTATCAACATACTATAAAAAAGTCTTACCTGGTGAACAGATGATCAAAGAGCTCACCCAATCATCGTGCGCTTTCTTCCTCTTTGTCGTACTAAATCAGAACATATTATTTATCAAAGGTTGTTATTTCGAAAGCCAAAGATTTGCGACATTCAGAGCATAAATTAAGTGGTACCTTGAGCTAGCTTGTTCAAGGTTGAGCACCACTGCTTCGAGGACTTCCTGTATGCAGCAAGGATTCGGTCCATCTACAGAAGACGATGCAATTAATATTGGCATCATAATGGATGATCAGTCAATGAGATAATATATGATGCATCCAAACATGTTAATCAACATTTCCTTCCTCGCGTCAAGCATAACATATGAAACTTGAGTTTTGCAAGTTCTTCATCAATAGGGGCCACTTCTCCCATTGCAAAAATAACAATACTAACAAGAAAGGAATACTATGCAATACACAAGAATTACTGTTGGAATTAACCTTTTCACTACTGAGAAAAAAAATGCATTTTTCACAAATAAAGTAGCCAAGAAAATGTAGGAGACCTTATTTTAGTTTAAAAGAGCAATAAATGGAACAGAACAAAACCAAAGAAATTCACAAAAACTGCTATTAGGAAAACACGATATTTATTTTCATGTGTCAAGTCATTTTTGAACACTAAAGAAGCATCTTTTATTGAAAAAACTGACTGCTCACCACTTTTCCACATGAAGAGTGCATAGATAGCAAAGCTCGTTCAAGAACATACAGATCAACAGCTTTATCTTCTGGAAGCGTCGAAGTGAAGCTTAGACCAAAGTCAATGAGTGTCTTTGGTAACATAAGAGTTAAACCAAATTATTGAGGAAAAGTGTAAGCAATATTAAACAGCTTGGGAAGTTCACCTAATATACACAAAATAAAGTGACGTACCAGCTTATTAGTACCATTACGGACTAACATGTTTGATGTTGTCAAATCACCATGGATCAGGCCACCATCATGTAGTTTTCCAATGGCATCGCCAATCTGTGTTGCAATATCATCTAATCGTTCTTCAACAATGCCATGCAAGCCAAAGTCAAGTAATATATCTTTCACAGCAGGACCTTCAACATACTCAAATGTAAGAGCATGCAACAACGGATCAACAGCATAGAGCACTGGAGTCGAAACCCCAAGCTTTCTAGCTTTTGTTAAGCACCGAGCTTCCTGCTCTAGGATTCAGCAAAAATCAAGCAAACAGCAAATAATCGATAGCTACATTATGATCTCTGTTTTGAAGACTAACCGCATTAAGACGTTTGAGAGTCAGCTTGGAGTCCAGCACTGGGTGCCGGTATTTTTTCGAGAAACGTTCCTTAACAACACAACTTCTACCAACAAAAGTTGACTCAAACACTCTCTAGGAAAAAAGAAAACAGAGATTACCAGACGGCATCATAAAAATCGTTAGTCCAGTGTCCAACTAGTTGTTAAATGTTAACGAAAACATTTTGTTTTCATTTGTTACGCAAGAGACACTAACACGTAACAAGGTACAAACAATCTTTTGACAAGGTTCAAAATTTAACTTACAGCCTCAGCGCCTTGCTTTATCAACACCAAAGAACCTTCTATTCCATCTAACTTGATCTCCATAGCGAAAGATACAGGGATTCAGATGTCAATTCAGAGTTGATGCTACGGCTGGAAAGGCAAGGAGAATCAAAATGTAAGGTCACTCCTCAAGAAGAACAAAGAAACTGCGTTAAACCAAAATGAAATCAACACAAAGACTCTGCAAACATCAGTCTAGTGTCTGAGAAAATTGTGAAAGACAATGTGGAACAGTACCCCTAACATATCTTATAAGATGAATGTGAATTTGTTTCTTTCTCATCAAAGAATATAATGAAGGCTACGATAATATGATACAACATAAGATCTTTGACAGGTCCAAAAGAATTTAAGAAGTCCCATCAGAAAGTCAGTGCCAAAAAAAAAAATTGAAAATTATGCATAAGAACTATCCTGAACTCTATTTGTGTACAATGATCATAACAGAATGCACGAATAGCTTCAATCAACTACGAATAACCGCTTCCAGTTAGCTGCTAAATATAAGCTAAGATGCCAAAGACTTAACATCACCTCTTAACTCCTTAATAACTCAAGTGAAACGAACTTCATAATAAAACAAACATACAACCCACATGCAGAATAAAATAAAATTCAAACTTATGAATCAGCAAGTTAAATACATAGCCCAGAACAAAGAATCAACAATGGGTGGATAACAAATGAACTGAGAAAGCCTTGCAAAAGAAAATAGCATCACCTTTCAACTAGAAAAACAAAAGGGGGCAATAAAAGTAATTCTAAAAATTTCATAATCGAAACTTTCATAACCATTCACCCAATTACAGACATTCTTTTGCACAAGTAAAATTCATTTCATAATTATCCAGCCTGCAATTCGGAGCTTTTACGTTCCTTTCAAAAAATCAGAATTTCTTAGAGTAGTAAAATGACAAACTACGATAATACTGAAGCATTGAAATCAACTCCTCGAAAAGAAATAAGAAACCAAAAGGAAAAAAAAAAAAAAAGGCTAATACTTGAAAAGAACATGTAGAAATAGTAAAGAAGGTACCTTTTAGTTGTTAAAAGGGGTCAAACCATATGAAGAAATGTGAGGGAATTGGGAAAGAAGGGTATGAACAGGGAAAGAAATTAAGAGCGAGCAAGAGAAAGAGGAATTTCAAAGATTAGGGTTTAACCGTCTCTACTTTGCGTATGGAGCTGACATGTCACCTACGTGGCATAAAAAGGGTACTTGGCTGGTGCAAAGATTAGAGTGGAGGGGATGACAAAAAAAAAAAAGATTAGAGAGGTTTTTCTCTGACTCAGAGAGAGAGACCGCTTTGTTTTTAACTTTTTATTTCATTTCATTTCCATTTTATTTCTTTTAATCTTTATTTAACATTTTACTACTGTTTTTCGTATATTTTTTTATTTTATGAAAATCGACGAAACTAAGTCCTAAAATTAACATTACAAATTTAAATGCTTAAATTTTTGCTCTCAACCTATATAAAATTAAGGGTTATTTATGATTTGTGGTCCGAAATTTTGACGCTTTTTTATTTATGATCTCAACCAGCGTATCTCTAAAAAAAACATAATATTAAATATGAATACGAAAATAATACAGTCCAAATACGTATTAAATCGTATTTTTTAATTTATTTTATTTTTATTATTTATTTTAATTAAATACAATAAAAGGATGGTCAAAATATGTATTATTAGAAGTCAAATACGTATAATCTCAAAAATAAAGTCAAGATACGTATTTCAATCGAAATGTATATATGTCCCAATTTTTTACAAAATTTCAAAGTTTTCTCCTAAACTCATGGTACCTCTACATTCATCGCCGCCTCAAGCTGCTTGCTGTCGTCGCCACTGTTCAGCCCAGACACCACCGGCCGCTTGCCCTGGATTTCTTCTTCTCTGAAAATAGGGTAGATTTGAGTTGTAATTTAGGGTTCTGATGGTCCCGATACGAGTTCTGGTGTATGGGGGGGAGGGGGGAATACACCAGATAGAAAATTTTAAAACAACTCTCGAAAATATCTCAACCGAGTAAAAAGACTCAGCTGGATTCACAACCGAGTACGAGAACTCGGTTGAAGAGTGGTGCTGTGCGGAATGTGGTGGATAAAAACTAACTCGTATAAAATCAACTCACGCTTAAATGCAAGGTCGGTCAATAACCAAGACAGTTGATATGCAAAGATGCAGTTTTGTATGTTGGTTAGTTGGTCAGTTGAATATGCAATAAATAACTGAATAATAAACACAACACACAGAGGATTTACGTGGTTCGGAGAGAACTCCTACGTCCACGGGGAGTTGTGAGTCCACACAACTCAGTCCAAGTTCTTCTAGACAAAAACCACAAAGCTTACGCGGGCTTTGCAAAGTTTACGGGTACTTATCAACCTTACAGATAAGTTTATGGGTACTTATCAACCTACCTACTCAATTCCGGGATTTCCGCAACCATGGCCTTGTTCTTTCCAGTTTGCTTGGCCCTCAACGCTTCTCTTTCTTTCTTTGAAAGGTCTGGACAGTCAGCTTTGAAATGTCCTTCTTTGCCGCATTCAAAGCAACCGTTGTTCACAGGCTTTGAGTTATCTCGAGTTCGGTTAGATTTGTAGAACCTCTTGTATTTTCCGAACCGAGCATCCATGTCAGCTAGCTTCTTTGACAGGGCGGCTATGCTCTGTTGCAGATCCTCTCTGCTTGGCTCCTTCGTAGCTGTGTCTACAGATCGTGTTGGCCTTGATGTTCGCGGCTTGGAGTAGTCAGCTCGGAGTGCTACTGTCTTTGTCGCTGAACCAACATCCTCATATCGACCCGTCTGAACCGAGGACTGAGATCTTCGTCGTCTTGGTGAATGAATAAAGGCCTCTATTTATAGGCGGAGAGAATCAACTAGCCATTGGAGGAGCCGTTGATCTCTGATCTTGTGAAAGTGATGGCTTGTCTCTCATCTCTGCAGACTTTCCGGATTTGACAACTGTGGACTTCTGCTTTCCATCTGAGACAGTCTTGTGTTGGGCCAAATGAGGTAATGACAGAGAGTCAAACCTTCACGTGACTTCCTTATTTGAATTTCAAATCTCAACATTAGCTTTTCAACAAAGGTTGGTCGGTTGAGTCGTTTGATCTTCATCTGATTTGTTCTTCAGCTGATGCTCTATCTGAATGCTATCTTCATCTGACAATCTGTCTGAAGGACAGTTGAACCCTCAGCTGACTTGAACTTCATTTCGTTGATCTTACAACTGACGCTCAGTTGTCTTTCTGATGTTCTGAATCTAGAACGCTCAGTTGTCTTTTCTGATGTTCTGAATCTGGTCAGTTGGCTCGAAAGCTCAGATGACTATCTTCCATCTGATGTTCTCTTGCAACTTCCCCCTTTTTAACTCTCATCTAATGAACGCTCAGTTGTCTTTCTTACAACTGATGTTCTATCTGAGTAAAGCCTTGTTGCCGTCTTCAGCTGGAGAACTGTAAAGATAAAATCTTAACATTGCTCAAACAGCGAGCCTAAAAGCTAACGTTGGGATCTGGCAACATTTACTCGGTTGGGGTCATTTGGTTTTGGAATCAATCAAAACTTTACTTAAATTTCCCAACAATTTCCCCCTTTTTGATGATGCCAAAATCCTTATAAAATCCTTACAGATGAAACTGATCTAAACCCTACTGACCTATCTAAAATCTCAGCTGAAATTCTAGACAGTCTATAAGATTAAAGCATCAAAGGGTTAGCACAGTTATAACATGGTATAGAAATAACTTTGCGATTCAGAGCTTGGACAACGAGATATTGTACGTCAAGATGAATCGTATAACTGATGAAAGTTTTCATTACAACTGATTGTTACAACAAAATGCACAAAAAAATCAAAAATTACATCAGTTGCTCAAAAACTAACTGAGCTGATACTTTAGCCCATACTTGCTAAACATTCTAACAATAATTTCTCGCTTAGCCTCAAACTCCTTTGAAATGTCAACCCCATGCTCTCGGCAAACTTTTCTTGCTTCAGCTGCTATCTTCGTTCGGTTTGGGGTTTCTTGAGTCCGGGAGAAATGGAGGCTGATATGTGACTTTCTGAGGGACCGGAACTGTGTTCAAATCCAGCTTTGCATCTATCATTGCTTGCCTGAACTGGCTGAACATGCCCGGATCCCCTGAGTGTAGCTCGGTCAGCTATTCCTTGAAAGCTTTCCTCGGATCCTCAGTAGTGAATACCTTCCTATAATAGAAATCGTTCACAAATTCCTGCTTGAACGATTCCCAATCTTCATTCCACTCGGCTGGCATCCACTTGTCCACGTGCATGAACCGACTTTGCAGCTTAACCTTCCCTGGCAGCCTCTATTGTTTCAGCCTTGCCTCAGCCTTTACTTGATGTCTATCAATTCGTTGTCGGCTGCGGGAGACAACATTCCTATCCAGGTTCTTGGTGACCTTGTCAAGTTCCTCCTCAAACTGGTTGACTCTTTTCGCTTGGCTGGCAGCGAACTTTTTGATCCAGTCGGGATTCATGTAGTCCTTTTCTGCAACATCCATAGCCTTGGCAGCAGCAATACACTCTTCGGTTGTGATACCGTCGAGTTCCGAATCAAGCTCGGCTGCGATCTCGGCTATGAAGTTGTAGGAAACTCCATACTGCTCGGCTTGCTCCAAGTCTTTCGCCATTCCAGCTCCGCGGATGTCGGTTGGCTTAGGAGTGGACTTCTTCTTCTGGACTGTCTTCTTCTTCGGCTGAGATTTTGCAGCTGGAATCTCTTCCTCAGCTTGGGTCTCATCTTCCCCCTGCATCTCAACTTCCCCCTGCAACTCCTCTTCCCCCTTTTTATCTTCCCCCTTTTTAGCATCAGCAACAAGGCTTGCTACTGATCCATCCAGAGAGGTGAGTTGTTGTTCAGCTTGTTGGATGCGGTTGAAGAGCTCATCGACCGCGCATTCTACTCCAACCTTCTTCGCCAGTTCAGTGTCCAGGCGCTCTTGTTTGGCTTTCTTAAGAGTAGCGAGGTTTTCATTGACTTCGGTCTGGAAAGCAACGAACTCAGCCTATCTTGACTCGAACCGAGACTCCCATTCTTGGTCTTGAGTCTGTTGAGATTTGGGGAGGTTGGAATCAGATATGGATTTAAAGACGTTCAGATCGGATCGGATTCTATGGACGGTTGTCTTTAGGTCAGAGATGTCTTGGCTGGTGGATGTTGAGAATTCATCCAGCTTTATCTTCAGTGAAACATTCTCTTCCAGCAGCTGCTTGTTCTTCTCTTCCTGTGCTTTCAACATCCTCAGCTGATCTTCTTTGTTGTGCTGGAAGTTGGCAAGCATCTCCATCCTTAGCTGGTTGACCCTCTCAGCTATCAGCTCACATATTTCTTCAGTTGAGGGCGCTGGCTGATTAGCTGGTGCGGATTGTTCAATTTGAGTTGGCAGTTCAACAGTAACCATGGCTTGGCGGTTGGCCATGTACTGTTGAAGCTCCTCTTCTTCCTTCTTGGATGCTGCGGCGACTGCGTCCAGGTCATTAATGAACTCAGCCGACTTGACAAGCATGTTGTCAAGGAAGGTAACGCAGACTTGTTCAGCCGTCTCCCTTGTATCTCTGCCTTCTACCTTGCTGAGGTCCAGGTGACGCGTTAGCAGTGCCACCTTGTTGTTGTAGGCAACCTCAAGGTTTGTGTAGTTGAAATAGTCTCGGATGCGCGACTCATCGGCTTTGAGCTAGTCCCAACTGTGTATGCGGATGGTGTCTTCCTTCACATACCAGCGGCTGAAGATTATGCTGAACTGATACAGCAGCTCAGTTCCGAGAGTGGCAAAAACCGGCATGTCGCGAGCTTCTGGGAACATCCCAATCAATTTCTGAAAGCAGTAGGCTAGCTTGCCTTCATGCTCCTGTGCGACAGCCTGACGATCAGCTTCGTCATCTATGGGGGAGGGACAGAGATTTTCATAAGGTATTGGTTCAAGAGTTTCATCAATGTTGACCAAAGAAGTGGTCTCAACATTGGCATCGAGCTGGGAGCTAGGAATTTCAGATTCTGTGGGGATGTTGGTATCAATAGGTTCATCAACATTGGCCGAAGAGATGGTCTCAATGTTGG
Source organism: Schizonepeta tenuifolia (assembly GCA_029490685.1). Classification (NCBI taxonomy): domain Eukaryota; kingdom Viridiplantae; phylum Streptophyta; class Magnoliopsida; order Lamiales; family Lamiaceae; genus Schizonepeta; species Schizonepeta tenuifolia. The sequence goes on along the minus strand of CM055957.1, from coordinate 70,880,989 downwards.
CATCGAGCGAAGAGCTCGAAATTTCTGGCTGTGAGTCGGTTGTGAGAGCGAGAGGCTCTTTGGGCGGTACGGCATCAGCTCCTGCCGTGGGGGAGGTTGGAATGTCTTCAGTTTCCTCAGAGGAGGAAGAAGCATCCGAGGAGAGATCCGTTTCCATGCCTTCAATCATGTCTTTGTGAGGAACAACCTCGAAGGCAGCCGCTTCAACCGAGTGACTTGACTCAGACGGCTCCTCAGCTGGTGTCTCCTCAACCGGTGCCTCCATAGCTGGCAACTCCTCAGCTGGCACATCCTCAGCTGGCGCGTCCTCAGCTGGAACCTTCTCAGCTAGCGCATCCTCATCTGGCGCATCCTCAGCTGGAACCTCCTCAGCTAGTACTGCAACTGTCTTCTTGATGCGAACTCTCAGCTTCTTTTTAGCTGGTTCTTCAGCTTTCTCCTTCTCCGACTCAGCTCTTTGTCGGTGAGCAGCTTTCAATTGTGAGGGGCGGCTGACAGTTGGTGGCATCTCCTCAGCTGTATCCTTTTCTTCAGTTGTCTTCCCAGCTTCCTTCTTCTCCTTAGGAGTATAAACACTTCTAATCACATCTTGAGCCTTCTTGACAGTTGGGAAGAGCATCAGTTTCTTCACTGGGGTCTCCTCGCAGTCTTTCCAGACCATGTTCTGATCCTTGGTTGCGAACAGGATTAGGGCAGAAATTTTACAACCGAAGTTGAGAGTCCCCTTGACACTCAATAACCTTTCCCCGGATTCGGTTGTGGTCTCGGAGATCTTCTGCTTCTCCAATGTCAACTGGTTTTCAAAATACTGGAACCAGTTGATCTCATGCATGTGTTCCAAGGCTAGCAACTATTTGAGCTTCGGTCTGCTGATGTCGCCGAAGGCGCCGCTGTAACCGAACACGACCTTGGATACGACATCGAATAGAAGTCGATGTTCGGGCTTCAACTTCGTCCTCTGCATATTACTCTTCAATTTTTCTGGAGTGATGAGAGCACTCTCCAGAAACTCATCGGCTTCCGCATCAGAGATGTTATCGACGGTGTCCATGGCGGAATGATTTGGAGGAATGATTTGGCGAAGAATATCAGAAACTTGAATGGGGACGGACACCCTGAGGATGGTTCTGGCAGGAACATCCCGTTGCCGGCAAGAAACTTCTGTAACGAGCCCGTCTCGGCTGTCGATAGGAAGTTGCAGGTTCCGATAGAACTCTCCGACCTGACGCCTGAGAAGGTGGGACGGGAAGAGCGTCGCCCAATTTAGAAGGTCGTTCTCCCTGAGAGTATTGGCGAGTGGAGATAGCACTGAGGATTCCAGTTCATCCTCTGACAGGATCTGCTCGAAATGTATCTTGGAGACCAGCAGATCAAAGGATTCTTCGTATGATGTGGGGACGAGGGAAGCTACGGAGGATGCCATCTTCTTTCCTTTTGGTGCCATTTAATGATTCTGTGAAGATATATATAAGAAGGAAAGAAAAACTTGCAGAAAATGGTTAGACAGAATCTGAGAAGATGATGAACAGTTACTGCAGATAATCACAAATGTAGAAGGTAAGAGATCACTTCCTGATTTTCCACCTTTTATAGGTTTTTGGCTCGGTTGAAATCGACGGCTAGGGTTGAATGCCGCAAATCCATCAACAACTGAGATTTCGCGACTGTTGACTAGCTTTGACTTGACGTCATAATCCGAGTTCCAACCAGCGCGTGAGAAGGTGAACTGTTTTTCATGTCAGCCCAGTCGCACTATAAAGTAGGCTATTGATGTTCAGCCACACTTTACATTAAATGCGCTATGATGGCTATTTTAGTCTAACTGACATGCTTCAGAAATGTTTGAATTTATTTCAAACATTCTCATTTAAGACACAAACACCTTCAGCCATAAATGATACCTGCCAGCTGATGTCGGAATCAGCTGTGATACCTGCCAGCTGATGTTGGAATCAGCTGTGTTCCAATGTTGTAGCATACCATCAACTGACTCGAGTTCGTCTGTTCAGCTGACGTCTGATCCAATGTTACGGCATACCATCAGCTGACTCGAGTTCGTCTGTTCAGCTGACGTCTGATGTCTTTGGTTGGCGATCCGCATCTGAGATTCCCCCTTCATTTGAGCTTCCCCCTCAGATGGATATCTATCTCTTCACCTCAGCTGGTTCCTCATCTGATGGATCCAACAATCCAAGTAGATCACATAACATCTTGAACCGCGCTTCGGCTAGAGATTTGGTGAAGATATCAGTTCGCTGAATCTCAGTTGGAATTTTCTCCATAGATACGTCCTTCTTCTCAATATGATCTCGGATAAAATGATGTCGGATGTCAATGTGCTTTGTCCGAGAATGGTGAACATGATTCAAAAAGATAGCAATGGCACTTGAGCTATCACAATGAATAGGAACCTGTCCAGTTGCGACTTCATAATCTCTCAGCTGTTGCTTGAGCCACAACACTTGCATGCAATAGCTACCGACAGCTATATACTCTGACTCGGTTGTAGAAGTGGCAACACATGCTTGTTTCTTGGAGAACCACGAAACTAGCTTGCTTCCCATGAACTGACAATGTCCAGATGTGGACTTCCTGTCCAACCGATCTCCGGCTAGATCCGCATCTGAGTATCCGCTCAGTTGGATATTGTCGTCGGTTGGATACCACAACCCAACATTAACAGTACCCTTCAGATACTTGATGATGTTCTTTGCTGCCAACATGTGTGCTTCCCTCGGTTGAACTTGGAACTGAGCACACACTCCAACCGCATAAGATATGTCTGGCCGACTGGCGGTTAGATAAAGCAAAGAACCGATGATCCCTCTATACTTACTGGCATCCACGAGTTTTCCCTCAGATCCAGGTTCAATCTTCCAGTTAGTATTTATCGGGATCCTTGTGGTTTTACTTGACTGCAAACCGAACTTTGTGATGAGCTCCTTTGTATATTTGGACTGATTGATGAAAATCCCATCTGGTGACTACTTCACTTGTAGTCCAAGAAAATAGTTCATCTCACCCATCATTGACATCTCGAATTTCTCCTTCGTAAGAGTTGAAAATTTCTGGCACAGCTCCTCCGACTTGGAACCGAATATGATGTCATCAACATAGATTTGCACGACAAGTATATCTTCTCCAACTTTGATGGTGAACAGTGTTTTGTCAACTGACCCTCGTTTGAACCCCGAGTTCAGAAGAAAACCACAAAGAGTGTCATACCAAGCCCTGGGTGCTTGCTTCAACTTGTACACTCTTCCATCTCCAGTTTCAAAACCGGAAGGCTGTTCAACATATACATCTTCCTTAATATCACCGTTGAGGAAGGCACACTTCACATCCATCTGATATACCTTGAATTTGTGAAATACGGCATAGGCTAGAAATATCCGGATGGCTTCCAACCTTGCAACTGGCGCGAAGGAATCTTCGAAATCAATTCATTCTTGTTGGCAATATCCCTGAGCTACCAACCTTGCCTTATTCCTCACGATGAATCCAATGGCGTCTCTCTTGTTCTTGAAAATCCACTTCAATCCAATGACTTTGACACCATTTGGTCTTTCTACCAACTCCCATACACAGTTGCGTAGAAATTCATTCAGTTCTTCTTGCATAGCTGTTGTCCAGTGAACACAGTTGAGGGCTTCCACAACATTCTTCAATTCTGGCACATCAGCTACGAAACATGAAATCATGGCAATATCTTCTGCTTGTTCGAACTCCTCCAGAACTGCCAACTCTTCAGCATATTGAGCATAAGTGTTGGACTCTTTCTCAGTTGAATCTGGATTTGCAACTCTGCTCCTTGTACGCACACCTTCGGTTGGATCTCCGATGATGTTGTCAGAGGAATGATCTTCATACCATCTCTTGTTGCGTCTTCCTTCTTCTTCCAACAGTGGCTGTTCCGTGATTTCAACTGATGGAATAACCTGAGCTGTGGGAGATGCTGGTGATTTATCAGTTGTGGAGTCTGGATCCTCAACATGAACATTATTTTAAATTGAGCTCGGTTGGGCTTCAGATGCTAATGCAGTTGGAGTGACATCAGCTGGAGTTCCCCCTTGAGATGAGCTGGGGTCCTCGCATTCATCTTCAGAGGAACAAGGTTCATCATCCTCGGTTGCCCATACCAATGGTTCAGCTAGATTCTTCTGCCTTCGAATCTGTGATCTGGTGAGAGCTAGTGGAACATGTGGATCAGCTTGTTGTCCTTTAGCCTGTTCCCTGCACTCAAAAGTAGATTCATCAAAACTAACATGAGGTGTTATCTCCACAACACGAGAGCTGTTGTTGAAAACTCTATAAGCCTTGATCCGAGCAGCATATCCGAGAAATATGCCTTTCGAAGCCTTGGCATCAAAAGTCTTCAACTGAGTCTTCCCATTGTTGTGAATGTAACACTTAGAACCAAAAATGCAAAAATATGAAATATCAGGCTTCCTGCGTCTCCGTAGCTCATATGGAGTCTTTCCCAACCGCTTGGTTAGAAGAGACCGGTTCTGGGTGTAGCAGGCTGTGTTGATTGCCTCAGCCCAAAATCTTTTTGGCAGAGCTGAGCTTGTCAACATAGATGTAGCTGCATCCTTCAGCGTTTGGTTCCTTTGCTCAGCTACTCCATTCTGTTGTGGAGTACGCGCAGCTGATGTTTGATGAGTAATTCCATGCTTCTCGCAGTACTCGATGATGGTTTCATTTAGAAACTCAGTTCCACGGTCTGATCGGATAGAAATGATTTTCATCTCTTGTTGGTTTGATATCTGATCCATTAGCTTGGGTAGCTCATCTCGGGTTTCACTCTTGTGACGCATGAAAATGGTCCACGTGTACCTAGAAAAATCATCAGTAACACAAGGGTATACTCGTTACCATTCATGCTTTTTGGTGTAACTGGCCCGAAGAGATCCATATGGATCAGCTGCAATACTCGATCGGTTGAGGGAGTTGTTTTCAACCGGAAGGAGGATCTAGCGAGCTTTCCCAACTGACATGCACTACAGATATGTGTTGTTGAAAACACTCGGTTTGGAATGCCCTTTGCATGTTCCTGTCTTGCAAGTCGGTTCATAGTCTTGAAATTCAGATGGTTGAGCCTTTTGTGCCACAGCCAGCTCACATCTGAACTGCTCTTTGATTACAGGCAGGTGTCGGGAGGACTACTATTCCAGTCAGCATAGTAGACATTCCCGATCGATTTCTCAACAATATGACCTACTTTGTTCCGATATTTTTAACCCTGCAGCCATGTGCATCAAACTTGACAGAGAAACCATTATCACAGAATTGGCTAATGGAGAGCAAGTTATGCTTCAATCCATCAACATATGAAACATTTGAAATAGACACGTGATTGGTTTCAAGGGTACCGTAGCCTCTGGTGTGACCTTTTGAGTTGTCACCAAAGGTAACTGATGGTCCTTCTTTCTCCACAAAACTCCCAAGCAAATCCTTTAGATTTGTCATGTGTTTCGAGCATCCACTATCCATCACCCACATGGTCTGTGATACTTTATTCTTCCTCAGCTGTTTCTCCTGCTCCTCAGCGTCATCCTGGTCAGTTCCAAATGCCATGAGGCATTGATCCTGACCGATAGCGTTGTTGGTGGAAGTCAGCTCATCCTCATCTTCAGTGTCGGTGAAGATGTCCATGTCATCCGCTGCTTCTTCCGCAACCATGGCCTTGTTCTTTCCAGTTTGCTTGGCCCTCAACGCTTCTCTTTCTTTCTTTGAAAGGTCTGGACAGTCAGCTTTGAAATGTCCTTCTTTGCCGCATTCAAAGCAACCGTTGTTCACAGGCTTTGAGTTATCTCGAGTTCGGTTAGATTTGTAGAACCTCTTGTATTTTCCGAACCGAGCATCCATGTCAGCTAGCTTCTTTGACAGGCTATGCTCTGTTGCAGATCCTCTCTGCTTGGCTCCTTCGTAGCTGTGTCTGCAGATCGTGTTGGCCTTGATGTTCGCGGCTTGGAGTAGTCAGCTCGGAGTGCTACTGTCTTTGTGGCTGAACCAGCATCCTCATATCGACTCGTCTGAACCGAGGACTGAGATCTTCGTCGTCTTGGTGAATGAATAAAGGCCTCTATTTATAGGCGGAGAGAATCAACTAGCCGTTGGAGGAGCCGTTGATCTCTGATCTTGTGAAAGTGATGGCTTGTCTCTCATCTCTGCAGACTTTCCGGATTTGGCAACTGTGGACTTCTGCTTTCCATCTGAGACAGTCTTGTGTTGGGCCAAATGAGGTAATGACAGAGAGTCAAACCTTCACGTGACTTCCTTATTTGAATTTCAAATTTCAACATTAGCTTTTCAACAAAGGTTGGTCGGTTGAGTCGTTTGATCTTCATCTGATTTGTTCTTCAGCTGATGCTCTATCTGAATGCTATCTTCATCTGACAATCTGTCTGAAGGACAGTTGAACCCTCAGCTGACTTGAACTTCATTTCGTTGATCTTACAACTGATGTTCTGAATCTTTGAACGCTCAGTTGTCTTTCTGATGTTCTGAATCTAGAACGCTCAGTTGTCTTTTCTGATGTTCTGAATCTGGTCAATTGGCTCGAACGCTCAGATGACTATCTTCCATCTGATGTTCTCTTGCAACTTCCCCCTTTTTAACTCTCATCTGATGAACGCTCAGTTGTCTTTCTTACAACTGATGTTCTATCTGAGTAAAGCCTTGTTGCCGTCTTCAGCTGGAGACCTGTAAAGATAAAATCTTAACATTGCTCAAACAGCGAGCCTAAAAGCTAACATTGGGATCTGGCAATATCTACTCGGTTGGGGTCAGTTGGTTTTGGAATCAATCAAAACTTTACTTAAATTTCCCAACATGTTCAATTTTGAGTTGTCATTATCAGATTGAAGTATGAATGGGTTTGATTTGATTTGATATGATTTTTCAATTGAATAATGAATGAGTTTGACTTCAATTGAAGAATAAATTGATTTTGTAATTGGAAATTGGAAGGAAGCGCCAAGGCACTGGACGTTAGGAGGGGTTGTGGTGGGTTGAAAGATGGTTTAAGATTAACTGTTAATGTTAGTGGGTTTTTTAATTGATGAGTGGGCTAAATATATTTAACTTTAAATGTATCAATTAATTACTTTCGACTGTAATAAACTAATAGACGAATACAAAATCTGTAGGCATGCTAATTAACGAGTTAGTTGATTATAAATATATATATATAATTAGGATCATATAAGAATGGCCTTTATCCTAAGAAATGAGAATCAATCTCAGCCACTCATCTGTTGCATCTCGCTAAGAAGGGCGGTGCATCTGGACGAAAAATTTTCAGTTTTTTTTTTTTAATTTCATTTTTTTTAAGGTTTGATTTTTCCATAAAGCTGGGTGCATCTCATGTCAACGTATGGTGCATCTAGTTTCACGTTGTAGTCCATCTCATTGTAAAGTGTGGTGCATCTACCACATTGTGGTTCATGAGATGCACCACTAGTGTACTGATATGCACGGGATAGTGTAATCAGATGCACCACTAGGTGTAAGGAAATGCACCATGCTTTACAAAAATATCTTTTGGTTTGCCGCTTCTTCTTCGGTCAAGATTTGAGCAAGGGGAGCTGAAAGCCTCGGAGCGAGCCGAAAAATCCAAATTGTTGCCCGACGATTATCCTATATTAGTAATCGGAGCCAAAGGCGGAGCTGAGAAAAAAATCTTAAAAAAAAAACTAAAAATAAAAAATTGAAAAAAAATCGGACATGCACCACAATGTGTAACCAGATGCACCACACAGTGTATCTAGATGCACTGTGTTTTAAGAAAAAGAAAAAACAATAAAACAAAAATTGGCGCGTGAAAGACATGCGTCCGCGAGTGTATCTTACGCGCTCACCCTTTTTTTGAGATGTGTGGTTCAGATTTATTCTTATTTCTCACTTTAAGGGTTATTTTCACTAGATCTCATCCCTATATATATATAAGTGTGTGTGTGTTAATTAAAGTGTGTATATGAGTTTTATAATATTATTAATTATTATTAAAATATAAAATACAAATATATTTTTAACGTATTCGTATCTATATCCGTACCCGTGCTTCCTAAGCCTCAACTTTTGATTAATTCAAAAAAATATTGTATTTTGTGATTTCTTCTTAAAAACGTATGCTTCTATTTTTCGGCATCGGAATAATGAATCATCTCATTGGTATATGAGTTGGCATCACTTTACATGAAACTACGTCATATTTATTAGGCCAAATTGCAAAAACAAACTCTGACTTTTTCCACAATTCAGGTTTAAAACAACTACTTTTAAAATTCGCAAAAAAATAGTGACCTTTCAATTTGTCGCAATTGTCTCCCGGCGAATACCTCCGACCAAAATTGTTTGCCTACGACATTGTTTTTTAATGATATATATGCGAAAAAATGCTATCCTCTATTTCACACACTTTCAGAACTCAATTCCCTGAGGTAGGTCACACTTGCATAGCCACTGAGGTTTGGGAATACTCTAAGATCCTGAGTGTGAAGACGAAGAAGCCATTGCCTACTCACCGGATTGTGAGCCTGAAGGATGAAGAAGAAGGATGGAGAAAAGAAGGAACAATGTTGTTTTTGTTATTGGAGCGATTTGCCATGTAGACCTTTCAGGCATTCTACTCAGCAAAAAATTGGGGGAAAATCGACCGCGGGAGACAATTGCGATAAATTGAAATGTCACTATTTTTTTTGCGAACTTTAAAAGCATTGGTTTTAAACCGGAATTGTGGAAAAGGTTAGTTTTTTTTTTTTTGCAATTTGACTTTTTTTTATTAAGAAAATGAAATAAAAAAATCGTATCTAATCTTCCTTTTCCCCGAAAAGCAATCTATTGATTCTCTCCCAATTGGTTTGACCTTATGTACGATGATTTACTTCATATGCGAGGTCTCCGGTTCAAGTCCATGATGGCCCAATTGCACCGGGAAAAAGAATAGATTAGGAGAAGTACGTGACTACTGCATGCATGCTCCACTTAGCTGGGGGATATAACTCATTTGGTAGAGCTCCGCTCTTGCAATTAGGTCGTTGGGATTAGGTTGGGGATGACAATCGGGTACGGCGGGCACGGATAGTAGATATCCATGCCCGTACCCGCGAGCAAAATCTGTACCCGCCACTCGACCCGCCACTCGTGACGGGTTCTTTCCTCCACACACCCGCTACCAGTCGGTTATCCGCCAACCTTCTACCCGCGGGTATCCACCAACTCGCCACCCGTTTGGCATGAGTATTTCCACAAAAATAATTATTATTGCCTTAATATCGATAATTACAATATTTTAAAAAAAGATTTGGAAAAACATTACCAAATTAGTCAAACTTAAAACATAATGACTACTGAGATTATCACATTCATATTCTGTATCTTACATTTACTAATGACTACTGAGATTATCACATCCACTTCAAAACAGCCATCTTCTCATTTTCATTATGTTTGTTTTCCACAAATCTGCAAAAGAGTAGGAAAATCAACAAAGTTAAGTGATAGATCTAGGGTTTGTAGAGATAGCAGAAAATAACAATAATGTGACGACACAAGGATTTACGTGGTTCGATCGATGTGATCTACGTCCACGGGAGAGAATATAGAGAGCTTTTATTATACTTGAGAGTACAATGAGTATTTGAACGTATCTAAACCTCTAATCTAGCATCTATTTATAAGCCTTGAATTGAGCCCTAATCTTTCTAGGATTTGGATTCCTTATACATATCTTGTTTCCTAGTACATCCATATCCGATTCCCATTCATAATAGGATTCGATCTTCTCCCAAAGTAGGGCTTCGTGACTTGGTCTTCAAGGTAGGCGTCGACTGTAATTGGGCCGAGCTCTATGGGCCGAGCTTGAATGTATAGGCCCACCTGGATTGGGCCTTAAGTCAGGCCCCAGGAGAGGCCGGTACTATCACATCCCCCCCAAAAAGAGGTAAGAAGACGTGTAGACGTAGACTACGAGGTCGAATTGCCGAGGTGATTGATCGCGCAAATCACCGGTACGAGTTGAATTGTCGAGCTGATCTTCCGAGCTCATCCTCCGATTTCGAGGTGGTAGTGGAGAAACACCAACCTGAGTGCTGGCCACTTGACTGTGCTGGATGTGGCCCATGTCCGAACTTAAAGGGAGGGAAAAAGTAATGGGCCATTTGAATTGGGTTGAGGGACGGTTCATATTCCAAGAATATCGGGCCCACGTTTACACGCGTTGATGTGGCACGGCGGGATTCAAATGTATATCCTTTAGATACAAAACGTTTCCCCCTTTTCATTTTCACATCCGCCATTTTTAGCAGAAAAAGCTTTTGCCCAGAAAATTTTCCTTCTCCCTTGAAATCCTCGAATTTTCGTTTCCATTCCGCCGGCATTTATTCCGTTGGGGTTTCCGTTCACAGTCGCCTTGCACAGTTCCAGACACGCTCACAAGTAAGTATGGCTTCCCCCTCTCAGACTAGCAGTAGCAGTAGCGATTCCCCTATGCCAGTCAGTTTCAATAGTAGCTTTAAATATAAGGTTTTCACTCTAGGGTCGTCGGAACCCACATTTGAAATCCTAGTAGTGCCCCCTCGCGTGAATAAGGGGAAGGTAAATGATTACGCCTCATCCTTAGGTGAGACTAGGATTAGGTTTCTCGCTCAAGCGTACAATTTTCCTTCTGACGCTGGATTAATAGAACCCCGCCTAGAGGAAAGGGCGTGTGCCCCCCCCGACGGGTTTTGTTACGATTTATGAGGATAGTCTGCACGCGGGTCTTCGAGTGCCCCTGCCTGAAGCCTATTCCGAGCTCCAACGGAAACTTGGCCTGGCGTTAGGGCAGATAACCCCAAACTCCTTTAGGTAATTTACCGATTTGGGTGTGGCCGCCGCTAATAAGGGTTACCGGATATCCGCCGAGCTCATTCACGAGCTCTTCCTCTTCAAAAATAATGCGGGCTGGTACTATGCCTCATCCCGAGCTGAGTTCAAAGGGTGAACTCAGAATAAGGTAGATAAGTGGCATTCAAAATTTTTCTTCTGCCGTCACAGTAGTTTTGTGGACCTGGTGTGAAGGGTAGAGAAACCTTATGAGTGGGTAATAAGCGAGGTGGATAGGGATTTGGCGACTGTTGTAAAAGCGATGAAGGACCTCGGGTCTTTTGAGGGGAAATACACCGAAGACTCGCTAGCAGAAGCGGGGTTGAGCCCGTATGAGCCCCATCGTATGGCGGATCCTTCGACGGGTGAGGCCCCGCTTTAGCTGTTAGGATTGCCTCTCTTTTTTTTTTTTCATCATCCTCACCTTTTTCTTGCTTTGATTCGCAGTGAAGAACTTTGGAAAAATTAAGGAGGTCGGTGCCAAGGCTACTAAAGCTAAGGAGGTCGGTGCCAAGGCTTCGGGCAAGAGGCCGAGGTCATCGGGGCGATCTGCGTCCTCACCTGACCCGGGGCAGGTCGGAGGGCCTTCTGACCCCCTTCAAGGAGCCAAAGGGGTGGAGTCTGCTGTTGCGGATGCGAGCCCTCCTACCGCGAAAGCTGCTTTTTCCCCTTCTCCTCCTCAGAAACGGACTAGGATCGTTGAGAACATCATCGACATGACAGGCGATGATACAAGCCCGGTAGCTCCCTCGAACAGGCTGGGGGACTTGCCTTTCCCCGAGGTGAGTATGATTGCGTTTTTTTTTTTTTTTTTGCAATTTTGTAATTCTTATCCCTGTAGCTTACTATATTCCTTTGATAGGGTCTTGATGTGTTTGTGGACTGGCTGAGGAGCAACGTCGGGCTGATGTCTGCTCGGCACGAGGACGAGAAGAGCCGGTACTTTGAGAAGCTGATATCTACCAATGCCCGGACGAAGAGAGCTGAGGCCGCGCTGATCAAGGCCGCCGAGGAGGTGAAGGCTGCCAAGTCCGAGCTGGCCGTTCAGCTCGCAAGGGCCGCGAGTGAGGCTGAGAAAGCTCGGGCTGAGGCAGAAAGGGCCCGGACTGAGGCGGAGAGAGCTCGGAAGCTGGAGTCCGAGCTGGCCGCGGCAAGGGATAGGGAGGCCCAGCTTGCAGCTAGCCAAGGTGAGGTTCTCCGGGCCTATACTAAGAGGCTTCTGCTGTCGGAGAGCTTTGCCGGCTTGGCCAATGACTTGGCCAACCTCATTACGGCAACTTTGCCGTGGCCGCTCTGGAGAAGGCCGCCCAGGACTTCCCCGACCTGGACGTGGCGAAGTTCGGCTTCGAGTGTCTTGGGGATGATGCTCTGCCTTCCCGTTATGCAAGGGTGGTCCGGGATCACCTCGCTCAGCTGCCTGTCTTGGAGTGTCTTGCTAGTTCGTCGGAGTTGCTAACTGCCGAACAGGTTGCTAACTGTTCGGTAGATCGGGATTCCGAGCTGGACACGGTCTTCGAGTCTCTTCAGGATGAAGAAGAAGAAGAAGAAGAAGAAGAAGATGCTGAAGATATGGGAGAGGAGCGGGAGGCTGAGGGCGATGCTGAGCAGGTCCCTCCCGAGGGTCCCCAAGCCACTAATGCTGAGAATCCGAGCTCCGAGCTGCCACCTTCTGAGTCTGAGAAGGTCGCCGATTCTTAGTACTTAGTTTTTTTTTTTTTGAACATTGTATCCTTGTACTGAATTTGGAATGAATGAATGAAAAAATTTTTTTCCTTTCTTGTGTGTAGCCCTCGGTTCCTGTCGATGTTTCTACTTTACGCAAACAGGTGGATCTTCTTTCTCACGACCTGCGTGAGCAGCGATCCTTTGCTCAACAATGTGAATAAGTGCCGTCGAGCTGAAGAGCTTTTTGCCGAGAAGTGTTCCTTGTTGAAATCAACTGAAACCGAGCTGAAGGAATGGCAAATGAAGTTCGAGGCGCTTGGCGTGGAGGCCGAGGTCAAGCGGGTCGCTGCTCAAGAGCATGCTGATTTGCTTCAAGCTAGGCTTCTTCAGGCTGAGGAAGAACTGGAAGCTGCCCAAGGTCAGGCTAACCCGGTCTCTGAGGATCACAAGAGGATCGCCCAGGAGCACGCCGAGTACGAAGATATTATCCGACGTGCTGGTGGTATCACCATTTCCGAGGCGGAGCTAAAGACGAAAGAAGACTTGGTGACGTATATCGATCTAAAAGAAGCCGTTGGTCCCGAGTCTCCTTTGCTCCAAGGTGCCTTTCACATGCTTAAAGAGAGTGCGAGCAGGTATAAGTGTATTCTAGAACGCCGACCAAAATTAAGCGCGCTGCTGGCCAAGGGTTCGGGTGCCGACCTCCCGTCTTCTTCTCGAACGGCCCCTGCTCGCGAGGTAAAAACAGCTTCGCAGGGACGTCAGGTCGGCCCAAGCTGAGGTGGCCGAGCTGCGAGGCCAAGGTCGGCGACTTCGCAAGGTCGGGGTCTTTCCTTTGGAAGCGGTCGAGGTCGAGGTCGAGGTCGAGGTCGGGTTTCAATTGATGACATTCTGGGAATTACTTCATTCGAAGATCGGTGGCTTAACTTTAGCAAGAAACCTCCTTCTTCGTAGACTAGCTCGTTTTTGCCTGTAACTTATGTACATACGAATATTTCTAAATAGTTAGAAATAAATAAATATAGATTGAGTTCGTTGAACTTCCTGTTCGTCGTGGAGATAGCTTTCTTAGTTTATTTGTATGTTGCATTTATGAGGGAGTTGAACTCGGACCTCTTTTTTGTTTACGAGGGAACCTTAGTTCAGACCTCGTTATTATGATTCTCTCGGGGGAACTTGGTTCTGACCCCGATTGAAATCTTATTATCCTATGTGAGGGAGCTTGACTCTGACCTCGTAGGATCTTCCTTTTTGGAGGGAGACGAGCTCGGACCTCGAAAGGGTTTTCTTTGCGCATTGGATACTTCGTATAAACAAACTAAAAGACACTAAGAATATGCAAGACGAAAAGAAACTTTATTAATAAAAGAGAGATTAAAACAAAAAGGAGAGTTTTGACGAGCTCGATAAAAACAAAACACTGACTCAAAGATAAGAAAAGGAAAAAGAAAAACTTAAAGACTCTATATGCAGGACTTTGTTGCTCATACGAAGAATCTCTTTAGGTGGGCGATGTGCCACGTCCTGGGTATCAGCTCTCCTGAAAGATAGGCGATTTTGTAGGCTCCTTTGCCGAGTACTTCGTGCACTCTGTAGGGTCCTTCCCACGTGGCTTCAAGTTTGCCGAGCTTCTCCGAATGGCTTACTTCATTGTTTCTAAGCACAAGATCACCGACCTAGAACTGCTGTGGTTTGACCCTTTGATTATAATATCGGGCCATCTGCTGTTTATACCGAACTTCCTTTATGCTGGCTAGTTTCCGCTTCTCCTCGAGTAAATCCAGGTCGGTTCGGCGCTGCTCTTCATTGGCTTCCGCTGAGAAGTTGATAGTGCGGGGGCTTGGTGCCCCGACCTCTACTGGTATTACCGCTTCTGTTCCGTATACTAAACGGTACGGGGTTTCTCCCGTTGGAGTTCTGGGTGTAGTCCTGTATGACCACAGGACGTTCTGGAGGTTGTAGATCCATTCCGTTTTGTCCTTCTCTAAGCGGGCCTTGAGTCCGTTCACTATTGTTCTGTTGGTGACTTTGGTCTGGCCATTAGTTTGAGGTCGGTTGACCGAGGTGAAGTTTTGCTGGATATTGAGTCCTTCGCAAAATTCTTGGAAAGCTCTGCTCGTGAATTGCGTCCCGTTATCCAAGATGAGTACTCTTGGAACTCCAAACCGGCACACGATATTCTTCCAAACGAAGTCGATGGCTTTCTCACTTGTGACTTTTGTAGAAGGTTCAGCTTCGACCCATTTGGTAAAGTAGTCGACGACGACTATTAAGAATTGTTTTTGCTTTGGGGCCGGGTAGAACGGACCCAGGATGTCAGTGCCCCACTCCACAAATGGCCACGGGCTCTGTATAGTGGAGAGGTCGGTCTGGAGTACCCTCGTCACCTTGGCATGCAGCTGGCATTTCAGGCATTTTTTCACGAATTCTTCCGCGTCATTTACCATTGTTGGCCAATAGTACCCCCACCGCATGATTTTTTGGGCTAGCATCCGAGCTCCGATGTGGCTTCCGCATGACCCAGAGTGCATTTCTTTCAGTGTGTAGCCTGCTTCCCTTGGTCCCACACACTTTAGGAGAGGCTGTAGGTATGACTTTCGATAGAGGATTCCTCCTTCGAGTACGTACTGCGTGGATTTAGCCAGGATTTTTCTGGCTTCCGTTTTGTCCTCAGGAATCTCCCCGCTCTCCAAATATTTCTTCAGGGGGGTCATCCAGTTCGGGTCGTCTTCCTCAATTGCGTGGACTTCCGCCTCTTCTATACTTCGATTCTGAACTTCTTCTATTAGAGTTGAGCCGGTTGAGTTCACCAGCTTACTTAGCTCGTCAGCTCGGGTATTTTGGCTCCGAGGAATGCGAACTATCCTGAAGAACTGGAAGGATTGTTCTGGGAGCTTGACTTTCTCCAGGTATTTCTTCAGCTTCTCACTCCTTGCTTCATACTTTCCAAGCACGTGGTTGACCACTACTTGGGAATCACAATAAGTTTGGATAGCTCGTACCTGGAGTGTTTGGGCAAGACGCAGTCCGGCAATGAGGGCTTCATATTCCACTTCGTTGTTCGTAGTGGGGAACTCGAATCGCAGCAAGTATGTTAACTCCTTTTTTTCCGGGCTGATCAGGAGTATGCCAGCTCCGCTTCCTTTCTTCCCCGAGGCTCCATCCACGTACATCTCCCAGCAGTCTGGGGGAGTCTTATCTGGTACTTCTTGGAGTTTTGCTTTGGCCTCGGATTCTTTTGGTTTATTCACGACGTTGTACCGAGCTTCTACGAGGAAGTCTGCTAAAGCTTGGCCTTTTATAGCTCGGCGAGGAACGAATGATATGGAATGCTCTCCGAGCTCGATTGCCCATTTTGCGATCCTTCCTGAAGCCTCCGGCTTAGTGAGGACTTGCCGGAGTGGTAGGTCGGTCAAAACTTGTATTGGGTGAGCTTGGAAATAAGGTTTTAGGCGCCGAGCTGCATTTACCAAGGTTAGAGCGAACTTCTCGAGGGGCTGATATCTTGTCTCCGGATCTTTCAGGACTCTGCTGACGAAGTACACCGGTAGCTGCCGATCTCCTTCATCTCGGACCAATACTGCGCTAATTGCTTCCTCCGACGCTGCGAGGTATAGGGATAGGGATTCTTCTTTTTTGGGGACCGACAGAGTTGGTAAGTCTCTTAGGTAGCGCTTTAGCTCGTCGAAGGCTAGTTCGTGCTCTGGTCCCCATCCAAACTCCGGTGCCTTCTTGAGGATTTTGAAGAACGGAAGTTGTTTCTCGGCAGCTTTCGAGAGGAAACGACTTAGCGTGGTTATGCAGCCCGTCAACTTATGTACGTCGCGAATAGTTCGGGGTACCTTCATTTCCTGGACGGCTTTAATTTTCAACGGGTTGGCTTTGAGTCCCTCCGTCGAGATCCAGCACCCTAGGAATTTCCCAGATCACACGTTGAAAGTGCACTTCTTGGGGTTCAGCTTGAGGTTGGCCTGCCTTAGCACGTCGAGTGTCGTTCGTAGATCAACCATCGCTGAAGCTTTTTCCTTGCTTTTGACGACAATGTCGTCTACATATACTTCGACGATCTCGCCAATGTGATCTCGGAAGAGGAAGTCGACCATTCGTTGGTAAGTTGCTCCGGCGTTCTTCAACCCGAAGGGCATGTATTTGAACGCGAAAACCCCAAAGCTCGTGGCGAAAGTTGTCATGATCGCATCTTCCTCATCCATCAAGACTTGATAGTACCCCTTGTAAAGGTCAAGAAAGCTGAATACCTCGTATCGCACTAAGATTCAATCTTCTCGTCGATGTTGGGGAGGGGGTAGCAGTCCTTTGGGCAAGCTTTATTGAGGTCGGTATAATCCACACACATCCTCCACTCCCCTCCTTCTTTCTTGACCACCACAAGGTTAGATAGCCAAATTGGGTATTTGACCTCGAATAGTAGCCCTGCTTTCAGCCATTGCTGCACCTCGTCATAGATGACCTGGTTCCGCTCGGCAGCGAATGTTCTTCTCTTCTGCTTTACTGGGGTGGAGCCCGGGTCGATGTTGAGCTTATGTGTAATGATGTCCGATGACACCCCCGTCATGTCCGTTGGCGACCAAGCAAAAACGTCTTGTTATTCCCTAAGGAGCTGAATTATCTGTAGGCGGGTTTGGGGTCCCCCTGCAAAGCCGACCTTGACAAATTTGGTAGGGTCTTCTTCGGATAAGGGGATTTGTTCCGCCGAGGCGTCAGAAATCGTTGTTGCCTCTTCCAACTCCTCGGGATACTTTGATTGCTATGCTTGCGGTTGACCTCGAAGGGCGACTTGCATGCACTCTTTGGCCTTTTTCTGGTCGCCGCGGACAGTCAGGATTCCGCCCGAGGTCAATATCTTCAGCAGCAAGTGATATGGCGAGATAATGGCTCGGACCGCATTCAGCCAATCCCGACCCAATATGATGTTGTACGGGGAGTTCGCTTTGACCACGTAGAAGTGGATTAGCTTGTTGACGCTGGTTGGCGGGCTGCCAATGGCGACGTCAAGCGCGATGATCCCCTCAGGTCGCGTTTCATGCTGCGTGAAACTTTTGAGTGGCTGGGGCGCTGAGTTTATCCGAGCTAGGTCGAGTCCCATCCTATCCAAGCAATGTTGGAAGATGATACTGACGCTGGCCCCACTATCAACAAATATGCGGTGGACAATCTTGTTGACCACTCCGACCTGTATTACCAGGGCGTCATTATGGGGCGTTGCTGTAGGTACAGGATTGTCCTCGGAAAAGGTGACTGTTTCGCCCTTCTTGAACCTCTTTTTCGTCTGTTCCTCTTCCGATGGAATTGGTGGTCTGCGAGCTTCAGACCTCAGCTTAGTTTTTGTTGTGCCCGGGGTTAGCCCAGAGATGGTTGACACCACCCCGTCGTACTGTGGCACGCCGTTCTGAGGGTCATCATCTTCCTCATCATGACTGGTTTTAGCCCGCTTATTATCGGGAGCGCAGCGGCCCTGTCCGCCCTTTCGCTTCCCCCTTCTGTCCTTCTTTCCCTCGACCTCGTACTTCTTCAGAGCTCCTTCTTGGGCTAACCTCTCTATTTCCACTGCGAGGTCGCGGCAGTCTTCTGTGTAGTGCCCGTGGTCATTATGGAAAGAGCAGTATTTGTTTTTATCCCGAGGTTTCGACCCCGACATAGGGCGTGGTCGTGTGAACCAGTCCTCATGAAGTGCGAAGATCTCCGCATTTGTTTTCACAAAGGGAGGTCGCTGAGGGGGCTCCGACCCCGGCCGTGGACCGAGCCGGGACTGGATAGGTCCAGGTCCGAGCCGGGATTGGATAGGACCCCGCTGAAGGCGTTCGTGGGTGCTTCTCTGATCACGATCATTCCGGCCCCGATCGCCTTCAGGCCTCTTCTTCTCTGTTTCCTCCCGCTTCAACCGGTCCGCATCTTGGCCGTCTGCGAACTGGTACACGATTCTCCACATCTCCTGGGCCGTCTCGGGTTTCTGCTTAGCGAGCTCCTGGTTTAGGGACCCAGGAGCGACCCCGTTTCGGAAAGCCGAGATGAGGAAAACATCGTCGATTTTATCGACCTTCAAGCTTTCCTGCATAAATCGGGAGGCGTACTCCATTATGGTCTCTCTGTCCTTTTGCTTCACGGACAGGAGGTAGGCCGTGTCTCGGCGAGCTTGTACTTTCATAAGGAATCTTTGTTTAAAGATTCCTTCAAGGTAGGCCCAAGACCCTACGCTGCCAGTCGGCAGGCCATCGAACCAAACTCGGGCGTAGTCGACCAACATCTCTGGGAACAGCTTGCACATGTGCTCTTCTGTGAGGCCTTGATTGTGCATGCTGTATTTGAACCGCGTCAAGAAATTGAGGGGGTCCTCCAACCCATTATAGGGTGGTATGTTGGGCAACTTGTACGTCGCGGGAAGCCTGGCATCGAGCAGCTCATCGGTGAACGGGCTGACGAGTCGGGCTGACCTTCCTTCCCGTCGGTGCCGGTTCACCTTGGGCTATAACTTCTGGAATAGCTCGGACTTCGGTCCCTGCCTGGGCTACGATGTCGCCTCGGGAGATGGTGCTGCTTGGGACTCCGTTGCGGGCTGGAGCTCCGGCGGCGGAGTGGGCTTCGCCGAGTATCGTGCTTTCTTTTCAGCTCGGGCTCCTGCGTTTTGGGATGATGTGAAGTTTTGGGTATAGACTTCCGTGTGGAACTCTCCCTAGCTTCGGATATTGAGGGCATCCTAGCTGTTGTGAGGAAGCGCTTGAAACTCTCCCTATTCGCTCTTGCGAATTCAGTCGCGGCGTATGCAGTGGCGAGGTCGAAGTCATCGAGAAAATCCTCTCCTTTCGATCCGGACTTCTGTGGACCCTTCTGAGGGTTGCCCTCTAGCGCGGGCATCCCTTTGAAAGGGTCCTCTTCCATAGGGTTATTGCCATGCCCCTCCTTTGGGACCGAGCTGTCTTTCTGGTGATTGCCCCTGTTCGTAGGGCGACTTTCTGCTTCGTCGGGGTTCCCACGTTGGCTTTGGTCTCCCCGCACGTTTTGTGATCGCGTTACAGTCATAGTTCTGCTACCAAAGAACCGTCGATCGTCTTCGTTCCCACAGACGGCGCCAATGATAGATCTAGGGTTTGTAGAGATAGCAGAAAATAACAATAATGCGACGACACAAGGATTTACATGGTTCGATCAATGTGATCTACGTCCACGGGAGAGAATATAGAGAGCTTTTATTATACTTGAGAGTACAATGAGTATTTGAACGTATCTAAACCTCTAATCTAGCATCTATTTATAAGCCTTGAATTGAGTCATAATCTTTCTAGGATTTGGATTCCTTATACATATCTTGTTTCCTAGTACATCCATATCCGATTCCCATTTATAATAGGATTCGATCTTCTCCCAAAGTAGGGCGTCGTGACTTGATCTTCAAGGTAGGTGTCGACTGTAATTGGGTCGAGCTCTATGGGCCGAGCTTGAATGTATAGGCCCACCTGGATTGGGCCTTAAGTCAGGCCCCAGGAGAGGCCGGTACTATCATTAAGTGCTTCAGAGAAACTGTTGATTTATTCATTAAAAAAAGTTGTCAAAGAAAGTAACAATAAGACTAATGGCCTCAATAATTAATAAGGCAGTTTGAGGTGTATGATCTAAGTTATAGGATAGTTTATCTTGAAGGCTTGAATATAGAAACCGTATTTTATGAAACCTCGGAGCAACCACGAGGCTAGAGCTTTGACATGACATTGTCTGCATCATTAGAATTGTATTTGAACATTTAGGCCGAAAAAAACCGTGTACAAGTGCTTAACAGAAGGAGAAAACAAGAACAGTTAACTCCTAGAACAAGAGAGAGAGAGAAGGTACAGCCGCAGATCTTGGAAACGGAAGGGGCGGAGCCGTGGAGACAAGAGAGAGCAGTAGTGGAGACTAGAGAGACCGAGAGATGGAGGGGCAGAGCGGAGACGAGAGAACAGCACCGCGGTTGGAGGTGAAGAGGTTGGAAGTCGCAGTGGCGCGGCTGGAGGCGTTTTTAGTCGGAGGACAGGGAGCTGCGCCAGAGATAGAGGAGATGAGGCGGCGTCGACGGATCCGTCAATTGTGGCAAAAGAGATGGTAAGAAGAGAGAGAAAGGAAAAGCCTGAATTGTGTATGAGAATGAGAGGGGAGGCGCAGACAGAGGAGTCAGGGTTTAAAATATTTTAAGTAACAGTAATTTTTAAGTAGTGATGGGTTGGGCTTGAAAATTGGGCCAAATAATATTTACATACATTAAATGATATTTGGGCTAAGATTGAGAGTTAAAAAGAAAAATAAAATAGTCGGGTATTAATTCGGTATTTCGTGAATATTTTACGGGTATTTCTCGCGGGTAAATGGGTTTCGCGGGTACGTATAGTAACTATCCATACTCATACCCGCGAACTAAATGAATAGTAAATTCTAACCACGAAGCTATCCGTGGATATCAAATGCCCCTCAAATCTGCACCTATTAGGGTCGGGTACCCGCTGGTATCGGCTACCCGTGAGTAAATTGCCATCCCTGGATTAGGTGTTGAATATCTAATTGTCAAGGCAACAAAAATATACCTATCTATCTATAACTATGAGTGCCCTACAAGGTAGTCCCCAAAGTTCGTAGAAAAAGAGCAAGTGAAATAAAGTTTTTCTTCTTCCTTAGCGTAAATGTGAATTTTTTTTCATTTTTTTAATAAAAACGACGTAATTTCATGTAAGGTGGTACCAACTTATGTATGCAATGATATATTTTATCATCTCAGTGCCGAAAAATAAGATCCTTTTTTAAAAGAAATCACAAAGTACATAATTTTGTTGAAAAGTTTTAAAATTAAAGCCACAAATGAAAAAGAGTTGATAGTTCAGAACACAAACCATAAATGACTAACATGCCCAAATTCTATAAGACTATATGTAACGCGGTCTCGAGCCATGGACTCGAAGCCGGCTCGAGACCGCAGGAGCTCGAGGCAGGTGGGTTGGAAGGGGGCATGGCTCGAGACCGGCTCGAGCGGCGCGTGTGCGTCACGCGCTGAAGCGAAAAAAAAAAGAAAAATGAAGGGCTCGTGTTGTGCACGCGCCAACGTTAAATAATTTTAAATGCCGCAACGGTTGAAAACGGCTCTTTTTTTTATTCAATTTTTTTACCTATAAATACATGTTATATTCTTCCTCATTTCACACCTCTTCATCTCATTCATCTATTTCATTTCTCCAATAAAATCATCCAAAAAAAAATTATGGATCCCAATAATCCCAACAACTCATACACCTGGTTTGGCAACATCTCCGACGACCCGTTCGGTTTTATGGGGGCGGTGCTTGATTCAATCAACCTCAACACTCCGGCCTCCGCCGAATCCTACCCATCCTTCTCCCCCGACACCGACAGTCCGACGACAAACACCGATGATCGCCTAATTTTGGCGCCGCCGCCGTCACAGCCCGCTGCCAAAGGAAGAAAGAACAAGGAGAAGGGCAAAGCCATCGCCACCTCCGCCGCCGCTGCCGAGGAAGATGCTGAGGAAGCCGTCAAGGGCTCCAAGCGTCACAACTACACCGACGAACAAGTCACCTACTTGGCACAGATTTGGGTGGAGGAGACCTGCAGCTCCGTCGTCGGATGCGACCAGTCACGCGAGAAATACTGGGGCACGGTCCAAGAGCGTTTCAACAAGAGGTTCGACTTGCGCCTCAACAAGAAGCAGGTGAAGAGTTACTTCGGCCGCATCCAGACAGCGGTTAAAGCTTGGATTGTCATTTACAAGAAAGCCCAAGGTCGCCGGCAAAGCGGCGCCGATGACGGGATAGTGCTCGCCGATGCCCAATCCATCTACAAGGCATCAACCCAAAGCCCTGCTTTCCACTATTTCACAGCTTGGGAGATTGTGAAAGACTATCCCAGATTCCTCCTCGCCGCTTTCCCAGACGTACAGTCCATGAAGAGGATGAAGACTACGGCGAAGGGCAACTACACATCTTCTCCGTCCCAGCCGTCAGCGGAAGAAGCCAGTCCACTGAAGGAGAAAGCGCGCCTCCCCAACATGAGGGTCGAGATGTGGCAAGGGCCAAGACAAGGGGCAAAGGAAAGAAGCTGGCAGAGGAGTCGTCCCAGTTCGAATCCGTCATGGATCGATATGCCTTCCGACTTGGCCAGATCGCCGAGGCCAAGCATGAGATCGCAGTGGCGTTGTGGGAATCAGCTCAAGCGAAGCTGGAAAATGGTCGGGCGAGGTCGGAAGCTGCTCGAGCCAAACAATATGCTACCGACTTGGAAGTTGTCACCAGAGATACGAGATTCATGACGCTGGAGCAGCTCCATGTTCACATGATGATGGTGGAGGAGGTGAAGCAACGTCGGGGATGAGCGTAGTTTTTTTTTCGTAATTTTTAGTTATATATATATTTTTTAAATTAAGTAGTATTTTTTTTTATTGTGTGCGGCATGTAATTTTTCAATTTTTAAATATTAATGAAAAATTCATATTATTTATTAATTAGTGTATTTTAATTTATTTACAAATATATGGATTAATTTAATAAATAGAAATGGAGAATTGTTTAATATGGTGCTGGAGACCCTTTAAACACAGCTGCGTTGCAGGAGTAGATGTCTCTAAGGGGTCTCTAGTGGAAAAATGGTGCTGGAGACACCCTTGGAGACCACTAGGTTGCAGATAGCCTAAGAGCATCCACAACAGCGGAGTCGAAGAGGAAGTCGAGACGGAGGTTGAGCGAATGGCGGAGGTCGAAGAGGAGGTCGACGCCGTAGTGGAGGGTCGAAGAAAAGACGAGGTCGAGCAAGAAGTCGAAGTTTCGACCTCGTCTTCGAACTTAAGAATTGGACACACGTCGACTCCACATATTTTCTTGCATTTTTTTTAATTACAGAATAAAAAAAAATTCCAACGGCTACTTCCCATCTTCTATCTATATATACTACTACATCTTCTTCTCATTCTTCACACCTCAATCTACTCTTTTCTCTCTCAATCTTTTTCTCCACTCTTCCATTTCATTATTTTTGTTCAAAGAAAAATGTCTTTTTCCGGATCATTTTTCAATTTAGAGGAGGACGAGCAACGTCGTAAGAGAAATCACGAGTTGGCTCGAAAAGCCGTTCAAATGGCCCAAGCATTCATTGATGATGAGGAGGAGGATGAGCCACCGAAAAGGACGTACGTGCTACGCGAGCGTGAGGAGGCCGAAGCACGCCTCATTCGCGATTATTTAGCCGTTCAACCCATTTGGGGCGAAGCTGTATTTCGCCGGCGATTTCGTATGAGCAAGAAGTTGTTCCTCAAGATAGCTCAAACTTTGGAAGCTCGGGAGTATTATTTTCAACAACACCCAGATGCGACTGGGAGACTGGGATTTCACCCATGGGTGAAGTGCACTGTGGCTTTGTGGAAACTCGCAAACGGTGGATCTGCAGAAAAATACGACGAACCGCAAGTTGGACCGACAACAAGCACGGAATGTCTCAAGAATTTCTGTGCTGCAATCAGATCCGCTTTCGGTGATCGTTATTTGAGGCGGCCAACCGCCGATGACGTCGCGAGACTCACAAAATTGCACGTAATGACGCACGGCTTTCCGGGTATGCTTGGCAGCATCGATTGTATGCACTAGGCGTGAAAGAATTGTCCAACGGGTTGGAGAGGCATGTACACATCCGGGTGAAAGGGTCATCCGACGCTAATCCTTGAGGCAGTCGCCTCCTAGGATCTGTGAATTTGGCATGCTTTTTTCGGTGTCGCCGGCTCCAACAACGACATCAATGTGCTCAATCTGTCACCCGTCTTCAGCGATGTCCTGAATAGAAGAGCACCGTTAGTTACTTTTACAGCAAATGGCCGCCAGCACCACATGGGCTATTATCTCGCCGACGACATCTATCCAAAGTGGGCTGCTTTCGTGAAGACGCTACCAGCGCCAACATATCCCAAGAGATGTCGCTTTGCTCGGATGCAGAAAGCTGCACGTAAGGACGTTGAACGGGCTTTCGGTGTCTTCCAAGCTAGTTGGGCAATTATAAAAGGCCCTGTTCGCTTGTGATTTCGTGAACACTTATGCGATATCATGTATGCTTACGTCATTTTGCATAACATGATCATTGAAGATGAAGGAGACCAAGCAACTGAGTTCCATGCTGAAAGTAGCGCACAAGGTGACACCAACGTCAACCACACAAACGTGTTACAGGGTGGAACCCGAGCATTCCAAGACTACATTGAGCGACAAGGTCGCCTTCGGGATGCGCGAGCCCACGATCGTCTTATGGACGATATGATTGAAGAAATTTGGTCACGTTTTGGTCCGCTACGTTAGTTGTATTTTAATATTTTTTCTATGTGTTATCTTATTTTAGTTTAGTTTAATTTAGTTTAGCTTATTTAGTTTAGTTTATTTAAATTTTAAATAACAAATTGTATTGTAATTTTCTAAATTTTTAATATAATTTAGTGTTTTATTTATATTTGTTTTCAAATAAAATTAAAATTAGAAAAAAAAAATTTAAAAAAATTTATTCAATTATTAAATAGATATACTTTCCCATTATAGAATTTTGAGTGAGATCTATCTAATGATTCTAATCATTGAGAGACCCTACCATTTTCATCTTAAACCTCCTTGTTGTGTGGATGCTCTAAGCCAAGTTATAAATGGCACTAGAGTTGTCACCACACTGATAAGGAAACGACGCCGTCGAGCTAACGCTGTTCGGGAAACCCTAATACTTGAGATTTGGGGAAATTCTGAAACTTCCGAATAATTTGGTTACATAATGAAGAGGGGATTGAAGTGGAGCGACGGCGAAGACGATGAAACGTCGTCGTCGGACGAATCCTCAGCCCCCGAAACCATCTCAGGAGACAACGATGGCGGCTCCAAATCTAGAGATACCTCCAAGCTCAATGCTTCTCTTCAAGGTATATCACGAAATATTTTTTTTTTCTTTTTTAATTTTACCTGATATTTTATTGGTTCTGCGTGTAAGGTTTAAATTTATGGATATTTTTGAATTCATCTCAAAATTTGTAATTTCATTACTATTGCTGAAACTGCCGTTAAGAATACTCTTTTGCCGATCGGATTTCGCTGAGAGGTTTATTAAAAAACCTGAAGTTGCAGTGTTATTTGTTAAATTATATAGTAGTATTTCATAAGTTTGATTCGATTCGATTTCACTCTGTTGAGTTGCTGTGTATGTGTATTTTTATTATCTCAATATACTTTCTGCACAGTATATTTTTTTACTGCATTATGAGTTGTATTCGTTCACCTTAAATGATGAAATATGGTCTTAATTTGGAGATTTGTTTGGTTGAGAAATTCAAAACAAGAATGAGGTATTTCGAATAAGATTGACATTGTTAGCTATTTCTCTTGGCCTATTATGCAACATTATATTTTTTTTTAAGATTATAAACTTTATAAAGTTGTTGGCTTGAATTACAGTTGATTCTTCAAAGAAGAAAAAGAAAGGCATAGACTTTGAAGCTTTGAGTCGACATGGATACAGAGGAGGGCTCTCGGTCTTGAAGGTGCCACCCCCCAAGGAGGCGGAGAAGCAAGACTGGTCCTGGTGCTCGGGGAAGGAGCAAAAGGCGAAAGAGGCAGAAGAAGAATCTTTTAGAGAACGACAGAAAACTCGAGCTGCTCTGGCTGATGGTGAGCAGCTTCTACATGTTCAAAGCCGGAAGGAGAAGGAGAAGAACAATCTCTCGTTCCAACAGAAAGAGAAGAGGAAACGAGATCTTGGCCAAGCAAGTAGGGGGAAGAACTATGTTGAAGAAGAGAAGAGGCTGCTTCGAGGCAATGGGGTTTACTCTGGTTTCGATTCTTGATTCACTTGGTGGGCTTTAGTATTTCTCTATCACCTTTGTATTGCTCTGTAATATTGCAGAAGTAAATCTTGATCTTACTTCATTAGGTTTTTTCTTTGCTACTTGGCCTAAAGTTACATTCTGTAAAATGGATGAAGTAATACTTAAAAGTGTGTTGATTTGGAAGATCGGAATTCAAGTCTCAATTTGTAGTACATAAAAACTCATGTGAGATTGTCGTATTTGGAGGCGGATCCAAACTCATATCTCATGGCATATTGGTAGTTCGTAATAATTACAAATATGTCATTGAATATGAATTCGATTGAATTGGTCCTACAGCGAGACAAATCCAAACTCATATTCAATGATATTAATAATTCAAATCCAGATCTTTGCTCAATCTCGTCTTTAAGACTGCCCCACATAAAACTCTACATTTGCAGTAAACATTATCAGCCATTATCCCGAACATCTTCACGAGATTTGCTGTCTTATTTTTAGTATTCACACACTTTCTTAACATACACTTTCTTAACATTCTCAACTTAAATAATAGTAGGAAATTTAACATGATAGGTAACACATTCATGAAGACAAACACACTTTCTTAACATTCTCAACTTAAATAATAGTAGGAAATTTAACATGATAGGTAACACATTCATGAAGACAATGATGGATGAAGAGAAATTACTTGGACCTCAAAAAAGGGAAAACAAATACTAACACATTACAGAAGTCTTTAGTGCTGATAAATATATGATACAAGTGACAAAACTTGCCACTCATCATGTAAAAAGACAGAACAAAACTTCGATTTCCAGAAGCCAAAAGTCTCATCATCTTCTCGACTCTGCTAACCTTCACTGTGTTGGAGTTGAGGCGCCTTCAACACTACAGAAGGATCGACAGATCTACACGAGAGGGTTTCGTGAATTGATCTGATAGTGTGGGGAGTAGTCCGGAAGCAACCTCCTACAAGCGAGGCTCCTGCTTCACACCATTTGTTCACATACGAAACAAAATCTTTGATGGAGACTCCTGTATTATTCTGCAAAATCGAACAGGGTATGCATGAGGAAAACTCCAGAGTCGTTTTTTGAATTATAATTAACAGCAAAGTGAGGAACATACCACCCACTCCTTCCGATCAACATCATAACTCTCACCACTATTCGGGTAAGTATGGGTTTAGCCGTTGCCTGAAATGAAGTCAAGGACAACAAAAACTGATATTGTCAGCTAAACCATAAAGGGCAACAAAAACTGATATCGTATAGAATATTGATGAAGCACATGCTTGCTCTTCCATATTATCGGTGTTGCTGCACATGATAAACTACCCGGGCATTTGCAATCAAGATTGAAAAATAAATGAAAATTTCAAGTTATTGAGAAAAAGGTTAAATGTAGCTAGTTAGCATCATTGTCAACAAACAAACAAACAATTCTATTGTGGAGACAAAAACTAGGGACGACTGAAATATCCGTACCTCAGCTTCCAGCCTGTTAAAGGCTATATAAGATCAGGACCAGCATCTGCAAGAACCTTGACCCTCCTTGGATGGAAATTCTTTAAGAACTCTAAATCCATAGCATCTCCATAATCACCACTGGTAATCAGCAAGGAATATACATTAACTTCCAGTTCCAGATATAATATAACCTAAATAGCTATAACTAGAAACAGCAGTTCAGGCCTAAAAGCGTAAGCTTCAGCATTTACTAAATTAGTACGCACATTTCATCTAGAAGGATAATGGAGGGAAATGTAGATAAATTGATAGAACCACTATCATTTAATGGCATAGTATATGACCTACACCTACTATATCATTTGAGTACGCACTTCATTTGTAGACTACAGGAAAAAAGAAAACATCAAACCGAATGATAAGATATTTGATGTTTGCATCAAAGCACCTATAATTATATCTGCACCAGCTTCAAGGTAATCAAGGTGTACCTGCTCATACATAAAAAGTACGAGAACGACCAATACAAATTATTTGGACTACCCTTCAATTTTAAGCTTGCCAGCCATATAACATACAATGATAGAAACTACTTCATCCATAGTTCCATACGATTAAACAAGATCAAAGTTTAAAGAATGAAGTCATGTAATACATTCATGCAATGCCATTTAATATACTAGTATAAGTACGTGCGAGTGCACGTCAAAAAATTGATTCTACTATATATTAACGAGTTAATATATATTTAGTTTATTTTTTATTGATTTTTTTTGCAATTTCTCAAAATTTAATGTTCGATCACTAATGAAAAAAAAAACAATAAAAATATTTTATTGTAAAGAACACTCTCGTTATTTCTTGTATTATTGACCTTCCACGAATTACAGATAACTCTAAGTGATAAAGTTCTATGTATGCCCAAATATAATAACTATTATTTACATTTTAATTCAATTATTCTTTTACTGCCATTATAAAAGTGCTAATAAATTTTCATTATATGAATAAGTAAATAAAATTTTTGTGTAGTCTCTTGAAAAGTTAAAAATGAAATTAAAATATCAATAGTTTAATTTCAATAGGATTTTTTCATCTAAACGATAAATTATATAAATATCTAAAATTGAAAAATATACTAATTATTTTAAGCAAAAATGTCAACTTGGAAAACTATACGTATTATTTATTTTATTCTTTTACTGAGTTTATGTTTGTGCATCGCAGATACTATTTAGCTAGTTTAATAACTAAAAGTATTAGTCTTAATCGACCCATTGTAAATAAGCCGAGTTAATATATGAGTTATGCTCGAAGTTTATGGTGTCTAGCTTAATTCGACTTGATTATACCCATTTCTTTAAAATCAAGATCTAATATACAGTTGAAATTTTTATCAGCAATAAGAATTTAAGAGTATTTGAAAATTAATTAATTAAATACTAAATATAGATACTTAATTCCTAATAAATTCTATATTTTATTTAAAAAGTAGGGGCGAGAAGGATAAAAATTTCCTAATAAAGATTTAATAAGTTGAACATGGTTGAATCTAAAAATTATTTAAGAATTTTAAGAGGAATCTCTTGGAAGGGAAGCCAACTTTGAATTGAAAAAATAGAGAAAAAAGCACAATATATGTGAAAAAATTCACGTACAAACTTAAAACCATATTGGTAATAAAATATCAATAAGGTAAATCGCAAGATAGATATATCATTTAGATATTAATAAGGTAATTTTGATTTTCACTTATATATGAATATATAAGGTAAATAATAAACTATAACTAAGGTAAATTTGTATTTCTTGTGATTAATAATATATTACAATATTAATATTATTGTATTACGCTATTGCCCTTAATTTTGCTTTATAGTAAGAACATTTTAGGCGATTCGAATTTTATAAAATAAGACTCTTTTTATATAAGTATAGATATAGATATAGATTTAGCTGCTCGTAAATAAAGGTTTATGCTAATAAATCATAAGATGCCGATTTGTAGAAGCTAAATGCCAAAAAAGCCAATTTTTGAGCATCTGAGAGTGTTCTGCATAGGCTCTCCCCAAATCACAAGTCAACTAGAGCACAAATAATTTATGCAGAGAATTACATTGTATGCTTAAAGATGGTACAAAATAAGTTTGTATTTGTAGGGACCAGTTGAACATATATTTGCAAGTAAAACTCTCTCCCAAGTGATATTTCATCATATTTTAATCATCACCATGGGTAATAATTAACTGCAGATGCAAAGTTGCTAGATAAAGATGGATAAAAGCGTACATGATCCCCCCTGAAGAATCACAGCCACTAACTGCATAAATCTTACTTGGCCAACTCAAAAGATAACTGCTTCAAGACTGACAAAGTAAGAATGGTAGCTCTTCTCTCATAAATAAAAATGTCGTAACATTTTTTGGTGAATAAAATCACCGACTTTAGGATTTTTTGCAATTTTAACCCGAACTTTCAATTTTGGTAAATTAAATCACAAATTTTTTAATTTTTGTAATTTTATCCCGAACTTTCAATTTTAGCAAATTAAATCACGAACTTTTCTATTTTTACAATTAAGACCTAATCAAACTTTATTGACATAAAATAATAAAAATATAACAAATAGTACAATATTATTTTATATGTCTTTATTGATCATAAATAAATATCAATTAATTTGAAAGTATAAAAAAAAAGATAAAACATACTCCCTTCGTCCCACAGAATATATTTTATATATTTTTAAATACTTTTAAATTAATTCATATTTATTTATGATCAATAAAGACATATAAAATAATATTGTATTATATATATATTTTTTATGAGGAAATGCACCCATATGTCATTAGTTGAAATGAAATATCAAAAAGGGTCATTAGTTCAAATTTTATCAATTTTTGTCATATGTTTACTTTTTGGACATTTATACCCTTATATTTTATTTCTTATTTCATTCTAGTACACTCTCTCTCCTACTTTTCCACTTTATTTTTCTCTCTCTTTTTTCTCTCTCTTCCTCCCTCCCTCAGCTCACGTTTTTCTCTCTTTTTTTTCTCTCTTCCTCTCCTACTCTCTCTCGTTTTTTTTTTCTGGTTTTCTTCTTGCTCAAGTTTTTCTCTCTACTGATTTCTCCATCGTTAATCCCTCCCGTGTTTCTCCGTCGTCGTGGTCGCCATCGCCGTGGCCGTAGCTATCGAAGTTTCTTCGTCGTCGTCGCGCCGACATCGTCGTCGTCATAGTTTGGAGCTTTTTCCTCTGTCATCGTCGCCGTCTTGTTCGTCGTCGTCGTGGCTTCTGCTGTTGTGGCCGTCGTCTTGTTCGTCATCGTTATCGTCTAGTTGCTTTTTTGTGATTTTGCAGCAATTTGTTGTGGAGAATTTTTTGTTTGTGGATTTTTTTTTATTCTGCAAATTTTTATGCGATTTTGCTGTATTTTATTCTTTTATTTTTGTTTAGAAAGTCTGTCGTTGGTTTAATTGTATTTTTTCGGCGATTTTTTGTTGCGATTTGAACCTATGGAGGTAAATTCCGGCGACTGTGTTTTCTGGCTCTAGTTGGTACGTTTTCTTAATTGCGTACTGGTGCGTACCAAGTTTACCTAGTACGCAGTACGTATTTATCATTTCGTACCAGGTGTACTTGGTACGCGGTACGTAGTTATGAAGGCGTACCAAGTTTACTGGGTACGCAGTACGAATTTACTAATGCGTACCAAGTTTACTCAGTGCAGGTAAGGCCTTCTTCTTTAGTGGTTGCGCATGGAGGATGCTGGAAAGAGAACCTTTATGAGGGTGGTAGGAAAGAGTATATTCCTATACCACCTAGTGGTATAAACTTTGAATCTTTATTAACAAAGCTTGAAGTTCGAATGAAGAAGGATAAGAGTATGTATATGTTTGATATAGATGGTTTAGTGCAGTCTCCTAGTGGTGAAACTATCGGATACGAATTTAATGTCATTTGTGGAGCAAAAAGCAATGTTGTTGATGTTGCTTCCAGGAAGTGTTCGTGTCGGGCATGGGATCTGGATTTAATACCTTGCTCTCACGCTACTGCAGTAATTAGGTGAGGTTGAAGTTTTTATTTTGTTGGTATTAATTGCATATTCGTACCTATTTTGCCAAAACTTCTTAGTACACCTGGTACGTAATTGTAAATTCGTACCAAGTGTACCTCATGTAACTTGGTACGCAGGTACGCTTTGATCAATGCGTACCTGGTCATTAAGTTACGATGGGGTACACTTGGTACGAAATTGTAATTTCGTACCAAGTTTGCTCATCAGAACTTGGTACGCCAGTACGCTTTGACTAAAAATGTACCGGCGTACCAAGTTCTGATGAGCAAACTTGGTACGAAATTAGATCAATGCGTACCCGGTCATTAAGTTACGATGGGGTACATTTGGTACGAAATTGTAATTTCGTACCAAGTTTGCTCATCAGAACTTAGTACGCCGGTACGCTTTGACTAAAAACGTATCGGCGTACCAAGTTTGCTTATAAGAACTTGGTACACCTGGTACGTTTTTATATATACGTACCATGTTTTTTCTTCGATGAAGTTTTTATTTTTTACACATTTTTAGGTTTAAGAAGGAATCCCCACTACCATATGTTCCTGAATATTATTCTACTGTGACGTGGCGTGAGATTTATGCCGATGATGTGATGCCTATTCCGGATAAAGATTCATGGATTGTGCTGCCACATGTTGCTTCAAGGATTGTTCTTACACCTAAAGAACCTAAGCAAGCTGGACGACCGCGTACAAAAAGGATTCTAACTGGATCTCATACCAAACGCAGTCGCGGGTGTTTGTGGTGTCATGAGAAAGGTCATTATATGAGTACATGTCCTCTAAGACGCCGCTCGATTAATCCGGAAGAAGAAGGGAGTAGCAATCAACCAAGCATCAAAACGAGAACCCGCAAAATGAAGAAATGTGGTATTTGTGGTGTTGCGGGCCATACTCGCCAAACATGTCAAGATCCACATAGATTTGATTGATAATTGGAGATTTATTGAATTCTATTAGATGTGTACTGTTTGTCATGATTTTTGTTTGAAATTTTTGACGTTTTTATTAATATTTGTGTCAAATATTATTGTAACTATTGTTACGTTTTTAAGTAAATCGTACACTGGGTTTACCAATTAAAAATGGTACACCTAGTACGTATTGAAAAAATCTACCGAGTTTACTAATTGCAATATGGTACACCTGGTACGTTTTTACAAAATCGTACCGAGTTTACCAATTCTACACTGGTACACCTGGTACGCATTTACAAAATCGTACTCAGTTTACCAATTGTAGAATGGTACACCTGGTACGTGTTTACAAAATCGTACCGAGTTTATCCATACAACATGGTACACCTGGTACGCATTGATAAAATCATACCGAGTTTACCAATTCTACACTGTAAACTTTGTTATTTGAAGATGAAAAATTTAAGTAAATTTTGGTACGTTATGTATAATTGCTTACCATGCGTACTAGAAAAACTGTAAAGAAATTTCATTTGCGTACTGTGCATACCAGAATTCACATTCAAAAATATACATAGTTAATTAATCCCTAGCATATGCTAATAGTTTTCCAAAATGCACATTCAAAATATACTAATGTTTATGGATTTACAAAATACTATCCATCATGCACAAAATATTAACATGAATGCACTGTTCATTCAATGGCTTTCATTGCCTTCATTGACTCCATCGAAATCCATGACTGTCCGGTGTCACTTCCTCGGGTATTTCCAAGCTTTAGTCTCTTGTATTTCCATCGGTTCTGCAATAAGAAAAGAAAAAAAAACAATTCAATAACAAACACATATTCAATAATAAAGCATAATCTGCTTGGTAAAATCGGTACGTTTTTACAAAATCGTACCTAGTGTACTCACACAACATGGTACACCTGGTATGAAGTGATAAAATCGTACCTAGTGTACCAATTCTACGCTGGTACACCTAGTACGCTTTTACAAAGTCGTACTCAGTTTATCAATTGCAGAATGGCACACTTGGTACGAATTGATAAAATCGTACCAAGTGTACCTGTATTGTAGGTACGCTTTTGTAAATTCTTACCCATATTACAATAAAAAACTGGTATACTCAGTACGTTTTTCAAAATGCGTACCAAGTGTACCAGTAAAGAAGGTACACTTTTGTAAATACGTACCTACATTTCAATGAAATACTAGTACACTCGGTACGTTTTTCACAATGCGTACCGAGTGTACTAGAAACACACTAGTTTTCTTGGTACGTATTTGTGAAAATCATACCAATTTTAAGCATACAATGCCATATTCAAATGAACCGAATGCAAAATACATCATGCATAAATAATTTCAGAAATTCAACAAGAAGCTATCCACAATTCCAGAAATTACAGATCTGGAAATACCGGTACGTATTTCACAAAACATACATGGTGTACCAGTACAATTTTCCCCCTAATCTGCAAATCGTACCCTAATTTCCATTCTACTCAACAAACTGGGTAAGCAATCGACATTTAAAACATAGTAAACCCGCAAAATCGAAGAACTCAAGTGATAATCAAATATAGTACCTGTATTTTACTTGACAACTCTGTACGTATTTACAAAAACGTAACAAGTTTATTAGGTACGCAGTACACATTTACAAATACGTACTGCATACTGAGTAAACTTGGTACGCATTAATAAATGCGTACTGCATACCCAGTAAACTTGGTATGCATTAATAAATGCGTACTGCGTACCAAGTACACTTGGTACGTACTGGTAAATACGTACTGCGTACCAGGTAAACTTGGTACGCACCAGTACGCAATTACGAAAATGTACCAACCCTGAACCAGAAAA
Organism: Schizonepeta tenuifolia; assembly: GCA_029490685.1. NCBI lineage: Eukaryota > Viridiplantae > Streptophyta > Magnoliopsida > Lamiales > Lamiaceae > Schizonepeta > Schizonepeta tenuifolia. The sequence continues at coordinate 70,846,278 of CM055957.1, read as the reverse complement.
TTCAGTCGCCGGAAATTTACAGCAACATCAAATCTGCTACAAATACACAAATACACAAATACATCGAAATCGCTTGGAATTCAACCCAAATACAATAGAAATCATCAGAAATTCAACGAAAAACTTATAAATGAGTATAAACAAGGCTAAAAAAATCATGAATTGAAAAAAAATTCAAATAAACTCATTCCCCCAATTTTCCCCCAATTTTCCAGAAATTACAGATCTGGAATTGCGCGGCGGCGTCTGTTCGCGCGGCGGCGGAGGAACTTCGGTCCTTTGAGACCTTGTTTTCGTCGGGGCTTTGCTCGTCGTTGTCGTGGTTTTGGTCGACGTCTGCTTTTCTCGCCTTTAGTTGGCTTTGACGCGGCGTTTTTGCTCGGCGCCGTCGGAGCTAGGGCTTGTTCCGCCGCTGGATTGGAGGTTTTTGGCTTCTTCGTCCGCTGCTGGATTGGAGGTTGACGGCGGAGAGAGAGGAAGAGGAATCGTCGTTGGAGAAGAAAATGGAGAGAGAATGAGAGGGAAGAGAGAGAATAGTAACAAATGGTTTTGAATAATAACGTGTAGACACTCACTACCCTATAAGGGTATTTCAGTCAAATTGAGTATGATTTTACCCAATATTTGTCAAAAGTGAACTTTTGACAAAATTTGATATTGTCATGTAGGGTAATGACATATCACGATTTGCCTCTATTTTTATTATTTTATGTCAATAAAGTTTGATTAGGTCTTAATTGCAAAAATTGAAAAGTTCGTAATTTAATTTGCCAAAGTTGAAAGTTCAGGATAAAATTGCAAAAATTCAAAAAATTAAAAGTTCGGGTTAAAATTGCAAACGCTGAAGTTGAAAGGAGTCATACTCTGCGGATGAGGTCGGGGCCATTTGGCGCTCCAAAGAGGATAGTTAAGATCAGCGCCGTGGCGTTCGAGCTCCGTCGCGAAACCGCCGTCGATCACGGCGACGCCGCCGCATTGGCGGAGGAAATCCGACACCATTGTCGGTGCGTGGACCATTTTCGCGGCAACGACCCAAGAACCGTCAAGCCTGAGCTCTGGTCCGAATAGAGAAGAGACGTGTTTTGTACGGGTAACCCAACTATACATTGGCATGAGTAAATGCATTTTGTTTGCTCAAATATATTATAATAATTTTTTTTTGGGAAAAGAGTCAAAAAAACCCTTCATGTTTATTCCGAGGTACAATTAAGCCCCTTATGTTTTTTTGGGTACAAAACCCCCCTTGATGTTGGCTATTATTGATATTTATGCCCTCCCGTAATCTTCCGTCAACTCCCGTCTCTCTCTCTCATAAACTCTTTGGATACCACTTCAAAAGCTCTTTGGATACCACTTCAAAAGCACAACAAATGATGTAGAGATTTTAGGTTCATTCTCTACATGCTGAAACAAATATATTTTTCAGCTCCATCTATTTTCCTTAACAAACAAGAAGACCCTTACGGAAGAAAATTAAAGTATATCTTCAGGTAGCAATAAAAACTCTCTATCGTCAATAATTTCTCATCGTCTTCGCCACCGCCAATAGCTATTCACATGATTCTTGTTTCGTCGGATATGGTAAGTATCATCTGACTTCTCTTTTGTCAACAAATTTTTTAGTGTTAAAGTTTTTGCTCTCTGGAAATCTCTAAAGACTTTGTATCTAGTCTAAATATAAATTGAGTTTTTTCTTTAATCTTATTTTGATGCAGTATGTATAATGGAGATTCTTGTTGATTTGCATTTTAACTATGGTGGTACTTGGATAAACAACAGTGGGAAACTTGAGTATGATGGTGGTGATGTGGACATATTGCCTAATTTTGACCTTGATTGTCTGTGCTATTTTGATATAAAAGAAAGATTTATGAAACACTTAGGCTTAGATGCAGTGAAGAGTATATTCGTGCTTCAACCTGGTAAAAAAGTGTCAGATGGACTACTTTTGGTTGATGGTGATGAATCGATCAGAAAAGTGTTATACCACATCAGTCAAGTGAGTTGGGTCAATGAAATACATTTCTACGCAAAACACGATGTCGAAGAGTCTGTATTTGAGAATGTTCAATTAGAAGAATCTGTTGTTGATGTAGGAACTGATCCATTTAGCTTCATGAATACTCTTAGTATAGATGGTCAAAGTCATAATGATAGTGAGAATGGTCGGCCACTTGGCTATGTGAGTGAAGAAGCAGATGATGAGGATTCTGAAAACGAAAGAAATGGTGTAGATTCTAGTGATGAAGAATGTGACTTAGAGGATGGTGGGATGAGAGCGAGGCTTGGTGAGGCTGATGGATTACCCTATTTCATACTGGGAATGACTTTTGTAGATGCTAAGGAAGCAAGAGCTGCTATTTCTAACTATTCGGTTACTAGAGGAAAGATATTGAAACTTAAACCGAATGAGCCTTATAGAATTAGAGCTAAATGTGGAAATGAAAAAAATTGTCCTTTTGTTTTGTTCATTTCAAAAGATGGAAGAAATCCGGGGTTGGTAGTTAAAACAGTGAATGATGAACACACATGTTATAGAGAGTTTAAGAATCCTCAAGCCTCAGCAAGTTATTTAGCAAAATACTATAAAGAGAGGATATATAAGAATCCTAATTATAGAATACAAGGTATGAAAGATGATGCCGAGACAAATCTCAAGCTACATGTGACATTTCAGAAATGTAAAAGAGCAAAACGAATGATAATACAAGAATTAAATGGTAGTTATAAAGATGAGTTTGGGTATCTTGAAGCATATGCTGAAGCATTGAAAAGGTCAAATCCAGGCACTAAAGCAGAGATAGAACTATGCAAAAAAAGCTTGGAAGAAGGAAAAAGAGTTTTCAAAAGAATCTTTATTCTGTTTCATGCTTGCAAAGTTGGATGGAAGTTAGGTTGTAGACCAGTGATATGCATAGATGGTTGTTTTCTTAAAGGAGTGTGCAAAGGTGAACTACTTGCTGCTACTGGGGTTGATGGTAATGGCCAAATGTTTCCTATAGCATGGGCAGTCATTGATAAGGAAACATCAAATAATTGGAAATGGTTTATGTGTTGGTTGGCGCAGGAATTAGAGCTTGGAGATGGTTCTACTCTTACAATCATTTCAGACATGCAAAAGGTAAGAGTTTCATTATATGTGTTTATTTATGATGTACCCATTACAAATAACTAACACAAAGTCTTTTTAATTAGGGATTGATTCATGCTGTTCAGAAAGTAGTACCCCTTGCAGAGCATAGGTGGTGCTCAAGACACATTCATGCAAATTGGAGCAAGAAATGGAGGGGTGATTTGTTGAAGGAAAAATTTTGGATCTGTTCTTGGAGCACATATGATGAACAATTCAAGGATAACTTGAGAAAACTTGGTGAGGTAAGTAAAAAAGCTGCAGAAGACTTGATGAAATATCCACCACATACTTGGTGCAGGGCATACTTCACTACTAGAGCTAAATCAGATAGTGTGGATAATAACATAGCAGAGTGCTTCAACTCATGGATCAAAGCTGCAAGACACAAGCCAATTATCAGCATGCTTGAGGATATTAGAATTCAGGTTATGAACCGAATTAAAGATAATAAATTGTTGGCTAATAAATGGTCTACTGATTGGAGTCCGTTGTGTGTGAAAAGATATCAGGACAACAAAGGGAACTCGATTGGTTGCAAGGTTATATTCAATGGGGATGATGGTTTTGAGATAGGTGAGGGGGATGACAAGTATACAGTGTCTGTAGATGCACAAATTTGTACTTGTAGAGCATGGGATCTTACTGGAATTCCATGCGAACATGCAATATGCGCACTACATCACTTGAAGAGAGATCCAATGCAAATAACTTCCCCCTGGTATCATAAGACCACTTACCTAATGGCTTATCAGTTTCCCCTTCTTCCGGTTCCTGAAAAGAGATTCATGAGATGTGGTGAGTTCCTACCAATTGAACCACCATCTGTTACCAAATTGGCAGGTAGACCAAGAAAGAAGCGTATAAGAGGGACTAATGAACCAAAAACAACAAGAAAAATGGAGAAAATGTCAAAACGAGGAGTGCTTCAAACTTGTGGTAATTGTCATGGCGAAGGCCACAACAGATTGTCGTGTAAGAATATAAGTAATCAGGTTTGTATGTTCTATTTTATGTAATTATTATCTATGTTCATTTGGCATTAAATTAATATTTTTAATCTCGTTCGACATAGACTGATGCAGGTGAATTTCACGACTTTTCACAAAGACGTAGATCAAAAATAAGAGGTTATGGTGCTTATGTAGATTTCAACACTGGCCAAACTACTTTAAATGTAAGAATTTAAGTGTTTGTGAATTCAAATTTGTTATAACATCCTCTTTTTATAAGCTTTCCATTCAAATATTTTTTTTATAGCCAACTAAAGGATTTTTTTTTTTGTTTTGATTGTGTCAATATAATATTGAATCAGCTTGGTATGAGTAGTCAAGTTACATTTAGTGGAAATACGAGTCAACATTCAATGGTCACAGATGTTGATCCACAGACTCGATACCCTATTCCAAATGAAAGAGAACTGAAGAATAAGGATAAACAGCAAGCAGCATATTCTGTAACAGCCAATAGAAAGATCAAGTTTGTTGGAGATGGCTCAAAGGTGACATATGCAACTAACTTGCCTTTTAAAGCACCAGGATTGCAATGGATGGGAAGCCCTGCAATTACCCTGTCACAATTGCAAAAGGAGGGGAACAAGTTTGTTGGCAAACAAAAGAAAGACAAATCTGTTGCAGAAAAGCTTTAGCTATATAGTGTTGTGATGCCATATGTGTTGTGATGATCTATACTTCATTGTGGCATTTTTCTTCTATTTTTGTCATTTTGGATATACTTTGGCAGCTATGGATTTCATGGAGATTTTTGTGGATGCACAACATTTGAATTACTGTCTGTAATGTTGGGATGAATTTGATATAGATTGCTAACAGAAAAACTAACGGTTTCTTTGATTGGGGTTAGTGGGAGGGCATAAATATCAATAATAGCCAACATCAAGGGGGGTTTTGTACCCAAAAAAACATAAGGGGCTTAATTGTACCTCAGAATAAACATGAAGGGTTTTTTTGACCCTTTTCCCTTTTTTTTTAGCAAAAATTAAATTTCTTATATTTGCAGTCAATATTATTTTTGCTTTATAGGAACGATAATATTTTATTGATATGTGTTGACACGTACGTATGAATGATGTTGAAATAGGATGCAATAATCTGATTTTTAAGGCGAGCAGCCAAAATGATGACATCACCTTCATACCTTGAATATTTGGTTGATGAAAATGATTTTACTTCAAAATTTGCAAAAATATGGTTTAAACGCTTTATGTTGGATATAAATTATTGGGCTTCCTTTAATCTATCATCTAAGTGATTTTACTTTTCAAATCAATTACACACTCGATTACTATTATTAATTGAAGTTGGTTATTTCTATTTTCTGCTCTGAATTAGTGGATGCTGTCAAAGAGAGTGGTAATGCCATACGCAAAAAGGAAGAGACTCATAAAATGACAGAGGCAAATAGAACTTTTGCACATTTTCGTTAATCCATGAACATGATCTATACATCTCGATCGGAAAAGAATCAAGAAAAAACGAAAGAATCGGAATTGATTGATAGATTTCTCGAAACAAACGAAAAGGAAACGAAAGATAAAACATAAATCATGGATCAACTAAGTCCTCTCGGGTCGTAAACATTAAAAAACTCAAACTTTAATTTGGAGTTTAGGATGAAATCCAATTATATAATCGTTCCATACTTAGTTACGATAATCAACTTCTTAGATAAGGCCATACTCCAAATTAGAGGATCTTTCTTTATAGCATAAGGTATTAATTATTACTCCCTCCGTCCCGCCGAATACGGCCTAGTTCGTATGGGCACGGAGACTAAGAAAAAGAATATTGAGTATAAAGAAAGTGTTTAGTGTGGTGTGAATGCAATATTTTATAATGTTAATAAAGTTATTGATGAGATGGTTGAGTGTGTAGTGAGAGTAAGTCAGTGGGGTTTAGATGAAATGGTGGGCCATGTATATAAACTAATTGTTTCCTTTAAAGGAAACAAGCCAAGTATGGTGGGACGTCCCAAAATGGAAAACAGCCCGTATTCGGTGGGACGGAGGGAGTACAAATATCAATCAAAGCAATCCACTCAATTCAATTTTTTTATTCGGTTCAGATGATTTGGAATAAATGCCTTTATCGATCTATTCGGGTCAATCCACTAAGCTTAAGAATTAACATCCCTAAATGCTACTATCTCGTCTCGAAAATGCATCAGAACGAATGCAAAGAAGAAGAAAACATATGAACTATGAAGGAAACCATGAAAGTGATTCGAGGGTATCAAAATCGAACATCAATGTCTTCAAAAACACAACTCCATTATCAAGAAAAGTAGGAATAGGAATGGTATATTATTTTTCTTACACTTTTGTACAATCTCAAGAATACTTGCACTCAGAAGAATGGACGAGTGAATGAGTTCGTGACTGAAAGATTATACTCATAACACCTAACCAATGAGCTATTTTACCATAAATGATGGCAGCAGAGGCTACAAGCTTAATTAGATCGAATATTGCACAGCGACGAGGTTAAACGGGTGATCACGGGCCATAAGTAGTTCTAAAACAAAAGCATCCACTTGCCTGATCATCTGGTATCATCCCACCACCCTTGCTAGTATCCACTGCTTCTAACATCTTCACAACCTCGTCCATCTCCGGCCGATTTTCTGGTTTTGCATTCCAACATTTTCGCATGATGTTTGCAAATGCTGTTGGGCAGCATCTGGGAATTTCTGGCCTCAGATTCTGGCAAATAAATACAGATATCAAATAGTTGAGGCATTATGTTCGTATTCTAAAGCAAACACAAAATCAATGCTACTCGTACAAAACACGAACCTGCTGAACTACAGCACCAGATACTTCAGCAAAGCTCAGATTATTGTAAGGCTTGCTGCAGCAGTATATTTCCCACAAGCATATGCCAAAACTATAGACGTCGCATTTCCTATTGTAAGGCTTACCATCAAGAACCTAATTTTTGTGGCATTATTTTGATTAGCTCATAATCTAGTATAAAATCGAAACAGTACCATTTTTAGTAGGGTAAATATCGCTTCTATGACAAAGTATGCACTTTTTCAGTCGATATTGACATGTTTTTACTGCCCAAAAAATTGATTCCATCAAATCTAGGATGGACTCACTTTTCCAGTACGGAAGAGCCATATTAGCAGCTAGAAATCTGTCGAAAAACAATTGGCTTTTATTGGAATACAATTTCGCTGCTGACTTCCGGTTTGCCAATACGTCTTTTCAGTATAACACCGTCATGTAGTATTTAAGTTTTTTGTAGTATTGTTCAAAAAAAAAAAAAAGTGGGTTCGTCCTATGTTGTTTATTGGGTATTAACACCTCCTAAATATGCATGCTCTAACCTAGAAAGTGATATCTACCCTCTTTAGTAGTACAACCATCAACATACCTCAGGCGCCATGTAACCGAGAGTTCCTGTATTTCCAGTCATATCCCTCGGATTCTGAGCTTCGACTCGAGCAACACCAAAATCTGCGATTTTCAGATTTCTGTAAGCATCGATCAACATGTTCTCGGTCTTGACATCACGATGCACAATTTTCTTGGAATGGAGGTAACTCAAACTGCAGAATTGGGAAATTAAAAACAACTGGACTCTCGTCAGTATTATAGCAATGTAATTACAAAATTGACTGATTTAAGCACAACATTTTCTCACCCTCGAGCAAGATCCAAAGCAAGTTGAACCACAATCCTAAATGCCAATTTCTTCTTGCTATTCTTTATCAAAAACTTATTTAATGTCCCACCGGGAACATACTCAACCACGACACAACATGCTCGAGAAGGAAGTGAATTAAAAGTGGCAGCTAAAGTCCCCTCAGAAGGTAGTTTAAGATTTGTTGTCCCGACTGAGGCACCAATGAACTAATAAAGCAAGAACGAAGGAGTTTAACTTTGAGTCGAGCAATAAACACAGACAAATCCCAATGGAGGAACTTCACCTTTGTAACGTTAGGATGGTCGAGCTTATGCCAAACAGCTACTTCTTGTTTGAAAGATGCTTGAAGAGCATCGCTCTCGTCAGCTGTCGTCATACCATCCTCACCCCACTCCAATACCTTCACTATGTACGCAAATGAGAAGTCGTCTTAGTTTCAAGAGTATTATGTTTAAATATGCAAGTGGAGAATGCTAGTTACACTAACTTCATCCATAATAAGATTTTCCCTACAAAAAAAGGGGGCAATTTAGAATGCTTGATCCAATTTTCTATGTCTAGTTACAAAAGATCAAATCATTGCAACTAAGCAATACACAAGTTTCATATAGCTCATTTCTATATCCACTTCATACACAATTATAAATCCAGTTCACTCACTTGAGAATATATAACACAAAGTAAGCAAGAATATTACGGTCAATAAAGAGAATGATATCACAAGTATTTTTCTAGAAATGAACAGATTGAGTTAACATGATTGATCAATAGATTCATAAATGCTCTGCATGATAGAATTTGGAAGATGTGTAACAGTTAGAATTCAAGGCACTCCACTGAGAAAGAGAGTTCAACCTAGTTATACTATGAAAAGTAATACCAGAACTCAAACAAGCATAAAAGTTCGATTTCATCAAATTCAATAACCCCCATAAACTTACACACACACACACACACAACTACTGTAACTAGTAAACCTCGAACACAAGAAGATAAAAGAAAAATACCTGCAACATCTTGAGTATCATAAACACCTTTATAAACAGTTCCATAAGTGCCATGAGCTATCACATTCTTGATATCAAGCTTAGACAAATCAATCTCCCACTCTTCGGGCTTCATTCGGGCCTCACTATTATTTTTAGACCAGGCCCGGTTCAAATGCTTCTCCAATTCCACATCCCAAGTCTTGAAATCAATCATATCAGCCCTCATCATCACACTGGGCCTCTCTCTATCATTCCCCAAATTATCCACCACGGCCCGTTCATCAAAGTTTCGGGCTTTCTCACCAACAATGTTCTCCTCATTATTGAAATCCATTAATTTGGGCTCGAATTTAAAGCAAAAAAGAAAAAGAAAAAAGAACTGCTTAATACTCGAATCAGAGTGTGGATGAGGAGAATGAAGGATGCACCGACAAATGGTGAGAGAGAGAGAAGATGAGAGGGAGAATGAAAAAAAATTCTAGTAGTAAATAGTCGTCAATGGAGGCATGAAAATAAATAGTCATACAGTAGAATTATACTGCAAGGCAGAATGAGAATGAGAGGGAGAAAAAAGTTAAAAGTAAATGAAATGCATGAACGACAACAACCATATGTCTTTGAGATTGCAGAGAGAAAGAATGGAAGGTAGCGAAGTGCAACAGGAAATGACATCTCAGCGAAAGAGATGTGAAAACGACAACAGATTGAGTTGTGGAAGGACACGAGAACCCACCGTGGACCGTATGCTTTCTTTGTTTACGAGACCAGATTTAACTACTACTAGTGTTTAATTTTACCTAATCCAATCTATTAATTACTTATTAAAGATGCCAAGACAGCTTAACATGATCAATACTAATATTCTGATCTGAATTTGAAAAATTAACAACTACTACTACTACAGTTTTTGTTTGTAACAACTATATGTTGCGACTTTGTTCAAGGTCAAAGCTTTAGACCATTGGATCTCGATCACGACCAACTCACCCAATCCGTCTAGCAAAAAAGTGGATCCACGAATCCTCATCATATTCATATTATTAATTCATAATAATATAATATATTACTTATTATATTTATATAATAATTTCTCATATCTCATTATTAATTCATAATAATACACATATACGTATTACTTATTATATTCATATAATAATTTCTTATGTTCATGTATATCTATATTACTATATTTATCTATATTCTTCACACTTATTTAAAATTTTGTGTATTATTAATTTATAATATTATTCTAAAAAAATCATAATATTAATATTATATACTATATTTTAGTTTTTAAAAGATATATATTCTCAAATTCTAAATACAAATTATATAACCCCATTTTCATTATTAATTATATATTTAATAATTATGAAAAAAAATTATTTTTAAGTTAGTCTATAAGTAGCACCAATAATAAAATGCAAATCAACAAAATAAGCTACTAATATTTAAGAGGCCAATTGAAATTTTGTAATAAAAAATCTGTATAAAAACTAAATAAATGTAATTAATCAATATATCTACATGAAATTCTTTTTTATCGTCATTCATATTTTTCTAAAATTTTCGAATAGTGTCTGCTATACTTATATCACATTGAATCTAATGTATGAATATATAGATAAAAAAAAAAAGAACACATCTTGAAAAGGTAAATATATTTTTCTCAGCCTTTGGCTAAGATTAGAGATACTATAAATTTATCATAAATCAACAAGACGATTCAAAATTTCAAATCAACAAGATAATTCAAATAGACATAATTTATTTTAAAAATGTAAATATATCTTTCTCGGCCTTTGACTAAAATCAGAGGTATCAATTTATAATAAATTAACGAGACGATCCAAATAGACATAAAAAGAACTATTTTTACTAACTTTAGTTGATACTCCGTCCATGAAATTGTTGTCACTTTTGCTACTTAAGTTTGTCCACGAAATGGTTGCCACTTTTGATACTTCACTCTCATTTATTGTGGGACTCTTACTCCACTCACAACAATACTCACTATAATTCACTACTACCTACCATTTTCTTAAAATCCGTGTCGTCCACAATATAGCAACCATTTCGTGGACGAAGGAAGTATTATCTTTGTAGTGTTCAGATTTTTATCGAGTATTCCTCAACAGGTTTGCGACGGGTATATAAAATAAAGTCACAAATTTAATGGAGATGTTATAAAATTATAAACAAATTCAGATTTGAAAAACATATAATGAAAACGTAAATATATTTTTCTAGACTTTTGGCTAAGATAGGTGAAATATAATTAATTCTAAGTTTGATTTATAATTAACGCAAACAACATAACAACTTCTAAATAAAATATAAAACTATTTTTAAATATAAATCCGTCTTTGGAGAGAAATTCTAGAGACAGAGAGTGAGGGGGAAGCGTAGAGAGAGAAAAATAATTTTTTTCAAAGTTATAATAGTGCGATATGTTGTTTGCTTTTTATTGTTTACAAGATGTTTGAATTTTTTCTCTTGCTCACATTGGTGAAATACAGTATTAGTTACCATAAAAATTATTTTTAAAATATATTGTATAGATAAAAATATAAAATTATTTCCCGTCGAGTCTCGATGGGCTACTTACTACTCCCTCAGTTCCACCAGACTTAGCCTGTTTCTTTTGAACATGGGGTTTAAAGAGAAAATAATTAAGAGTAGAAAATATGTTTAGTAGAGTTTTTAAAGTAAAATAAAGTGGGTAGAGGGAGAACGAATAGTGGAATAAAGTAGGGGTGAGCATTCGGATTACGGATCGGATTTTTGCTCAATCCGATCCTAATCTGAAATCCGAACGAATCCGATCCGAACAAATCCGAAATTCGAACCACAATTTTGGATCAAATCCGAAAATCCGAAATCCTCCAAAAAAAATACAAAAATCGAAATAATATGTAATTTATCCAATTACAATATCAATAATTGAACATTCATAAAATCCTAAGTTACCATTCATTTCATTCACTACAGTCAAACAAAATAAATATAAATATTTGATCATCCATAAAAATAAACAAGTTTCAAAATATCCATCAAATCAATGCTTCTCAAATCGCAAATCAACAGCATAAAAATAAAAATAAACAACTTCAATTTAGTTCTCAAATCAATGCTTCTCCAATCTCCAAGCTTACAAGTTCCAACAGATAATGGAGATTGATTAACGTGTTGCATCTTGCAATCCTAAATTTTGTAAACCTACAAAAGAATAATGGAGTTATTAAGAACAATGTAAAACTAATTGAATTGAGACTTGAGAGCAATGAACTTAAATGCATACCTTTTTCTATTTTCTCGACATCTTTAAGCATTTCCTCAACTTCAATTGGAGTAGAAGACTTGCGAAGCCAATCTTGACCACAAATGAGAAACTCCACAACTTTAGAACTTAATGAGCTCCTAAATCCGAACAAACCTGAACCGAATTTCATATTTCGGTTTGGTTAGGTTTGGATTTTTTGATCTCAAATTTTTTGCTCACCCCTAAAATAAAGTGGGTAAAGAGAGGAAGAATAATGAATGACACAGAAAATGAGGTAAAAAAGTAGAATGAAAGGTATAAAATAAGTTGTTTAACAAATTAATTAAACCATAATCATCTTTTAATTATTTCCAAATAAAAAAATAAGACAAGAATAATAGGACAATCCAAAAAAAATACACGCGGAGAATACTACTAATGGCCAAATCTATCCAAATAATCTAAATTATATCCGTTTTTACCAAAAGGACTCGCAGTGCGGCTAGTATTGAGTATTCATCTTACATACGTTTTAGATTCTCAATCAATAACTCAAACTATCGAACTTTTATTCATCTAACATATGTTTTAGATTCTCATTTATGAATCCTCAATTATATCAGATTTTCCATTGTGATAAGAAATGTTCATTCCGTCTACAAAGAGTGATATATTTGGAGTGACGATGTGTGTTTCATCAAAGGTAAAGTAAAATGGAAAACACACTTTTTATGTACCTACCAAAATGAAATTATTATTGTACTCTTTGTGGACATAGCAAGCAGTATCTATTATTGACAGTAATATATTATGTAAATTAATTATTTTCATGTTGCATTCCATGTACCATTTTGGTAGTTACTAAGAAATGAAATATAAAAGGAGCAATCACTTACCATTAGGCTATCAGTTACGACCATCACCAAATGGTGATTGTTGCCCTATTTTTAGCTTATATGTGGGTTCATCGTGATGTCTCTCTTTTTCTTCCCACAATGGAGATCACCAGACACGGTGATCTCTCATTTTCTTATTTTCTTTTTCATTTTATATATTTTTTTAATTTCATAATATAAATAACAATTACTTTCTAAAATATAAATTTTATAAGTAATTTAAAATAAAAACATTACATTAATTAAAAAAATTCATTACGTAATTAATTATAAAAAGTGTGTGCATGATGATCTCTTCATTTTATATTTTCATTTTAAAATTATTTTAATTTGATAAGTTGAATAACAATAATTTTTAATATACAAACTTAATTTATTAAATTTAACTAAAAAACATCTATTTATTATATAAACGAAAACGACTTTACGTAAGAAAATCTTATGTGGCACCCCTCAAATCCCTCCATTCCTATTTATCTAAATTCTCAAATTTTTTGAATTTAAAATCAATATTTGTCATATTTATATTCTATATTCTATATAACATGGAAATAAAATATTAACAAGATCAAATCTTCAAAATTAATATCTATCATATTTTAATATATTTTATATATAATATAGAAAATCCCAAAATTTCATAACTATTCTCACGTTGCATAAACATATTAATTTATATATTATTTTTTAATCATATTATTATTATTATTATTATAACCAAATGAAACAATAATGAAAACAATAAACAAGTCAACCATATATCTTTTGAATATATATATATATATGTATGTATGTATATATCTAATTCATATTTTCTTTCCATCTACAAAGAATTTTTCTGGACTCTCTAAACTAAACAACTAAGAAAAAAAATTAAAACAACAAAAGAAAAATTAAAATAACAAAAGATTTTATATTTGAAAGCTTAAAAGATTACAAAAGATTTTAGACGTCTTAATTATTAGATGAATAATTTAAAAGTGATTAATTGGCATCTCATAATTAATTATTAAGGGATCGAGAGAGAGAAAGCTTTTCTAATTCAAATTTTTTATATTTTATCAAAAGCTCAAGATCAAGAAAAACTCACAAATTAAGGGGGTGTATTGGATTGACAATGATGTGGATTTTAATGTAATTGAATTCCATGGAGTTGAATTAAATGGGATTTGGGGGAGTTTAGGGGAGTTGAGGGTGGGGTTTGGGGGATTTCGGGGTGGATTTTTAAGGAGTTCGGGCGAAATAAAATCTACATTCACGCGATCGCGTGTCTTGCTCGGTCGCTGATGGCATCCCGTGATCGCGGGTCATACACGATCGCGGAACTCGATTTCGTTGATGGAAGCCAACAAATTCACATACAACAGAAAACCTATATGAATTGCAGGTGGATTCAAAGAATGCAATATATCTTCCTCAACTTTTACCGGATTATAGATCAACTTCAGGGATATCATTCTTATTCCTACGAAGGCTGAATTATTCTACCAATGATAATTCATCATGACAAACCACAGTGAATTATCCTACCAATGATATAAAAAGGTAAAAATAGACACAGTAAAATACCTTAGGACAATACAAGAGATTAAACTGTTCAGGCGTACAAGATTCAACCTTTACATCGAGGGCCATAATTTTTTGCCTCAGTTTAGCAAAATCAGTTTTCACCACCTCTGCTTCACCTATATCAACTGTTGATTTTAACCACAGAATAGCTTATATATTACAAGTCAGAGAGAGCAGAGAGAGAAGAATAGTAAAATTTTGAAGAGTTAATGAGTAACGAATACTTGTTGGCTCGGATGCTGAGGCGTGAGAAAAAGATCGAAACCCATTACAGGTGTGTGTTGTGTGAAGACCAGCGACCATGGACATGAAATAATGTGAAGACCAGTGACCGTGGTTTTGATTGAGTTAACCCAAAACCAGCGACCGTGGCGTGCTCGCGATCGCTGGAATTACTCAAAGCTAGCGATCGCGTGTGTCAGCGCCGTGGATATGAATTATGTCGAACTCCCATGTCCAGATGCCGGAGTTCACTCTGTGTATTTTTGGCTGTGAATTATGTCGAAATCAATGACAAAGTGAAATCACTCAAAATCCTTATGATGTTGAATATCGGAAGAATTTGAGGGAATTTAAAATCAACGGATTGAATACCCCAGGATTTGCAAGGATTTTGAATTACGTCAAACTTTTTGCATCCAATACCCCAGGATTTTTAAGGAGTTTGAAATCCATCAATCCAATACCCCTGGATTTCAAACTCCTTAAAAATACTTCAAACTCCACCATCCAATACACCCTCCTAAAAGTTGTAAGTTTTCAATAATTCAGATGTCGAAAATTCAATGTCATTGTGCCTCTCTTATGCGGCACTCCTCTAATTCTTTCATTCACATTTATCATGAATTATTAAACACAAAATAAGCTTTTATTGAGACGAATAACTAATTATCATTACCAATATTTGATTATTTAAATAATTTATGAATTTAAATGAGTTTTATAAATGATATACTTGATTATTTTTATCTTTTATTATTTATACTAGAGGTGTCCATAGAAATGGTCGACGACGAGCTAATTCTGACCCGAAAATTTGGGGGTAGACGGGACGATTCCGAATCGGTAGTTCAACTTATTTCTTTTTTAATTTTATATTAATCTCATTACATGAGACAATATGTTTGAGAGTCAAATATGCTTTTGTCCACATTAATTTTGAGAAGAAAAAGAGAGATTTGAAATTAATTAATAAAAATTGGGGTGAATAAAAAAATTCTCTAAATCAATAAAGGACAAATAATTATTTGTTGTAAAAAATATCCACCTCAATTCTCCTACAAAATCGACGTGAGATAACCTCTTTGAGAGTCAAATATGCTTTTGTTCCTCATTGATTTTGAAAAGAAAAAGAGATTTGAAAATTATCTATAAAATTGAGGGTATATTAGGTTTATATATTTAATGGTATTACTATGTGAGTTATGGACGAAAACATGTAATAAAATTACTTTCTAATAAAATTTGAGATATGTTTAGTATATATAATATTATTAAACGAGGTTATCAAAAATAAGAAAAATAATTAACAACCTTTTTATGCTATCACATAGTATAACACTTAATAATTTTATTAGTTTTATTAAATAATAATTTCCCGTCGATTTTCGACGGGCTATACACTAGTTACATTAATTAAATAACTATTTGTCTATTTAAATAATGGTGTAAAACTATGTTGTTTGTGTGTATAATGTACATTTATAGGGAAAAATTAAAAAATAAAAATAAAAAAGAATGAAATTGAGTCGAATGGAAGCGCGCCACGTGGCCAAAAAAGATATCCATAACAGAGCGATCCTCACTTGGCGGAGATCGCAATTGCGATCTTCTCGCTGCGATCTTCACAATCTGCAATTGTATAATCACCATTTTGTGATCACAACAACAGGGATCACCCTAGTGGTGATTGCCGCTGTATACAGCCTTATTTTTATTTAATTTGGTTTAAGAAGAACTCATTTTTATCTTCAAAAGTTAAAAACTGAATCTGCATGGCTATCACTTTCAACTTCAGTGGTACAGACTACACATTAAAGTTAGGATAGTGATATTTAAAAAAAAATGTAAGTTTGGCCAAAGTAAGGCATCTTAGAAAAAAAAATAGTAAAATCTATGTTGTGTAAAACCCACGCTCGATCATTTCGTCCAATGATCTGAATTTAAAATAGTGCCGCAAAACATGTGTTTTCGAACTTTCATAGTACTAGGACAAAGAAAATTGGATAGTTTGTAGTTATATAATTTTATTATACACAAATATCATGTTTTTAAAATATTTTTTTATGACCAGTATAACAAGTAGCCGCTATCTGAGTTATCTTGTGACAAACATGATTTTTTTCTTTCGCAATTATTAAAGTTCATTAATACAAATTTTAGATTGAAAATCGGGTTTGGAACAAGTCTTGTACATAAGTATTGTTATTTTTAAGACATACTCTACTATACTTGTTCATTCTTTGATTGAATTTGCAGAAAAATTGAATTTAACATGGAGGATTAAAGTACAATTGGATAAAAGTTCATAAGAGAGAGCAAATTCAAAATCAAAGTTTTCTTTAGGATGAAAAAAAAATATCATATATTTATTAAGATTGAAAAGAAAACTATCATATAATCCTCCCACTTCATGCCAATGTTTATGTCTTTTGTCCATTGGAAAACATTATCACACCTATCTCCTATGTTAATATTTATGCCTTTCGTCAATTGAAAAATATTATCAATCTTAATAAATATATGATAATTTTTTTGAGACAAGTCATATATTGAAGTTAAAAGAATGGAAAAAGGGCTGTGGGGAAATATCATCTATTTTGTCCGGAAAATATTAATCACTGTAGTAAATGTGTGGGCGTGAAAATGATGAAAAAATGTTTAAAATATTTGTGGGCTCAATCAGGGTGAATAAAATAGGGAAAAACAAAATCAGTAGTGTAGGTCTAAAATAGGGGGGGTGGTGAGCGACACGAGCGCAACCCACTTGAAAGACAATGTGAATAAAATGAGTAATAGACGAGATGGAATTATCCAAGAAATGTGGTACAATTTCATTGAGTTGGCCACTTACAAGGAGGCCCACAACCTAGTGTCTGCCTATATAGTCAATTATGAATAAAGGTCGCCAATCAACAACTTGGACAAATTTGTGGGCTTCAATCTACAGTCTCTACTGTCTGCTCTCACACTGACACATACACGTGTGTGTGTGTGTGTGTGCGTGAGAGAGAGAGATGTTACCTCACGGGTAACAATAGTGAATTTCTACCAATCAATAATCACTATTGGCGTTTACATTAAGAAAATTTATCTGCAGAAATCTAGAATCAATAGAAGCAACCAGTAAAGGAAAGGGGATGATGATACATACAAATGAGGAGATTACTATGAATTATAGAAACAGTTTACCAATTTAGCAATTAGAATTAAGAATGAGAAAGCCTGTCCAACCACAAGCAATCTTAACTATCAGAACATCTCCAACAATGCTCTATTATAGCTCTCAACTCTATTTTAAAGACTATTTTTCCTTCAACAATACTCTATTCCTTTACTCTATAATAGAGAAATGAATAATATCTCTCTATAAATAGAGGAACACTATTCATTCCTCTATAATTTTCTTTTTGTTTTTCCTTTTCTTTTATTACATTTAGTTTATAGTAGTACTTCATTAAACTATGACATGTAATTATATTTTAGATATTAGATTATATATAGTATATTAAAAATATTTGGCATATAAAATAACTAATAAATTCCAACAACATAAACAACTAAAGATAAATTTCAACAACATTACAACAATATGAGTACTAGATTCCAACAACATTATAGATATGAAAATTAAAAACTAGATTCCAACAATATTAAAGATACGAAAAGTAATATAAGGTTATAATGTGTAAAATTAAAGAGATAATATGATTTTTTTGAAAATAGAGTAAGAAGTAGAGCAATTGTTGGAGATGATGTGTTATTTCTTCTCTATAATAGAGAAGAAATTTCTCCATTATAGAGAATCTCTTGGAGATGCTCTCACGCTCGGACAGTGAGGAACTGGAACACCACTACTTGTTGAAACAACCCTAAACTAAATATGCTCTACTTGGAGATGACTTACTGGTTGGTGAAGTTTCAACTAATCTTGTAACATGGAATCCTAGCAAATACTCCATGATAGATCCAGCATGTCCTATCAAATTTTCTAATGTGGTTTGTTATCCAATGTGATTTGCATACTATTAGGCAGAGAGAGAGAGAGAGAGATTAGGAAACATATGCTGCAATTTTCAAGTCTTACAGTTTTACTACATTTGGATTAGATGAAAAGGACACATGAACCTCCAAGTTGATAAATATAAAGAGGCACACATTATACGTGTTGGTTAGAATTCTATTACATGAACCCCCACACTGTCAGTGGTGGGGCGGGGTGGTGTACCGTGCCCACTGCCCACGGAGAAGTTCCAAGACCTTCTCCACGAGTTTTACTCTTCCTGTTTGACAAAAATGAAGTTTGCATTACCATAACAAAGGTAACCAAATATGTGAATGCCTATCATTTTACCACCAAAGAGAACTTGATTATGCACCTGACATGTTTTTCTAATATTTGTTTTCCAATCAAACATTACAAAGTTTAATGATACATTCATTTGTTCAAGGTCATGCTCATCTACTACCTTTATAAAATGTCTCCTAGTTACGTTCCATTTATTATAAAACCCATTGATATCATTATGATTTCTAATTTCAAATGATATAATACATAATAAATAAATAAATTAATTAAACTCCTTACATGCTTATGATCTAAATTAAACTAAAATCTATGAAATCTGTTGGCGTATTAGTACGTACCAGCTGCTACTATATGATGCAAGGCACCATAAAAACAATACATATGCATTAAACATAAATTCTTTCTTCTTTTTTATTTTATCTTAGAGATCATAGCATATGGGATCAGTCAAGTAAAAATTTCATAATAGCCATGACTTACCTTTACACTGAATAGAACTGTACCATCAGAGACTTGTTGGCCAGCAGAAACTCGAAGCCCGCTGATGTAACCAGCACTAGTTGCCTTCACGATATGCTGAGGATGGAAGTAGACAAGATATCACGTACGAGAGACATCATAAGACAGATGGAGTAAAGCTTCACATATAAAAAATGATGTACCTCCATTTTCATTGCTTCTAAGACCAATATAGGTTGCCCTTCTAGAACTTCTTCCCCATCCTTCACCAAAACTTTGACTACCAAACCCGCCATAGGGGCCACAACAGAACCACGGGGATGTGACGATGCCTCACTAGTAGATCTTTGTTGATCGGATTCATCAATATCAACAAGGTCGAGTCTGTTTCTCCGTTTGAAATGATGATGGCTTGATCCGTGCCAGATATGGATGTGCTCCATCTGATCCTGCAATGTAATTTATATTCTTGAATTGTACAAAAAGTGCAGAACAAAAGACAGCATCAATTTTTAAAGAATATATAACTCACATAGCTATGTTCGAACAAGAAAAAATAAATAAGGCCGTACAGACGAGAGAAAAATATTAGAAAAATAAACTTGTTATAATGCTTGACTGGCTAAAATCTAACCTTCTGATAAACAGCTATGCTGGCATTCGTGCTTACACCATCATGTTCAACTCGAAAATCACGGTTGCCTAAGTGCACTACGTTCAACTCGAGATCAGGAAAACTGCTTCCTTCCATCTGTACAGGCATATTAGTAGGTAAGATGTCGGTTTCTGAAATATAAATATAATACCCGAAGAAATCCAAAATCGAAAAATCGGCTTAAGATGAACAAAACCTCAATTAGATATTTCCCTTTTGGCAGATGTGTGATATGTACAGGTACAAGTTTTGGGTCACCCTTGCTAGGTTCGTCTTCCCATTCAAGCTCCATTGTACACTTAGCAAAGTGATTCACACGGAAAGGAGGATTAGCATACCATACAGAAACACCACCTGTGCATATTACGGGATTATATTTACTGATTCTGAGAATATCACACGTTCCATGCGCATACAAAGTTCGAGTCCTAATAATATTACCCGGGGAACTTCCACGCATTGATGTATGCTCTTTTGCACAAACACAAGCAGCTGCAATGGCTGCACTACGCACAGCAGCATTGTACACTTTATCAGTTGATAACTCATCGTCCAGATTAACAAACAGATCATCTTTATGCAGCTCAATGAAATGTGTTTCAACTTCTCCATTTTCAAAAGCTTTGTGGTTTGCAAGGTTTAAGAGAAAATCAATATTGGTCGGCAGACCTGCAACCTTTTAAAATCACAGAGATTGTAATCCTTTAGAATATATTGACAAAGCATGAGAAGCTAACCTTTCAGAAATTAATTATAACCATTTGCAGCAATTTTACTTTATGCATCAAAGATGCTAAGCTAGTGATTAGATAATGAATTGGATAGCAGCAATTCTGTAGCAGTTCAAATAATACAAAATTTTTCGAGTTCAAATGACCTTATCAATATTGTTGCTAGTCACATTCTCTGTGCTATTCATGAACTTGGGAAATCTTCAGTGAACACGCAAGAAGATAAAAAAACACGAGATGCTTCATGCTTGGTAGAAGATATATCTATCACTATCCTTGTAACCATATTCTGAAAAAATAACTGAACAAATTGGCAATTGTTTGCGCTTCTTTGAGCAGAAACTTAAAACATAAAAAAATCTTTCATGCCCAAAATAAAATCTGTGACTGGTCGTTTAACCATCTTGAATTCATTCCCTATGTGGTGTATGCATCTTTACAGAAGATCATGCAAGCGCGAACCCTATTTAACATTTAACAACAAACTAACATTTGCACGCAACAACAACAAAGCTATAAATATATTGCCAATTCATAATACCTGGAACTTCGATAAGCTATCCCTCATTTTGATTAATGCACCTGATCTATCTTCTCCCCACACAACAAGTTTAGCTATCATGGGGTCGTAATGCATGCTAACTGTGTCTCCCTGCTCAACTCCAGTCTCCACCCTGACTGGTAATTGGAATATAAAAAAATGCATACATAAAAAGAAAATTGCAAATTCTACATTAGAAGAGATCCAAAAAGCAATAGGGAATTCTTGTTCGTCATTCGCTTATAAGAGTGGCATAGTTTGGATGGAGAGAAGCAATTTAGACAAAAGGAAATCTAAGTAGCTAAGATTCACTTCATCAGCCCAAATAGCTTCCATGTGCGTATTCGGATAAATCACTTGAAGGGAAATTCTAAGTATTGCCGTACCCTATCATTTGATATAGTCATGTACTTAATGTACCTTCTGATGACACTTGAACAGGATGATAATGATGAAGAATTCCAGTTGCTGGTAGAAATCCTTTTGGAACATTCTCAGCATAAATTCGAGCTTCAAAAGAATGGCCTGTCACAGGAAATTTGTTATAAAGGAATCCTTAATAGAGCCAAGGAACAGGGAACGGTTCCATTTAAATTTCAGCAGCAATGGTCTGGAACAAAATATAGTTTAATCATTAGATTAGGTGATTACAGATTATAATCTAGATGAAAACTTATCCTCCTAGGAAACAAACAAGACATTTGAATGACATCAAATGACAGAAATCAACGATGTTTAGCACAACATAAATGATCAAAGTTGGAGAATAGAAGCCATAAAATCACATTACCTATACTCCATTAAATCTGACATATATCACACATGATTCGAACCCCGACCTTTTGGTTGGAATGGAAGCGTCTTACCACCTAAGAAAATAATTTTTTTTTTCATTACCTAACAAGGGCACTTGTGATTGAGTAAATGGAAGAGGTTCTCCATTAGCAACACGTATTTGCCACTCCACAAGATCTTGACCAACAATCATCTCAGTAACGGGATGCTCAACCTACAATAAGGGCGGGTTTTGCATTTAGAGCAAACCAAGTAACCAACATAGAATAAAGAGAAGACATGGCTTGATTGATCCAAACCTGGAGACGGGTGTTCATTTCCATAAAATAAAATTGTCCAGTCTGAGTATCAACTATAAACTCAACAGTACCGGCACTGTGATAATTCACTGCCTAAAAATTAAAGCACATAAAATTTTTTATGAGGTAATACAATATAGCCATCTCAATACAGTACAAACTGATGTAAAGAATATTCGAAACTTGAAATTAAGGAATAGCTTACAGCTAATGCTTAAGCTTGCTCTAAGCTGGAGCAAAATATCTTGACATCTTAATTCCAGATTCCAATAGTTCAATCAAATAATTTACACATTCCAACTGAGAGAATTACACCTATCATGGACCAATAATTACAAAATCACTTTTTCCGGGTTAAATACTAGGTTATTACATGACATCCTATGCAAATCTAGTTGCTCATTCTCTGAAATACCTTTATACTCCCTTTGTCCCGTTCAACTTGGTTCATTTCTTTTCGGCACGGAATTTCAGAATAAGGGGATTAAATGTAAAGGGTATGTTTAGTGTATTTTGTGTAGAATATTTCATTGTTGATGATAAAGTGGTTGTGAGTGCATATTCATTGTTCATAAAAGCACACCACTGTACATATAGTACTTAAACACTAAAATAATGTCTAATCTTTGCCAAAAAAGGAAACGAGCAAAGTTGAGTGGAACGCCAAAAAGGAAATCGAGCCAAGTTGAATAGGATGGTGGGAGTATTATGTTGTTGTTCATACAATAAATATTCTTCTTATTGAGTATACTAATAGGGATAAAGTTAAGTACAAAATGAAACCAACCATTGTTTGCGACTGACATCACTTGGGGCCAAGAAAGCACAATAGACAGGAGATATGTGCATCCCGAAATATCATTCTAAATATTTATTACTTTCTGCATGTGGCTAATTAAACAAATAAGAGTGTCTTACTACTGCCAATCCCTTAGAAAGCATTGTGTTATAGTAGAGTCAACAAAGTTTGGCCAATTAGGTCCAAGATAATAAAAGAGAGATGATAATACATCACAATCATAGACCATTTTCATCCCATCTTTATATAGTTAAAGAAGGAACATAGTTAACCTTGGCTGCAGAAACAGCTGATTGTCCCAAATGTGACCGAAAATCATTGCTAATGTTTGGCTGCATATATAACATTTGTCAGAGATCGGAAAGAAATCATTATGGTCAACCACAATAAGAAATAATAGGAGCAGATCTTGAACGAAGAATTACAGCAGGAGCCTCCTCAATAATCTTTTGGTGTCTTCTCTGGACACTGCAATCTCTCTCGTTTAGATGTATGATATTGCCATGTTTGTCGCCAAATATCTACAATTAGAAACTTAGATAAGTGTACTATTTTTGTCAGTACCACGGCATTAAGTGGATAACTTCTTTCCATCTGTCTTTTATATCGTCTTTTTTTGTGCAAAATTTGCAATTACAAGTAGTAATGGCAAGAATTGCCGAAACAAAAGGGAACAGGTGACAGGCTCTCATATAGAACCAGTAGTAATAGACAAACATATAGGTGAGCCGTCCAACTAATCATCAAGATCTAATGTATACCTGTACTTCTATATGCCTCGGTTTCGTAATATATTTCTCCAACAGGATTGTGTTTATTCCAAAAGATGCAGCAGCTTCTCGTTGTGCCCCAACAAATGAGTCAACAAAATCTTTAGGACTCTCGACAATCCTCATGCCCTAGAGGGCAAGAATCAAGTATTTTTTTAAGCTTCCAAGGACCCAATTCAGGTTATACATATATGGAACAGAAACAAAACAAAAAGAAAGCAAAATAAAAGAACACTAAAATCATGTTTGTTCAATCTCATTTTCATGCAAAACACTAGCATCCACTTTTAGTTGTGGATACATTAAAAAAACATTCCTGATCAATTGTTAAACTTATCAACCTTCTCCTAAGTCCTAAGTGGCTCCATTTGTAACATTTTGAAATTTTAAATCATTTATCTTTACATATTCTCTTCCCCCCCACACACACAAACCAAAACGAACTTATAAACTAAATTTGGAAGCATGCAAACTGAAGAGTAAGAATGGAAATGAACGCACATCTTACACACAGATTTAACATCACGAGTGTCAGTTTGCATGTTCGTCATTACATAAAATCACAAACATATAAACTAAACAATTTACACATACTACAAAGAAATATTATGTAATTAAACAGAAAATAGCTTTTCTCTATAATATTTACACCAACAATAGTGTTAGAAATAAGATTATAACTAAAGAAAGTAGTATCACCTTTCCGCCACCTCCATGAGTTGGCTTTATCAATATAGGATATCCGATCTTATCCGCTTCTAACTTCATCAAATCAATGTCTTGTTCATGGCCATGATACCCAGGCACAAGAGGTACTCCTGCTGCACCCATTATTCTCTTTGAAGCACTGGCATAGTATAAAAAGAAGGTTAAAACCATAAAGATATCAATGTGCAGCATTGAAAATAAGTACAAGCCTGTAAAAACTAAAATTACGAACTTGGTATGCTTTACACCACAGGTAATTAAATGCTCTGTCATTACCTTTTATCACCCATGTCACGAATTGCAGATGCAGGAGGTCCAATAAATGTTAACCCCTCATCTTCACAAAGTTGCGCAAACTCGGAGCTTTCCGATAAGAAACCATAACCTGGGTGGACAGCCTAACTATCACAAAGAAGACAACCCAAACTAAATGTGTGTCTCAGAAATCCCAAGCAACCATGATATAATACGAAAATACAACACCAAATTGTTATAATTTCATCAGAATGAAACATGTAAGTATTTCTCTATGCAAGAAGATACTATCTAAGTCCTAACTTGGTTCAGACGTTTCCATTCGTTAACTGAAAATATTTTTATGAATCAGCTAGTTTAAGCTAAGCACAGGGTCTAGAGAGCTCCCATGTCTAGAATTTGATTTGATTTCTTTAAGCCAAAATGATATGAGAAATGCAAGTTGAGCTCTAGCACCTCGATGTTGTATCGTTCCACTTCCACATCAGCTTCAATAAGAAATTTCAATGATTGTTTTAGAGGAAAAAAGTATTCATACACTGACTTTGGAATTGAGCTGAGGTTGAGACATTCTTAATACCAATCCTAAACTATCCTATTATCAAATATCATGAACTTCTACACTTGATTCCTCTAAGTTACCCTATGTATTTTCTAGTCCGGCAATCCACATGAGAAAACACAGCATTCGTCGAATGGAAACCAAGCTATCAATAATATAATGAACAATCAATAAAACAATTACTAGCAGAACGTACAACCTGCGCGCCGGTTCTAGAAGCGGCTTCAATAATGGAGGCAACGCTCAAGTAGCTGAGCCGAGCCGGCGGCGGGCCAATGCGAACGGCTTCATCAGCCAACTTGACATGCAAACTCTGCTTGTCGGCGTCGCTGTAGACGGCGACGGTTCGAATCCCCAATCGCTTGGCGGTCCGCATAATCCTGCACGCAATTTCGCCTCTATTCGCGATTAGTATCTTTTCGATTCTTCCACTGGTTCGATCAATTGAAGTTGACGAGAATCCTCTCAGTCGAAGAGTTATCGGCCTGGTTCTTCTGCGGATTAGAGAAGCTAAGATCGTCATGTTTTCGAGGCACGCACAACACGCAGTGGGAAATTTAGTTGTGCAAGTGAAGATGTGATCAACTTACAGTAAAGAAGGAAATGAGGAGAGAGAGAGAGAAATGAGGGGAGAGAATATAGATTATGTCTAAATTAAATATTTTGTGTGTATGATTCCCCCTCTAACTCTAGCCTCTAGGTGACTCCTCCCAAGTCCTACGTAGTTGGATAGGTTAACTTATGCAGCGCTGGCGTGGCATGTTTGCCAATATCCCCTACTTTATAATAAAACTATGAAAAATATTATAAATGTGAAAATGGGATTAGATTTAATTTTTATTAAAGTAGATATTATTAGTTGTTGATAGTTGGCTCTACAATTCAAAACCAACTAACGATTCTTCGAGATTGTCCACACATTAATTATAACTCGTAATTAAACTATCGATACAGAGAGGTTTTTTTAAAGGATAATGAGGCGGTGTTAGAAATAAGATTTGGAACAAATAGATTTGTTGTCCCTCATGTTTCAACAAGAAAAATATAATATCCTATTAAGTTTTGCTCAACTGATAGTAGTATTTAAGATATTCTTTCTTCTTGAATTGGGAGAGAGCATGGAGAGGTAGGGGTGCAACAAATCGAATCAAATCGAATATTATTCTAATCAGACTGAATCTGTGAAAGCTATTTAACGATCCAAATCGAATTCGAATTGTGGTCGAATCTTAAATTTGATTTGAATTTAAATACTTGAATAGTTTTACGAATTCGAATAAAATACTCGAATCTATAGAGGAATGAGATGAAGAATGACTAGTCGGAAATTTGTGAAGGAAGGGAATGAAGTACGATAGTAAGAACAATGAACGAGAGAGACAATGTAAAGTAGTGAGAGATAGAGAGGAAAAAGGAGATTGTGACTTACCTTTACACTACTCAAGAGATTAGACTTAGTGCAACACACATATTTATTAAGAGAATGTTGACCTTATTTTGAAATGAACTTGAAGATGGGTCAAATTAACATCAACATATTTAAGATATATTTAAAAATTTAAGCATATAATTTATAATCAACTTAAGAAAATATATAATATAAATATATATTAAAATTATATCATTATTTAAATATATAATCGAATCTTTGCGAATATCGAATCGAATAACATAATTATTAATAAGTATTTGAAAACTAATCGAATCAATAAACTATTTGAATTTGAATTCGAATTGTAAAGTTACGAATACGAATATCAAATTTTGAATACTATTATCGAATCAAATCAAAATATTTGATTTGATTAACACCTCTATGGAGAGGTGTGGATCGAATATGAGATTTCATCGTTTTATAATTTTAGTTACTAAAATTTAAATGGGTTATGGTGTATATACACCCTTATACGTTTATACTGAAGTGCACATACACTATTAAAGAAAGATTATGGGTTGTCATGCCTTTAACGTACCATTAAGTAGCGCAAATCGGTCCGAAATTTACGGATTGTCATGACTCTAACATACATTCCAATTTCCACTACAACCATAAAACCCCTTTCCCCAATTCTCAAATGTCCACAAAGACAATCTAGGTGCCTTGAATATTCTAATTTTCAAAAACCTAACCATTAATTGAATATTATGTGGTTAGGGTTCCTTATGTTTAATGATTGAATTTGAAAATTTTGGTGTTGTTGGTGTGCGAAAGAAATGAACTCAAATTCCTCTAGTGGATCATGGACAAGTACTACAAAGTGACGCTCAAAATAAGAATTGCACTATGAAGGTATTCCAAGATTCTATTTTTATAAAATTGATAGAATGAGGGTCGTCAAAACATCTAGATTGACTTTGTAAATAGTTGAGAATCGAGGCAAGAGGTTTGTAGTTGTAAAAATTGAAAGACATGTTAGGAGTTGTCCGTAACTTTAGATACCGATCTGCATCATTTAATAATAATTAAAGGCAAGACAACCCCTAACCCTACCTTAAAAATGTATACCACTTTGGTATAAAAATATAATAATGTATATGCACCATAGCCCAAATTAAAATATAGGGATTAGCAATCGACTGAATTCGAATATTATGTACATTTTACAAAACAAGACATTAATATAAACAGAGGGAAAGCAATACTCAACTAGCCCAAATTCAATCCCATTGCTTTTGCTAGGCCCAATTAAATTGCAGTCGCTAAATAGTATCAACTTGGGGCTGGCAATATTTGTCCAAATTCCAAAATAGTACCCTATTCCTTTCATTTTGTTTATAAACTTTTCCACACAAAAATTAAGAATATGAATAAGGGTGCATTTACTTTGATAGAAAAAATTTTCATTGAAAAATGATGGATAAAAAAAAGTGAATAAAAATCAATAAGTCTCATTATTTTTAAAGAATTTTGAAAAATTAATTATTTTTTATTATAAAATAGATAAATTGAGTGGAATGTTCATTTAGGGGAATATAGACAAAATGAGTAGAATGAATAAAGTATTTTTCTTAAATACTAGTAATAGTTGTTTGTAACAATAAATTTGAGTAAATTGTGTAATTTATGATAATTAATGCATTAAGAAACTATATAAAACTATAATCTTTAATGATGTGGAAATCGAATATCACGAATATAAAACACACTATGAATGTTTAATTACTAAAATAATAATGTTAAGTCATATATCAACTATCTACTTCACTCGCCATAAACTAAAAATAAATAAATATTTAAAACGTTTAGATTGAATGTAGTGATTAGGTAAAAAATTATAGTAATAGTTTTATTTATACCACCAAATTATCAGAAAGTACCATTATTTCAATCTCGTTCCAATGTTTTGTTACTTGTTAGTGGTGAAAATATTTTTTCATATTATTGATGCTATTTACTTATTAAAGTTGTGAGCACCCCATTTTGGCCGAAGTTGTATACTTGTCGTCATGTGCCTTTCTTTTAGCTGAATGAAAACATAGATGGTTTTTAAATGAATGGTTAAAATTATTATGATTAGTAGATGAATTATAATTGAAGATTAATAAATTTTAATTTATTACATCTAACTATTTTTTTTATCATCCTTTAATTGATTTAATTAATATAGAATTGTGGCCAACCATATGGTGTGGTCGTATTGGAGTATTCAAATATTATGCATGTCTAATAATTGAAGAAAACATATGTTTAAAATCTTCAATGGACACTCAAACGGTGCGGTTCTAATCTGTATGCAGTGAGCTCTTGGGTATGAACCCCACCGGCCACCGCTCCTCCTTTTCATATAAAAAAAAACTCAAAACGATTTGATAACGCTTAATGCAATCTATCATCATGCGTGTGTATTTATTTCATATAATTAAAAAAAAATGCGATGAATACGATAAAACTAACTTATTTCTAATTGTTTTTAGTTTTTTGGAGGAACTTTTCATTATATGCTAGCCTCGCTACAGAAAAAGAAGAAAACCCATCCAAACAAGGAATAATCATTTCCAGCCTTTAACGAACAAATTACGATCTCACCAAGCTTTAAAGTCACCCCAAAACCAACCTCCACCAACCCCGCTTTCAGCTTCTACTTTTGTCCATATCTCTAAGTAATTGCTAGAGGCATTCAATGGTGCAGTTGACTGCACCAAACGGTTCGTTCGTTTGATCAATTTTTAAAAACTCAATTAAATAATAATTAATCAAATCTTAATTCATAAATTTCAATTCAAAACTAAAAAATAATTTTATTGTAACAAAAATTGATAAATCTTAGTTGAAAACTAATAAACCTGATTACATCATTAATTAATTAAATTTAAGAAATTAGGATTGATCGGGTCATACTGTATGATCAACCACACCAGCGTTTTTCCCTAGTTACTAGTCCAACTTTTAATCCCATCTCAACCAATCAGTGTTCGGATTGCAACAGCCGGAAGACTTGTTTGAAATTTCGAAAATTGTCTTTTCTTACCAAACTTATATAATACGAGGTTTTGATCGTTTGTTTTAGCAGATTCGGCCAAACAATGTTTTATCTTATCAGCCCTAATTTCATTTTCTTGGCTGTTAAATTCCAAAGTGAAAAACGACAGTTATCTACTGCTTTTATGTGAGCTTTTCTATTCATAAAGAAAATAAAGTATGTGATGAATACACAAGTATAAGTAAAAAAAATCGAGAAAGAACTTTGTGTAAACGTGTGTTTGATTGTAGAGGCTAAATTTACAATCGATGATGATGTCACACACGTCCGGATTGATCGGACACTACGCAAGAACATGTAAGAGCCCTAGATTGAGCACCAGTGGGGTTGTCGACCGTAGAACCTCTATTGTTCAAGTTAATATGTCGATATCGTCAATAAAAATAAATGAAAAAAAAATACTAGAAGAATATAAGATGAGAAGTGACACAGGTTTGACAATGGTGACAACAAGTTGTGATAATGGAAGGTTGGCGGCGGAGATAGCCCAAACTGGCTATATATCCAGCCTGTGAGAGCAAGGTAAGACGGTGGCGATAGTACAAGTTGGAGCAAGAAATATAAGGTGCGGAAGTCGATATAAAGTGGGAAATTCGTGAGATAGTAAGAGCATTATGCAGGTTTGAATGAACCTATCTAGTTGGCAATTCTAGCATAATTTTCTATAAAAGCACAACTTTTTACAAATTTGCAATTTTAACATGACATTTTTTCATTGGCAATTCAAGACATGATTTTTAAATTCATTGCAATTCAGAGCGTATTTTCAACTTCCGGTGATCGGTAAGATGATTTGTAATTTTTTAGTGACATGGCATTTAACTATTTTTGATGTGGCATTTGACTCATTGCTGATGTGGCATTTATATTTATTTTTACTAAATAATTTTGTTTCTTCTTATACTACAATTTTCTCAATAATTCAAATTTAATCTCAATTTAAATGTCACATAAAAAATAAGTAAATATCACGTCATTAAAAAATTACACGTCATCTATCCGATCACTGAAACTTGAAAATATGCTATAAATTGCAATGAGTTGAAAGGTCATGATAGGCAATTAACCCTAAATTAAAATGTTAAGCTCGTCTTCAGTTATTTCTTCGAGTGATCATTTCAACCATATCAAATTAGTAATGAATTATGTATTCTGAATCATGTCGCTTGATGAAATAATATAATGACTTGACTAGCGTTTGTACGTATCAGTTTATCACTCAAAACAATTAAATAAAATAAATTATATATTTCCTCACATATTCAATTTCTTCATTCGGCTGGCGACAGCTCCATTCAGTCCCTACTTTCACCCACCATTTCGGACTCCATGATAAAAATTCAATTTTATTTTTTCTATAAAATGTGTGCATATTTATATACTGACCACGATTATATAATATAGGAAAATAGAGAGAGACCCAAACTAACTTCCCTATATCTCTTGATTATTGAATCTCAACTGTTACAGGCTCTACATTATTATGCAAAACAATTATCAAGAAACGTATAGAAAATATGTGTTTTGAATATATTTATAAAACAAAATGAAATATAATAACATTCATTTATATTCCATGTGTTTTGATATTAAAAAAAGTCAATAGTATAAAGATTCGTTTTGCTCATATATATCTCAATAAAAGATTAAAAGTACAGTATTGTAATATTAGCAAAAATTTAGATAAATGTTATTTTTTGGTTCGATAATTTTAAAAGTGGGTATTCAACTATACCATTCGTGCAAACATAAATATCAAACATTTAATCCTAATGATCAGTAAGTACCAAATGTATGATATTTGTAAAAATACATACTTCTTCCGTTCATCAATTTATATCTTGTTTCACCTTTTTTTGTGTTCACCAAGTAATGTCCTGTTTCATTTTTTTATCAACATATCCTTCCTACTTTATGTAAATTACTACCATTTGCCATTATTTAATCCACCTAATATTAATTAGCACTAAATTACAACCACTAATTAATTCCTAATTAACCACAAACCCAAAACCCACCAATTAACAACACCTGCATACTCGATCCATTGCAGCCCAAACTCAATTCTCTCATTCTCTCAATCCACATCAACCCATTCTCTCATTCTCTCATTCCATCGATCCCCATTTCAGTGGTTGCCTCACACTTGACATCATCTTCTTCATCAACTCGATCCTATTCTCCCCATTTCCATTTCAGTCATTGTTTCATGCTCTTGCTCTTGTAGATACTCCATGCTCTCCCTTACAAGCTTTTCTTCAATCTCTAGGCATTCTGGTAGTATGCCTTGTCTCCTAAGCTTATCCTTACCCAAATGTAGCTGCTTGTAGTTATTGCTGCCCTTAACCTTGATAATCTCATGGTAACAGCTTTGCAAACTCAAGAAAACATCATTGATCTTGTTCACTGGATACTCATCAAATGCATCATGTACATTTTTTATCAAACCATCCACTGTAGTTGCTTTTTTCTCATCTTTTAGATTCTGTATAGCTCTGAAAAAGTTTAGGTCATTGACATTTGTGTCAGATGAATTAGGTAGTTGGCAACAAGTTGGATATTAAATCCATCAGCTTGTGCCACAACTTGAAATTCAGGATCATTGTTGCTAATGTGTGGTTTTGCATTATCCTGCTGTATGATGATGTGCATTCTGATTTCTGGTGGGCATTTCTGTTTGATGATTGGTACAAGTTGTACATTGGAAGATTGAGCTGTTAAACTGCCTATATGATGAATTTGCATGAATTCTTATAGGATTTTCAAAATAAAAAAAAATATCTGCTTGATAAATACCTCCTTCATGACATGTTTGGTAATTGTTTGCACTAATTTTGTTAACATGGTTCCCTTTAGTTTATTTTTACTGTTTCTTGTTGCTGCCTCCTCATAAATGAATGAGATAATGCCATATTTCCCATCAAATATAACATTTCCATGTGTATCATTACATTGGTCTTCCCACAACTGATAAGAACATTATTTTCTGAATGTGGGTCTTGGATTTGCATGTTCTGTAAGGCACCTTTTCATCTGCCAACTTGTAGAATCTCTGTGTTGTCTTTGTGAGATTGAACCACTTTTCATCCACATGTATAATGTTATACATCCTCTGAACATTGATTCTCCCATTTGAGCTTATTGAACTGAGCATGCTGATGCTCCATTTCAGCCTTGCTATCATATTCTGTGGTGTAAGAAATGGCTTTACTGCATTGGTATGAGACTGTATTTTTTTTCTGTTTCACCCACTTATGCATCAAAGATGTGCTAATATCAAGCTGTGATGAAATTTTTTTGAGGCTGCTCCTATCTAAAACTGACATATTTCTCACTTTGTCTTCATCAAGCACCCATGTATCATTGTGTGTTGCACCTTTTTTACAAATGCGCCACACACTATTTACATTTAAGTTGAAAAGCTGAGTTGTTTCCTTCTTCGCGCCATAACGAAGCTTCAAGTTCTTGTTGTTTTGTAGCAGCCAATATCCGAGATTGTTTCTTTCAATTTATGTAAGATCGGACCTTCGAGATGCATCTTCCATTTTCTGTTGATGCTGTGAATTAATGAGGAAAGAGAGAGAGAAGTAGGAGCTGGATTTTTTCTCCTCAAATTTGTGTTGCATTTAGCAGCTTGTTGGGAAATTTATTAGTAAGAGTTTTGATGAATTCCAAAACCAACTGACCCCAACCGAGTAGATGTTGCCAGAACCTAATGTTAGTAGGTAGGCTCGTTGTTTGAGCATTGTTAAGATTTTATCTTTACAGGTCTCCAGCGGAAGATGGCAACAAGGCATCACTCGGACAGAACATCAGTTGTAAGAAAGACAACTGAGCGTTCACTTCATCATAATGCAAAAAGGGGGAAGTCACATTCAAGAGATAGAACATCAGTTGTAAGGAAAACAACTGAGCGTTCATCAGATGAGAAGCAGTAAAGGGGAAGAGAACATCAAATGAAAGAAAGCCATCTGAGCGTTCGAACCCAACTGATCAGATACAAGGAAGACAACTGAGTGTTCAGTTTCAGAACATCAGTTGTAGAACTCAACCAAGAAGATCAACAGCTTGAAGATGAAGTCAGCTGAGAGTTCAACTGTTAGTTGTCAGATAAGAACATCGGCTGAAGAACAAGTTAGTTGAAGTTCGAAAGTCTTAACCGACCACTCCTTGTTGGAAGTCTGTTGTTAAGATTTGAATTTCGAAAAGGAAGTCACGTGAGGGTTTGACCGTTCAGTCATTACCCCATTTGGCTCAACACAAGGCTATCTCAGATGGAAAGCAGAAGAGCACAGATGCCATATCGGGAAAGTCTGTAGAGATCAGAGACAAGCCATTGCTTTCAAAGAACAGAGATCAACAGCTCCTCCAACGGCTACTTGATACTTTCCGCCTATAAATAGAGGCCTTCATTCATTCGAAGAAGAGACAAGACACACACGCGAGAAGAAACCAGAGAGCGAAAGAAAGAGCAATATTCTTCATGAGCTGAACTGAATTTAATCTCTTAGAACATCACCTGTTGAGAGTTCTAGAGTTAGCTAGTTTTTGTGTCTTTAGATCGAACCTTGAGAACATCACTTAGTGAGAGTTCGTAGAGAGTTAGATCATAGCTCACTTCACGTTCGAGCTTTTAGTTGGAACCCCATTTTCGTTCACCTGAAAAGGTTTAGGATCCTACTCTTCCTGCAACTGAGTAGATAGGTTGTTTAGTACCCGGAAACTAAACTGTAAGGTTGATAAGTACCCGCAAACTTATCCTTAACGCTTGCTTAGCCCGCGTAAGCTGAGTGGTTTGTCCAGAAGAACTTGGACAGAGTAGTGTGGACTCACAACTCCCCGTGGACGTAGGAGTGTTAGCTCCGAACCACGTTAATTCTCTGTGTGCTTGTGTTTTTCTTTATTCAGTTATTTCTTGCATTCTTTACTGACTGACTAACCAGCATACAAACTGCATCTGCGCATTCTCAACTGTTTTGGTTTTTGACCAACCGTGCACAAAAGTGTGAGTTGTTTTACGAGTTGTTAATTTCCACCACATTCCGCACAGCACCACTCTTCCAGCTGAGGTTGATTACTCAGCTGTGAGATTCCAACTGAGTCTTTTTACTCGGTTGAAGTAATTTTCAAGAGTTTAATTTAAAAATCCTAACTGGTGTATTCCCCCCCCCCCCCATACACCAGTAACTCGTATCGGGACCATCACAGCTGATTGGTTGTATATATAGCAGATTTTAGAGTGATTGGACATGTAATTTAAATTTCCCCCCTAAACAATTCCTATTGTTTCCCTCCTTTTAATATCATCAACTTTCACATGTCATCAAGAATTTGAAGAGTTAATGAAGTGTTTTCTTGTGCTTATTTTTCCTACTTTGCATTTTGTACTTGCTCGATTTGTTTTTATTTGGATGATTGATGTACAGTTTTAAAATTAGAACAAGTCAATAAGCAAAAAAAAGAAGTCGAAGGTGGAAGCTGTATTAAAAAATCGAACAGGTAAGTTAGAAAAAAACAAACAAACAAGCACATCACAAAAAATTCGAACAAGTCAGTGAGGAAAAAAAAATGAGCATGATTTAAAATCGAACAAGTGAGAAAAACGACCTTGGATTTAAAATCGAACTTCAATTTATGATCTAACAATTGAGAAAAACGAGGTTGGATTAAAAAAACGAGCTTCATCGTTAACAAACAAGTCAGTAAATGAAAATCGAACAAGTCGGAAAATAATAAACAATTCAATTTACACACAATACTCCATTACCCCTACTTTTTAACTTTTATCCCATTTAAAATACCTTTTTCAAATTTCTTAATTTCCATACCATCCATAAAATGAGGTATAACTTGGTGAACGGAGGGAGTAAAACTTATACTCTCTCCGTCTACGAATCAAATACCTACTTACCCATATTTTTTTGTCCACAAATCAAATACCTACTTACTCTTTTGTACAACTGTACACTCCTATTTTTTCTTTATTTACTACCCTTTGCCATTGATGGTCCCACCTTCCAACAACTTTATTCCTATTTTTTTATAATCATAACAACTTTATTCCTAATTTTTTGTCAATACCACCATTTTTTTGTCAATATCATTATTTTTTTGTCATTATCCTACTATCCCTACATTCTAACTTTTATCCTACTCAAAATAATTTTATCAGTTTTCTTAATTTCCGTGTTTAAACTCAAATGGATATTTGATTTGTGAACGGAAAGATTAATTAAATAGAAAATTAACACGCGAAGAATTTTTAGGTTAGTTGCGTATCACATTCTATCGTTCGAACATTGGAATATTAAAATACTATTTTCTCAAAAACATTCAACAAAATCATAAACCGACAATCATTTCACATGAGAACGACATGATTCATGTGGGCCAACCTCTCCCGTCATCTAATTGGTGGACGGCCTAAAAACGACACCGTCCAAGCCACCCCAACGGCCCCCACTTTTCTAGAAGTCCGAAACGACAGCGTGCTCGTAAGAGCAAAGCATCCATAGTAAAATTACAAATAAACCCCTAAAGAACTTTTTCCAAAGCCGCCAACGTGATCTTTTCTCCTTTCATTTATTGTTAATTCACCAAATTCTTAAATTATACTCAAATTTTAAATTATATTTTTAAAATACACAATATTTCAACAGAAATTCATTAGATTATTTATTAGGATCATAAGATTCATACTTCTTCCGTACGTGAAGTTTTGTCTTACTTATCCCTTATTATTTATATGTGAAGTAATGTTTTATTTCACTTTATGTATATTTCTAATTCTAAAGAATCTCTCATATTTACATTCAATTGTCATTTGGACCGACACAACCACAACCATTCATTCTATTTAATTTGGAACCACACAACAACAATCACACATTCTTCTCTTTAATTTGGACTCATACAACCACAACTACATATTTTTCTCTTTAATTTTGACCTACACAGCCACAACCACAAATTCTCTTTGATTTTTAATTAATAATCTAAACATATGTCATTAACAATACTCCTACTATCTAACTTTTACCTTATTCAAAATAATTTTACCAATTTTCTTAATCTTCGCGTCGAGCTATCATTATGACATAATTTTACGTACGGAAAGAGTAACAGATTTGCAGCCATAAAAGGTTAAAAGTTTTCTTTAATTGAATATAAGATGTAACCAATTTAGGGACTCAATATGTGAATTGTAACATAATTTGAAGACCGACCCAGAATTCATTCTACTAGTATTAATTTATTATGATTAGATAAAGCTACTATGCGAATTTAGATATACTTCATTTAATAAAAAAATATGTATTATAGTTAAGTAAAGTTATGTGAATGACAACATTCTTTTAGTTGACAATTGTAACTTGTAGTCCAATTGGGGAAATAAAAATGTACAAATAAATGCACTGTCATAAATTAAAAAAATTGACCAAAACGGTGACCAAACACGTCATTTAATTATACGTCGAGATCGTCGTGTCTTTATACTCCTCATTCCACATTTTTATTTTTATTTTTATGTTGTGGGAACCCGCAGTCGCTATTTTTAGTGTGCATTGAGTAAACCCCAGTTCTTTGTGTAGTAGCCTGCAAATCACACAGGACAGATAAATCACACTTTCCAAGTACAAGTGTGACAGATTCGACCTATAAAGACGTTTCATGAGGTTCGAACCTAAAACCTCTCAGTCTCTGACGCTCATTTTTTACTATTAAGCCATCCCCAAGGGTATTCCTCATTCCACATTAGATTAGATTAACCAGTGGTGTTGACTATTGAGTTGATATGGTTGCCTTTTCACTTAGAGCATCCATAGTGAGATTCTTCGTAGACCTAGGTTGATATTTAATTTTGGTAATTTTGATGGGATTTCAATGATTAAATAAATTTAGAATGAAAATTTATAATCGGAGTTAATACAGACTTATGTTAATTTAATGATTGACGATAATTGAATAATTTTGTTTCCTATTTTTTTTTTTTGTATTTCTAATAAATAATTATAAGAATACTAACATAAAATAGAAAGAATTAAAGAATTAAAAACTGAACAATTTTATTGAATTAAAATAAAAAAGATTAAGATAAATACAATAACTAATCTCATTCAATTTTTTTGACGAGTTGTGCACAGACTTTTTTGTGCGTGGTCAATTGCTCCGGATCCATATCGCTCGTTGGTCGCATCAAGAACTTGTGCGCAAACTTCATTTCACTTAGATTGTTCCCCGTGGATATTTCTTCGGCGACGGTCTTCAATTGGCTCACGTCGTCTGTCTTCTTGCTTTTTCCCTTCTTGAGCGATTTCTGCCCGAGAGGACGAGTGTGGGCGGAGGTTGCATTGTTGGCGGATATGTTTGCGCTAGAATTCGAAGTGTAGCAGCCTTCTTCATTGTTCCTCGTCTGCTTCGGTGCAATTTCAGTCTCCGGCGTGCAAAAACTGAGGATATGCCTCAAGAGCTCCCACGACTTCCAATGCCTGAATTATTTTCCATACTAAGCTTGGTAGGAATCCTGGGCCAAGGTATACAGGTCGAGGTTGTTTCGCCTGCTTGCGTGCTCTTTCTTGAGCTGGACATAGCAACCGTTGAAGCGGACAATCTCTTTCTTGGCGCGACCTCATGCCGACTTCATTAGACCCATCTTTCGTGTGGGTGCGGGAGCTATATACTCGTTGAAGTGGACAGTACTTATGTCCCAGAATTGCCTCTGGATTTGAAAGTTAGCGGTCTTCCCGTCACACCCCATATCAATGCAGCATTTAGCAAGCCATAAAATTTTATCGGGTGTGTAGTTGACCCCTCGAACTCCACACTACTTGTTGCCACTGCTTGTTGTCGGTCCCCTTGGTCGCCGCTTTGCCTTTGCGACGAGGGGTGATGGCTCGGCTTCCTCCTCGTCCTCCCCCTCCATATCATCATTGTCGGCGTTGAGGTTGATGCTTCTAAGTCGGTTAATTTCTGAGAGCGGCGTGTTGAACGAACGATATCCACGGGGGGCGCCATGGAGAATTGCTCGAACCTGAGAGACATGGAGAATTGGCCGAATCCAGAAGACGGGGAGAATTGGTCGAACCCGAGAGACGTGGATAATTAGCCGAAACCAGAAGACGGGAATGATCGGGGGTTTGGATTGGAACTTCAATTCAGTGGATACGAGCCATAATTTTGTTGGTACCACGAGTTGAATTGATTTTCGTTATCATCTATTTTTCAACACAAAAAATGAACAATTAAAAGTAGAATTTGAAGAAGGAAGAAAGTGAGAGTGAAGAGTAAATGAATTAAAGGCGTATTTATAGGGTGAAATGGAAATAGCTGTTAGTTTTAATTTTTTTATAATTACAGGAAAAAAAATTGAATCAATGAGGGATCGACCTTGTCGAGATCCAGCGAAAGTCAATTATTTTATTTTGAAATGAATTTTTGTCTCTGTCCTATTATGTTTTACTTTATCTATTTTTAGGTTCCTCTTATTCGTGTTCCATTTTTTTTGGATTAAATTAAGGATTATTAATTTTATTTAAATTGCTAATGTGACTCTTATTTCTCCTAACCACCCTACATTTCATAATTATTTTCTTCGTTTTATGTGCTTTTCACTATTCACTCTCTATATTCATTTTTTTTTTCAATATTTGTACCCACTTTATTTCACTATATTTATAACCTATAAATTATTTAATTAAAAAAATTCATCAACAAACTTTCTACCCTTATTTTTTTTTTCTCGTAATATACGAACCAAAAAAAAATGAGAGAAGAATAACAGACATGAGAATACTATTTTCTTTTGAGACCATATGGATCACAATTCACAAT
The DNA here is from genome assembly GCA_029490685.1 of Schizonepeta tenuifolia. Classification (NCBI taxonomy): domain Eukaryota; kingdom Viridiplantae; phylum Streptophyta; class Magnoliopsida; order Lamiales; family Lamiaceae; genus Schizonepeta; species Schizonepeta tenuifolia. The sequence continues at coordinate 70,806,345 of CM055957.1, read as the reverse complement.
AGCAGGGAAAACATAATCTCCGTTACTTTTTTTGGGGGGGGTAAACCCCCGTTTCTTGTACAGTAAGCACGTAAATCACACTGGGAAAATATAATCTCCGGTACTTCTTTTTTTTTGGGTAAACCCCCGTTCCCTGTACAGTAGCACGTAAATTACATTGGGCACGTGAACCACACTTTCTAAATACATGTGTGACAGGTTCGACCTATAGAGGCGTGTCATGGGGTTCGAACCTGAGACCTTTCAGTCTCAGACGCCCACTTTTACCACTAGGCCATCCTCAAAGAGACAAATCTCCGGTACTTCTAAATATATACACATTTGGTTTAAGTCTTTTTTTTAATTCACAAGAATATACTCCTTACGTCGTTTTATTTATGACATGTATTTATTTTTGGATTGTCTTGTTATTCATGGTTTGTTTTCTTTTTAGGCTAAATTAAGGATTATTTAGGGCTTATATAAAATTGTTAATATGGCCCTATTATTTTCTTTTTTTGACTCTTTATCCACCTTATTTCACTATATGTACACGTTTTATTTCACTATTTCAACAGTGAAATCCACTTTATTTCATTATTTATAGCCTTTTATAATAAAAATAGAAAACATCCAAAAACTCACTTCTATCTATAACTCCTTTCTCTTTAATATTCATGCTTAATAGTAATATGCCATGAATAACGGAAAGGAGAGTATACATTCCATACAATTTTTCTAGTGTTACGGGCTATAGCTATTTACAAATACGCATATGCGTACTTAATCTTGAAAGTTCTAAATGTTTAAAATCATCATAGTAAAAGAAAAACTCATTTCGAGAAGCTTATTTGTACACTATTTTTTTTTTATAATATATATAGCGTTACGTTTAATTCTTGGTTCACTCACAAAAAAGGATAATTTTAGTAAATATATATGTATACGTAGGATTTTTTTTTTTAAAACTTGTATACGTAGGTTATTCGATATTTTATATATATTCCATAAATATTTAATGCACTGTAATGAACAACATCATTTGTGATCATCGATGCTTCAAACAAGACTTGCAAATTTAATCCGTAATTAGTTTATAAACGAGCTTAAAAATATGAGTGTACGCTATAAAATGTCTTTGTATTTTTATTTTTAGTTTATGAATCTGCAACACTATTTTTGATGCGTAATACATTGACATGCTCATGTAGAATAGCTTAAATTACCGTTATTTTGGTATGTACTGACCACTGAGTAAACAACCGTTTGTATATAATAGTTTGTAAACTACTCATAAGTGATAAACCATACCGGAAAAAGGAAAGAAGAAGAATGAATGATTTTCAATTATAAGATGTTTTAGTGTTTTAAATTCGTTTTCATAAGATGTTCTCTGTTACTACTAAACTGTTTAGAGTCACCCAAAAGGAGGAATGTCATTAAATTCTAATGACGAGGCTAGGATAACTTGGGCCCTCTGCAAGTTCGAAAAATTGGCCCTTTATTCATAGTTAAAAAATATAAAAATTGTGAATTAATTATAGTTTGGTAAATCATAATTTATTTTTATAATATTACATGATAAACAAATAACAAAATTTACGACAATCACTTTAAGAGTGTAATTTTTAATAAAATTTAGTAAAAGAAGAATGCAATTAATATTTTTTAGACATCAAAATGCAACTTAGCGGTAATACGCCTTGCAACCATAAAGTTAGAGTTTACGTCATAAGTTGAAACTAAAATAAAAGGAGCGTAGCATTTGTAAAGTTAGAAAAAATAAGAAGGAATTTATGAATTTTATAAGGAGTTGTATTATTTTAGTAAATATTGACAATTATATGATAAACAAATTAAAAAATTAGATAAATTTTTCTAATTTGAAAGGGTTTATGCATAGGATGATAGGAATGACCAAATATATATATATATATATATATATATATATATATATATATATATACTAACAGAAGATAATTTAGACTTGGGAAAAGGCAAGAGGGGAAATTAAATAAAATTTATGGAGTGCTTAGACTTGGATGGGAGTAGGGTTGTAAATGAATCGAATCGAAGCGAATAGTGATGTATTCGATTCTGATTAATGACATTATTCGCATATTTGAATCGGTATTCGAATCGGCTTTGAATATCTTTTTGGATTCGTATTCGATTCGGAATGATATTCACGAATATTTGATTCGAATCGAATATTCGGTTCGTTTTTTAAGTTTATTATAAACATACTATACGAATATCGATTCAAAATTTTATAATTTTTGCACAGTCGATTTGCAATTTTGAAGAAAATTTCTTAAATAATACTTCACCTAATAATCAATTAAACACTCAATTTAATGATAAATATTATATCCAATACATTTTCCTAATCAACACTCAATATAAATTCTAAAAATGTAAATACCGGAAAAAAAGTCGGAGTTTCACTGTTTGAGAAATAAGTTATTATTTTTGTTTTACTTTGACTTTTAGTTTAACTTTTAAATAAATAATATATATATATATGTATACACACATTATATACCGAATTGAATATTTTTTAATATCGAATCGAATATCATGATTTTGAATTCGTATTAATTAATTAATCGAATAAAAAAAGGTATTCGTATGTATATTCGAATCATACATTTTCGAATTTGAATATCATAAATTCGAATTGAATATCGAACTGAGCCAAAATTATTCGATTCACATGTAATCTAAGGTGGGGCCAAGAGGGAAATTAAACAAAAAATTATGGAGAGAATTTATGCTGAGTTAAAACAACTTTTTGACTGTTAATTCTCTCTCATATTAAATTATTTAAAAAATAGAATGGGGCCAACACTGCTTTGCTGTCAGTCTTTCAGAGCCCACGAGTAAAACATAAACAAAGAATTCGCGAACACGAGGAAAAAAGCAACTATGACAATCCCAAGGACAACATCGTCATTTCCCACGAAAAGTAAGAAAGCGTAAAAAACCATTATCAATCGACATAAATTGTTTAATTAATTTATTTTCTATTTAGAAAAATATTTACGCTTCCCTAAAAACAAAATAATATTTATACTTGATGAAATACGTATACTATTATCTGATAATTGGTTTATGATGAATTCGAAACGATCTAAATCAATGAAAAATTTCTGATTGAAATTAATCATGTTTATAGTATAATGAATTAACATTGACAAACTAAGTAAGAGTTAAGCTGGGGTTTGGGCCCATCACTATTTTTTATTCTTTTTATTAAAATCATCAATTACTGAATTTTATGTAAAAAAATTTATGCAAAAGAATGATTCATTACCAAATCAAATCACACAAAATTAATCTTCTCAAAGTTCTACATTCGAATTCTTGGTACGTAGTACATGCTGACAATGGGATTTTCAGTTTGGTTGAGAGCATCCATTACAGGGGTCTTACTAGACCTAGGTTGAAGCATTAAGAAACGTGATTTTAATGATTAGTAGTGTTGAGTTAGACTTAAGTTGATTTTTTCACTATAATGGGGTTGAGTAAGACCTAGATTGAAGCACTAGGAAGCGTGATTTTAATGATTGAATAGATTTTATTTTATTTTTATTTTTTTATTTGTAATAAATATTATAAAAAAATAGTTATTTAAATTAAAAAATTAATAAATGACAATTTTATTCAATTTGAAAAAACTAAAATATAAACTACTTAAAGAAAAAATTATAATAATTAAAAACTGCAACATTACAATAATTAAGAAAAAAAATTAGGATAACTACTCCTCCTAATGGAATTATTTTGCAAGTCTCTTGCAGACATTTTCGTGCCTCTCCTTTTGCTCGAGATTAAACTTCGACGTGTCTGTAATATAGACATCGTACGCTCACTCATCCCTCGCTTGAGCGGCGTCCTTCCCGTAGTTCTGGTTGAGTGTTGACAACTCTTGTGCCGCCTGCTCCCTTAGCGCATTTTTGTCCTTCCTCCCCTTCTTCACAGCTTTCACTCCTTCGGGGCGAACATGTAGAGTGTTTGCATCGCTCGCGGATGTGGTGGATGCGGTGCCGCTAGTAGACAAAGTATACTCGCCGGCTTCATTTATCTTCGTCCGCTTTGGAGCAGTTGGCTTCTGAGGGTTGGTGAAACTCGGAATATGCCTCAAGAGCTCCCACGAAGCCCTATACGAGAACTCTTTCCATGCTTGGCATGGTATAGATCTTGGGCCCGTGTGTACTGATCGAGGTCGTTCTGCCCGCTTCCGAACTGGTTTTCTTCTTGGATGTAGATGCCGGTGAAGTTCTGGATCTGTTTCTTGGCGCGGCCCCATGCGCTCTTCATCGCACCTTTTTCTCTTGGGTAGGCGGGAGCTATGAACTGGTTGAATTGATTCATTATTTTCTCCCAAAACGCGTTTGAGGTTTGGTAATTGTTGGTGACTGCGTCCATCCCGAAATTAATGTAGCACCGTGCGAGGTATTCAACCTCAACGGCCGAGTAGTTAGGACCTCGCAGTGGCTTATTAGGCTCGCCAGATGAGGTCGCGTGAGCTTTCCCTTGCGGCGTGCCTTTCCCTTCCCCTTGGCCGGAGAAGTGGTCGTGCTTGAGGTCGCGAGAGCCTTCCCCTTGCGGCGGGGCGGGGGCGGTGGTGTTGGCTCGTGTTCATCCGATTCCTCTTGTTGGGAATCGCCGTACGCCTCTTCCTCTTCCTCTTCCTCCACTTCAACATCGTCGTTGAGGTTGAAACGTCTGAATCGAGAAGTACCCGCTGGCTGCTGCGAGAATTGGGAGTACCCGAATGTCGGGGGTACTTGAGAGAACCCCAATGATTGCGAGTAGCCGTAAGACGGAGGGAATTGGGAGTACGCCGGAGACTGCGAGAACCCAACCGACGGAGGGAATTGTGAATACCCCTACGGCTGTGAGTACTGCGAGTACCCAGTCGCCGGATGGAATTGGGAGAAACCCGGCGTCTGTGAGAACCCCGGCGACGGGGGAAATTGGGAGAAACCCGACGTCTGCGAAAAAGATGCAAACCCTGCAGAGGCCGAGTATTGGCCGAAACCGAGAGAAAGGGAGAATTGAGATCTTGGATTCGCCGGATTGGGAATTGGATTCGCCGGATTTGGAGATTGGTTCGGTGGGATTGAACCAAAAGTTTGCGAGTACCACGAATTGAACTGGTCGTCAGCCATTTTTTTGTACAAAATAAATTTGAAAGAGTGAATTTTTTTGTAGAGAAGAATGAATGAAGAAAGAAATTTGTGTGGAGAATGAATGAATGATGAAGGGATACATATAGTGAAAAAATGGGATTTTAGCCGTTGGAGAGAGAGATATATCCGTTGCTGCCTTTGAGAAAATAACTGTTGCTGCCTTGTTTAATTATTTTTTTTATCAGAAAAAAAAGAAAAATATATATTGGAACGGACCAATGGAGACACGCCACATGTCCCCATATTGCATCATCGCAGAGTCGAAGCCAGTGTATAAAAAATGACACACCCTTCGCCCCCTCCTTCGACACACCCCCATGTCGAAGCTCCACTGCAGCTTCGACCCAGCCGGGGTCGAGTGGAGGGTGTGTCGAGCCCTTCGACACTGGCCTTCAACCCCCCTCTGCAACTCCCGTAGTGAACGCTCAAAAGAGATTGGACTGTCGAATTCTACTTAAAAAATATAGTTGTAGTTGGCTTCGCTTTTAAAAATGAAAATAATTTAGAATTACGATTTCTTTTTTAAAATTAAATTATTGTAGTAGTATTTTACTATTTTATTCTGTATAGAGAGAGAAGTATTATTACGGGAGAGAGATGTATTACTATTAATTAAAGTTCCTTTTTAGTTGTCTCGTTATTGTTTCGAAGTAGAGGCTTGTGCACACCCAGGTGCATTGCACAGGCAAGCTACTTATGTAACACGTGTAAAGTTAGTTCATATCTTTGTTTTCAAATTAAAGTTTTAATATGAAAACGCCGTTAGTTTATCTGTTAAATAGATAGCTTCCAAGAGAAGCTTTTATTTATTATGTATTTTCCCCCAAATTAAAATACCCTAGTTTGAAATATTCTTTTGTTCATTCTGTATGAACTTCGCGCCTCTTTCTCTCCCTCCCAATTTCTGGTTCACGCCAATGTAATCTGACGGGACCTTGTTCACGCCGATGTAATCCGACGGGTCTCCCTCTCTGTCATCAAACGTGAAAGGTAATGTTTGAATGGTTTTTTCGAGGGGTGGAGGCTTTTTTGTTTCTTATTCACTTATACATATATTGAGTTTTAAGGTTTATATTTCTTCGACAAATTAGGTGCATTCTTGGAGTTTTTGGCTCTGGTTTTTTCAATGCATTCCCAGAACAATATATTGAGTTTTAAGGTTTATATTCTTCGACAAATTAGGTGCATTCTTGGAGTGTTTGGCTCTGGTTTTTTCAATGCATTCCCAGAACAATGAAGCGCCTAAATTAAGTGAGTAAACCCCTTTTCTGAAATTCCATAAGTTTGTCCATTTGTTTGGTTGTTTCGAAACCTCGTTTTTCTTTTCATAGTTTTGTGGATAATTGTAAATTTATTTTTGAAAACCTCTTTCTGAAACCCCTGGAAAATTAGAAGCACTTTTTTAAAACCTGACTCTAATTTATTGAAAGAAACGGACAAAATCCGAAGATGAAGGATCCTTCATCATCAATATGAATTGAATAGATTGTTAATTTCCTGGTTGTTGTTGCTGTTTTTTTTTTTTTTTTTTTTTTGTGAAAATCATTGCAAATCACTATTCCGATCTAATTATCAATTTCACCAGCACACTATGTGATTATTGTAGTGTATATACTGGGTTATTATCGAATAGGTACTGAATATTTCATTTTGTTTGGAATTCTGTTTCTTATATTCTAGTAGAATTGTGCTTGTGGTAGTCACTTGTGTTTGTATTTGTAGGTGCCAATGTGTGTTCTCAAAAACAGAGTGAATATATCATCGAAATTGTTGCTAATGAGATCACCAACTCAATCTCCTTACCTGTACCAATCGAAGAATTGCTTGGAATGATGAAATTATTGAATAAGCTAGCAAAGAGGAAGGTAAATCTCAGTGATGCTAAATATTCCAAAAAACAAAAGGTCGATGGAACTCCAAGCAGTGAAACATCCAACAGAATTGTAGGGAAAGATGATGATATTCCAACGACAGAGAAACCATCATCCCAGGCTGTAAGTGAATATGATAATGATCATCTGTCATGTTTAACAATAATTTTTCAACTTTCACTTCTTTCATTGTGGGGTAATATCTTTTATTACATATTACTATCTTCAGCTAATATACTTTAATAATATCATTGTGAGGTAATAATATCATTCTGAGATTATATATTGTTATGTTTAGGTGATGAATTTGCTGAATGTTGTACTTGATAAATTGAGCGCACTTCATAAAGAAGTGAGGTTGCTACGAGCTGAACGCTATAAGGGTGGTAGGGTCGGTTATATTGAAGAGGAGAGTATTGAGGGAACCATATTTGACTCTTCAATTGAGCTTCAAGCTCTTGTTTATCGTGAGCAGCAAGATTCTCAAAGTAGAGATCTTTCCATTTTGTACGATGTTCAAGAAACAAATGCAAGTGTGTGTAAACCAATTTTCATTCCACACGTTGTTAAAGAAGCAGATGTGATCCAGCTACCTCCGATTCCACCGTATATTCAGTTTTCGAAGCCTCGTTTGCAATCTTGCAGTATGTTTGAAAGTACTAAGCAAAGCCCTCTATGGTGCGCTCAAAATGAAAGCCGTCTAACCTCGTGGTGTACGTCTTCCGCATATGATTGCCAAAGATGCCATGAAGTTAAAGAGGGCTCATGATAAACAGAGGAACAACGAGAGAAAAAATAAGGAGAAGAAGACTGATATACAAGGGCTTCATGGTTTGATGAAGGAGATTAATTCTAAGATAGAGAAAGACAAAAAAGTGGGTGCGGATCAAGTAGAGAATTGTTCTAAAAAGCTGCTGAAGAGAACTTATCTCAAAAACGCATCGTTGCCTTGCAGAATGTTTATAGGAAATGCTTATATCACTAATGAGGAGAGGATTGAGTCTCTGGTTAAGGAAATACAAGATCATATAAAACTAAACAAGTTGAAGGAGAATTTTAAGGGTGATGATGAGTGGGATACACAAATGTTTGATGAAGAGAATGAGCCCAAAATTATCCAGCATAATGAGGGGAATGTGAAGGTAAATGATCAAGAAACAAATGAAAATGAAGGAGAGATAAAGAAGGATGAAGAGAACGACAAGTTGAGTAATCAAGAAACAAATGAAATGAGGGAAAGATGAAAAAGGATGAAGAGAAAGGCAAAGTGAAACAACATGATGCTGAAGAGAAATGTTATGGGAAACTGCCCTACAAGGCATTATTGCCAAATTCCAACCTAAATGAAAAAAAAAGGCCATATCCTCTCATCATCCAATCCAAAAAATCGAGAGATAGGTTTAAAAATTGGTACACTGAGAACAACATAACGGGGTATGGATATTATACTAAGTACATTATTTATAATTTAGTTAATGAGGGAGTTTGTTTTATTATTTCTTAAATTTTTGGTGCAGCAACACAAACACTATTCCTGTGCCTTGATATAGTGGAGTTTTAGCTCATTGGTTTACGCCACTGTGGAGTCTCAATGGTTTGCTAAATACTGCTGTAAGTAGCTTGATTTTTGTGTGGAAATGTACTTATTAATTTTTTTAAAATATAATTGTGCTCAGGTCAAGTTGTTTTCTCACAAATTAGGTTATTGAAGCAATTACGACAATGATTATTATAACTGCGGCTGAGTCTCCACATTTATTCATTGACATCACCAAAACACTCGTAATCAATTGCACATCTATAATCCCTAAAGAAAAAATTCATTAAGCGACCATCGCTATCGGATTGTGTGTTAAAATAGAAAAATGATTCATTGTTTGATTTTTTCTGAAAATAATTTTGCAAGGCAGCCGCATCGGCATTTTCAAGTTTGGTCTTCAATTTCAAACGGGTCATATGATTGTAGGCATCCTTTCTTGTGAAACCAATATTACTAGCTCCACCCGATTGCTTCTCCAAAAATCGACATGCATTGCTAATCTTAATTCCGGCTGAATTTAAGGATTCTATAAGGCTTCTGCTTGCATGTGTCATCTGCCGACATGACCGCAATAGATAGCTCTGATCGTGAGTAATCAATTTATGGTTGTGTTCTTTATCAAATTTCACAACTTTCCATGGCTTATTCTTCTCTCGAGCTACACGTAAACGAGCTTTGCAATCAGTCCTATGAACTTGCTTTTTGAAACTAGGAAATCATTCCACATTAGTTGCATGTATACTCTGACCATGGCAAGAACAATTATATGTTTACCAACAAATTTCTGTGGTTATATAGAAATAATCTTGTGTCCCTTTCCTGACACTGAACCCTTTCAGCCTCCCATACTCACAGTACAACATGTAGGCCTGCTCAAGGGAATCAAGTATCAACAATAGATCCAACTTCAATCCTTTTCTCAATGGAATTTGATAAAGAAATTAAAAATTCATCATCACATACGCCATCCTCATTGCCTCCAGAACCATCTCCCCCATCTTCATTAATACGAAAACCATCCCCCCCATCTCTACCATTTTTAACTTCATCATCATCATCATCATCATCATCATCATCATCACTAAAGGAATCAATTGACTTTTGTTCATGAGCAATTTCTTCTTCAGGTGGAATTGGTTGTAACAGATGAGCTGCTATTTCATCAAACCACATCTTGTAGAAATCGTCATCATTATAGATGGATTGTAATAAATTGCAGTCTTCAGGATTGAAAGCAGAATTTAGGTCGATATCCATATTTTTCTAAAATTTTACACAGATGAAAATACATAAATTTAAATGATGGTAGTGACATACGTATAAATTGCTTAATTGCACTACTATCGCACAAAAAAACACCATAATATAAACCCCTTGAAGAAAATTATTTTTAAAATTAAAACATATGCGGTATACAATCAAAAATGCAGACTTCAGTTCTGCAAAAAAAGGCAAAAGAATAATTAATAAATTTAATTACCTTACAATATAGATTTAAAAGTGAGAAAATTGCTTAAACCCTCAACAAGTTAAATTAAATTATCTTGCATATACAGTATTTTAATTTTAGGGTTATAGTTAACAAACCTGTTTTAACACCTTCGTTCTACACAGAGCAACGTTATTAAACATCTAAACCACCAATTCACATTCGAAATTTGGGAATCTCATATCCTGGAAATAATCCAGATGAGATTATGAAGAATTACCAAAATAAATTGCAAACCAAAAAAAAAAAAACAAATTACCTTCACATCGAAGCCTTGATATTAAATTACTACAACTACACAACATGAACTGATTTGTAGAGCAGAGAAACGAAAAGCAGCAGAGTGTATGAAATTTTGGATAGGCGCGGATTTCATACGAGAGGGAATGGGGCGGGCAGGATGGACAACATGTAATGGAGATAATATAAATTACATCAAATGCCCTCAACTACTAAAAATTTTGAGGACAAAATAGTCATATTACCGTAAGGAGATGAATAGATATTTGACGATAAGAAGACGGAGTTAGCCTATCAGGGATCAATAATAAATAATAAATCCAATAATAATAAAAGTGATCACTTTACACGTGTCACATATTTGAAGTGCTTGTGCAATGCACTTGGGTGTATACAAGTCAAAAATTTGTTTCGACCTAGAGGATCGATGCGGAGTCAGCAAACCACAGCGCAGCGAATACATATATACATACAATTAAATATACGTATATGCTTCGCTCAATTAACAGCAGCAAAAGCAAAACAGAATTTATTTCGAAGAGAGCGTGTTGTAGAGAGAGAAAGACAAAGTGAAAGATCTGAAAAAGCAAATGGGGTGAGTGCAATGAGAGAGAAACTGAAAAGCAGTTCTACTGTCTCTTGTCTTCTATTTTATCACAGCAGCCAATCAATTCTACATCGGTTTCGTTTTGCCTTACGCAGTAAGTTTTTTCTCCTTTCCTTCTTTGTTTTTCGTCTTATCTAATTGTTATGTAAATTCAGTCAGAGTTCGTAGATGCAGCATTTATGTTTTGTTGACTTAGTTCATGAGTTTTATTTTTCAGTGGTTTTGTGAAGAATTTTATTTTGTGATCGTGGAGTTGCTTCGATGATCTGAATTTTCACTTTTTTCCTCAATCATAATCAGATCCTGTTTTAGCGAACTATGAGTTTTGACCATGTGTTGGCAGTGTTAATATAGCGGCCGCAGTTGTTGATTGAAAATATTTTCGCATAATTTTTATTTACACTGTTTTTGTTTTAATATTTGTCTAATTCATGTTTGCAATATTGTCCAGGTGAAGAATGTTTTTGATGTATTTTTCTGTCGAGAAGGCCACTGTTTTACTTGAATCATAGGAGAGTTGGATTTCTGTTTTAAGGTACTTTAGTGCCCTTGGTTTGATATCTTAGTTCTCCGAATTATTTGTAAAATTCCTCAACTCATTATTTGAATCTTTCATCTTTGGCTAGGTGCAGAGCTAGAAAAATTACTCTGAATTCTGACTATTTGCTCTTGAATCGAGTGCTCGCAAAATATTTGTTGTGTATTTCCCCCCACTGAATCTATTACCTCGGGGGTGGTGTTACTTTGGCAAGCTTATTGCTGATTCGAAAGCCTGCAACTTAGTCAGCATCACATTGAAGGATGGCGAAGTTGTCGCATGCAGAATCCAAACGAAAGTATTCATGGTGGTGGGATAGTCATATTAGCCCCAAGAATTCAAAATGGCTCCAGGAAAATCTCACAGGTATAGTTTATCTGTTGATTGAAATTATTATGAAGGAACATGTGTCGAAAATTATGTAGCACTTCATTTCAATGTTATGTAATCATCTTTTCAAGAGCCTTTGGAGTTAATTTTTTTGCTTGTATTTATGTTTATGTTTCTATTTACTTCCAAATCATGAAAATTCTGAAAGCATCTTACACTGGCTTGATATAAGAAGACGATATTCATTACATGCACTAATTTCCATTTCAATTGCATCCATGGCATTTGCCTTTAAGTACAAATTGTGTTTTGTATAAAACTCTAGTTTCATCTATCTCCTCAAAGTCATTTATGGATTGTCTCTGAACCAGCCAGACGTTCTTTGCAGTCGTATTTTAAAACGATTATTTTTTATCTTATCTTTTGATGCATCTAATGATGCTTTAAGCTGTTCTTATTTGATGCATTAGAAAATATAAAATTTGTGCTTGTTTTATCATCTAAGTAGTGTCTGGTTGTTTGATAATTTTGTGATTTCGTAGATGTGAAATTTGTTCAGTTATTGTTGTCACTGATGCATCACTGTGGAAGAATTTAATACATAAAACATGCGTATTTGCGTTTTGTGCTTTTGTAGATATGGATGTCAAAGTTAAATCAATGATAAAGCTCCTTGAAATGGATGAGGACACCTTTGCGAGAAGGGCAGAGATGTACTACAAGAAAAGACCAGAGCTTATGAAAATGGTTGAGGAGTTTTATCGAGCATATCGTGCACTGGCTGAAAGATACGATCATGCAACTGGTGTGATTCGGCATGCCCATCGAACTATGCCAGAAGCTTTTTTTGCTGATGAGTCACCTGCTAGTTCTGTTTCTGGAGCTGATCCTAGGACACCAGACTTGCCAACCCCGGTAAGTTATTATGTGGAATTCATCAGATGACATTGTATCTCTAGGGTTCTGTTTTTTCTGATTCTCGTGTTGTCAAACAGATTGAGGAGTTCACTGATGATTCTGATAATGGAACTAGAAAAAGGACTTCAAAACTGTTCTCTGATTCATTTGGGCCAGTTGAGCGGGTGAGGAGAGGTCTTAATTTTGATGAGGCAGAGGACAAAGAGGAACACACATTTAACAATGAGAATAACCATGTTTATAGTAAATCATCATCAAAATTGGACCGAGAAAGTGATTCTAAGGAAATTATAGCATTGAAGGAAGCCATTGCCAAACTGGAAGTTGAGAAAGAAGCTGGCAGCGTTCAGTATAAACAAACTTTGAATAAATTGTCACAGCTTGAGACAGAAATCTCTAAAACCAGAGAGGATTTTAGTATGCTTAGAGATCATGCAAATAAAGCTGATATTGAAGTTGCCGCGCTGAAGGAATCTCTGGTGACATTAGAAGCTGAAAAGGAATCTAAGCTTCAAGACTACCAAAAATGCTTGGATAAGATATCTGAGTTACAGACTACTGTACGTACTGCTCAAGATGATGCTCAGAAACAAAATGAAAGAGCTAATAGTGCTGAAGTTGAAGCACAATCTTTGAAAGGTGAACTGGATAAGTTAGCCGTCGAGAAGGATATCGCTCTCAATCAGTACATGCAATCGCTGAAGATCATATCAAACCTGGAGAGTAAATTACGACTTGCTGAAGAAGATTCATTAGGGTTTAAAGAGAGAGCTGAAAAAGCGGAAAGTGAAGTTAACAGTCTGAGGCAAGTTATTTCCAAATTGACTGAGGAGAAGGAAACTGCGGCTCTGGAATACCAGAAGTGCTTGGAGACAATTTCTAATCTGGAGCAGAAACTCACATTGGCTAACGAGGAGGCGAAGCGCCTCAATGGACAGATAGAAAATGAAGTTTCCAAGTTAAAAGGTGCTGAGGAACAATGCCTAGTGTTGGAAAGATCAAACCAGTCTCTTCACTCTGAGTTGGAATCTTTGATGATGAAGATGGGAACTCAATCTCAAGAGCTTACTGAGAAGCAGAAGGAATTGGGGAGGCTTTGGGCTTGCGTACAAGAAGAAAGATTGCGCTTTGTGGATGCTGAAACTGCTTTCCAAACTTTACAGCACTTGCATGCGCAAACTCAGGAAGAGCTGCGAGCTATGGCTTCTGAGCTGCAGAATAGGGCTCAACTTTTGAAGGTTGCTGAGACCAAAAATCAGAGTTTGCAAGAGGAAGTTCTAAAGGTCAAGCAGGAGAACAAGCATCTTGATGAGCTAAACTCATCTTCTGCATTATCAATAAAGGATATGCACAATGAGATTTCTAGCTTAGCGGAATCAAAAGGAAAACTCGAGGAGGAAGTTGAGCTACGCCTTGACCAGAGAAATGCACTGCAGCAAGAAATATATTGCCTGAAAGAGGAACTAAATGATCTGAACAAGAAACAACTTTCATTGTTGGATCAGGTACATGCAGTAGGCTTGAATCCAGAATCCTTGGGGTCATCGGTGAAGGAATTGCAGGATGAGAATTCTAATCTGAAGGAAACTTCCCAGCGGGAAAGCATCGAGAAAGCAGCTCTCCTGCAGAAACTGGAAATCCTGGAGCAGCTTCTCGAGAAAAACTCACTCTTGGAGACCTCCCTTTCTGATTTGAATGCTGAATTAGAAGCTGTTAGAGGGAAGATAGAAGAACTAGAACAGACTTGCCAATCTCTTATGAAAGAGAAATCTACTCTTCTTGATGAGAAGGCAACTCTCATGACACAATTTCAGGAAACAAACAAGAATCTAGAAAAACTCTCAGAGAACAACACAATTCTAGAAAATTCCCTTTCTGATGCACACCATCAGCTTGATGCTTTAAAGGCTAAATCAAAAATCTTGGAAGATTCCTGCCAGTTACTTGTAAATGAGAAGGCTGATCTAATAAGTGAAAATGATGGTTTAACTTCTCAGCTGGAGCAGACTCGGAGAAGCCTGGTAGATCTCGAGAAACTTCATGGAGAACTAGAAGGAAGATGTGAGCATCTGGAGATCGAGAAAAAATCAACTCTTCGCAAAGTTGAAGAGCTGCAAATGTCATTGGATGGGGAGAAGCAAGAACATGCAAACAATACTGAGATGAGCAAAGCTCGAATCACTGAGATTCAATCTGAGATGCATGTTCTGCAAGCAGAATGCAAACAAAGGAAGATGGAACTCGACCATGTGCTTGATAGTGCCATAGCTAGTGAAATTGAGATATTCGTCTTGCGCACGACTGCCCAGGTGCTGAAAGAAAACAATTGCTCCTTGCTTAGAAAGAATCACGAACTCTTTGAAAAATCTAGTTTGTCAGAAAGGGAGATCTCGCTGCTGGAGCATAACAATCTCAGGCAGCAATCTGAAATCAGATCGTTGTCAGATCATGTAAGCAGTCTGAGGTCAGGGACCCGTCAGTTATTGAAGGTTCTCAGCATTGCTGAAGATTTGTCTGCTGATAATGTGGAACTAGATCAGGCTTATGTCAGCCAGCTATTATGTAAACTACAACATTTGAAGAATTCACTCTGTGAAGCTGAGGAAAGAAATTTGGAGTGGTCTGTTGCCTTCTCCGTCCTTGTCACATGGATTCAGCAACTGGGATTGCATTCAAAGAATGTCGAGGTGGAAAAAGACAAACTAGAGCATGAGTTCAAGATCAGGACTGATCAAGTGTTACAGTTGCAGAGTGATGCTTCTACACTCCTTGAGTTGAATGAAGAATTAAAGTCAAAATTGAGGGAGGAAGACCACAATAAGGAAACCCTGATAATCCAGATCGAGAATTTGAACTTAAAGCTAACAGAAATGCAAGATACATGCCAGGACTTGCAAAGAGAGAAATTACTAAGCTCTGAGGAGAATAGATCCTTAATGAATAGAATCCTGCACTCAGAGGAAAAACATTATGTCCTGGAAGAGGAAAATTATGTTTTATGTGACAAAGTCTTAGCTCTTGAGAACCTATCCTTCATCTTCCAAAGCGTTGCTGACGAGAAACTTAAAGTGTTGAGAGAAGTTGGTGATGACCGAAATGGACTAAATTTGATGAATGCTGCTCTTATTGGAAAGTTGAGTATGGCTGAGGGGAGGTTTGAAGAATCAAAACTCGAGAATCTTTATCTCAAGGAGAGGCTGCAGAAGACAGAAGCTGAGTTTAACATTGTAGCAACAGTCAAAGATCAGTTCAGTATTGAGATTGACAATGGAAAGGAAGTTCTGCATCAGATGGCACTAGAACTTCAGGAGGCAGAAGAGAAGATATGTTTAGCAGATAAAAAGAAATTAGAGTTAAATAAAAGTGTGGAAGATCTCAGAATGGAATACAATGAGGTCAAACTGGCTCGAGATCACCAAGAGACTCAGATCTTTAAACTGTCCACAGATAATGACCATTTGAGACAGGAGAATAATTGCTTGCATGAAGCAGCTCAGAAACTGGAATTTGGTCTGCAAGTATTGCAAGATAATCATAATAAGAGTAAACTCCAAGAAGAGAATTTGCATTTGCAGCTGGAAAATAAAGTGAATGAGATTAATGAGTTGGAGGCTCGGGCTGCTTCACTTTTTGGTCAATTGCAACATTCCATGATCAGTCAGGTTCTTTATGAGCAGAAGTTTTATGAGCTTCATGATGCATGCCTTGACTACATTAGTCAAAATGAAGGACTCAAAAATCAACTCGATGCATGTGGTCCGGAGATTGTATCATTGAAGGAATGTGTTTCATCCCTGGAAGACCAAACTGATATACACATCAAGTTTCAGAATCCTGAAAACGATGATATGCAGGTAATTATTGACACTAGAATCTTTTCTGATTTTCAACAACTATTTCAAATTGATAAATGTCTCCTTTCAGTTCAATTCAACAACTTTTTGAAGTTCCGGGACAGCCTCGCTTAGGATAATTAAAACTTTTTATTTACCATTGTCATAGATTTCTTGTGCTATATCAGCTGTTTTTTAGCTTGTTTTCTGCTTTCCGTTCCCAGATAAGGCTCTTTGCCTGCTATTAGAGGTCTTTGGATATAGCACGTGCAAACTTCTACACTACTGCTTGCTTTTGCTAGATTTATATATATATATATATATATATATATATATATATATATATATATATATATTAGAATGAGTGTAATGACAGTATGGTGGGACTCGTAGAAATGAGTATATCTTGTCATGGCTTATCCTGAGAAGTACGAAAGCAATGTAAATTAAGAATCATAAATGACGGGGATTCTTGATGCAAGTTTTGATTATCGTTGTGGTTGAGCATTTAAGTCTTGCACGTTTATCTTGAGGAATTTTTTCCTTTCATCGTGATATTTTAATTTTTCTGCCCATGACATCTTTTGGCTATTTCTGTGCTGTTGCACAATTTTTTGTAGGAGGCTCAAGGTAGTGACAATCCACCTGAAAGCATTCTAAGTGAAGACGAGAAATTGCCGACGCCAGTTTCTGACTTGCGTGATCTCGGGGTTAGGCTTCAAGCGGCTGTGAAGGCAGCAATTGAGATAAAGGAGCTAATGTTGCAGGAGAACATTGATCTGCACTCCAAGCTGGATCAGTCGTCAAGGCAAATTGAGTCGCTACAATCTGAAAGTGGGAAGCACCGAAGAAACAGGAGGCCTACATCCGAAATCACTGAGGAAGATAATGCACTTTTGACAAAAGATATCGTTCTTGATCAGGTCTCTGATGGTTCGTATCGCTACAGCAGGAAAGAAGCTGATGATGTGGATCATCAAATTGTTGAGTTATGGGAAACTGCTGATCCAGATGGCACCGTAGGTCTTTCTATTGGCAAGTCGAACAAAACGATTCCTCCATCCACCACCAAGACCACTGATTTTCATCGTTCTAGATCAACGAGGAAACAGAAAGGCGGTTTCGGGGCGTCCTCCAATGCACTGGATGAGGACTTGAGTGTAGACAAGTTGGAGATCTCCAGAAGATCTACTGACTCCTTTCAAGAAGGGAACAAGAGGAAGGTCTTGGAGAGGCTCGATTCCGACGTTCAGAAACTGGCAAATCTTCAAATCACGGTTCAAGACTTGAAGAGAAAGCTCGAGGTTACTGAGAAGGGCAAACGTGGCAAAGCTGTCATCGAATGTGAGACGTTAAAGAGACAGCTCGATGAAGCTGACATGGCCGTGATAAAGCTGTTTGATCTGAATGGCAGGTTGACGAAAAGCATTGATGACAGGTCTTTCTCAGACTCAAAGTCCTCGTTCGACTTTGAAGGAGAGGAAGGTGCTAGGAGGAGGAGAGTGTCAGAGCAAGCACGGAGAATGTCTGAGAAAATCGGAAGGATACAGTTGGAAGTACAGAAGCTGCAGTTTGTTTTGCTGAAACTAGACGACCAAAAGGAAGGGGTGTCGAAGATGTCGGAAACGAAACGAAGAGTCCTTTTGAGGGATTATCTGTATGGAGGC
Source organism: Schizonepeta tenuifolia (assembly GCA_029490685.1). Classification (NCBI taxonomy): domain Eukaryota; kingdom Viridiplantae; phylum Streptophyta; class Magnoliopsida; order Lamiales; family Lamiaceae; genus Schizonepeta; species Schizonepeta tenuifolia. The sequence continues at coordinate 70,788,135 of CM055957.1, read as the reverse complement.
GGGAGAAAAACTGGGCAGAGGCGTAAGAAGGGGAATTTTTGTGCATGCGTTCAGCCTTCAACGGTTGAAGATTGAGATTATTGAGGCCTAATAATTTGAGGGATAGCTATGTCTAATGCAGTTGTTTTTTTTTCCTTTACATAAATTACTTCTTGTGTTAGATATATTGTGTCCGTATCCAGTCACTTTCGTTATTAAGCATTGTACATTTGATATTGAAGTGAGGATAGTTGTACTTAAGTTTAGTTCTTTAGCCTCATGTTATGCATAATAAGAGATCACATCTACACGAAGTTTCTCGATTCTGTTTTATCGGTGGTAAGGGTGGGTATTCTCTTGACCAAAAGTCTCAAGTTTTAATCTTACCACTATCTTGTGTGTCGAGCTTGTTCCTTCTCCACCACACACCTCCATTAGTGGTAGAAGGTTATCTTTATAATAAAATTAATAAATGAATAAATTATCGCATTTTATGTCACTAACGTATGAATAAATTTGAGTTTGATACAATGACAGTCGATAGAGATGAATAAATTCATATGTAGAGTTAATAAAAATGAATTTAGATTTAAATCACCCATAAATTAGGTTTGGGAACGTGATGCTAACATCTTTATATACATTTTCTGTTCAATTTATATTTAAAATCTAAATGTATAGATGCGATAATTTTAGATAATATTATAATCTTATAAATTTGATGCCATTTTTGCAAAAACTAGTAGTTAATTTGTTCAGAAACAATTTCTCCAAAAATTGAAATGAATGCACGTCTATGGTGTACCGACTCATTTTCTGCTGCAAACAATTTTTTAAGATAATATTATTTCTCAGAATTCATTTTCTGCTGCATGCATACATGGAAACAACTATAAAATCATTAAAATAAAATAAAATTTCATCTAATGAAATCCTGAGAATATATATATATATATATATATATATATATATATATAGCACCATGTCTAGATTATAGATTTCATGCAAAAAAGAAAAAGAAAAAAAGACACGGTAATAAAATATAAATAAAATTTCTCCAATAACAGTAAGAAAACCAGTAATCGCCAAGATCCAGTCATATGGGCAACGGAAATCTGCATATGATACCCTAAAATTGTGTAAATACCCTCTTAAGAAAGGAGTTAAAACCATGATATTCAATTAACAGCAATTTAAACGAATTCAATCATTATTAAAAAGATTATAGCTCAAAGGGTCCGAATTCTTGTTGTCAGTCAAGCACATAAAACCTTTTCTTTTCTAAGCAACAAATGCTTAACCAAATTGTCCCTAACATCTCTCCCTACTGGATCAATTTGCTTACAAATTTGTCCTTTATAGTCAGAATCATGATGAATGGACAAGGCAACGTCGGGATTCAAGCTATCTCCACAATCAATAATGATATTATGCAGTAAACAACATACCAAGATGATACTAGGTAGTTTCCTTTTGTCGGGCCTCCACATTACTTTGTTGAGGATTCTCCAGCCACCCTTGAGTTGCGAAAATGCCTTAACCGCAGCAGATCTTGCAGTCTCAAGAGCCGGATTGAACTCTTGCACGGAAGAAGTGGGCTCATCGCCTTCAAATGGAGTTACAAGCCACGGAAGAAGAGGGTAACTCGCACCACCAACAATGTATTCTCTAATCTCTTCACCACCCGACAGTTTCTTAATGTTTCCATTCAGACGAGCGCCACTTTCACAAAGTTTGTAGAAGCCAGAACACTTTAACAGCCGGGAGATAGGCATACCTCCAGGCCACCCCGTCACTATGTCCAAGAATCGCATCTCAAAGTCGACAACACCCTGCACGAACATACTGTAATTTTTCTCCTGATCACACCAATCATCCGATGTTTGAACAGCAGGAAGGGTCATGACAATGTGAGTAGAATCTATTGCTCCACAGCAATTAGGCAATCCACACGATGCTTCAAAACCAGATACGGTTCGCTCCATTCGGGTCGAGTCAGGCCACTTGAGGTGATGCCTAGCACGCTCTTCCATTGCCTCAATAAATCTCCAAGTAACCTGGGAAACTGTCGATTGCCCCACTCCAAAGGAAGCTCCGACTGAAACTTGAGAGTCACCAGAAGCCAATCTTCGTAAAGCAATAGCAACTTGCTTCTCGACACTTAGAAGTCTTCCCTCAATGTTGATGAGTCCTGAAGGAGGTCTGGAGATAAGATCTTCCCTTACAAGTGAACAGATGTACTTGAAAGTTTTCTTCGAAATTCGAAAAAAATGCTTGAATCCTTCGTCCTCATCAAGTGGAACATCTGAGAATGCAAAACCAACAAAAATCCCCAATGCCAAGGCATGTCTCCATGAGAATCGAACAAACGAACGAGGAGTTAACTATAGTCAATAGTTTAACCGCAATTCTCAGGATAAAGCTTAAGCTAATTTGATAGCCTAACTTCAAATATCCCATACTTTCAAACATAAGAATACACCAAAATAATCATCCCAGCATTTTCATCACTACTTTTAGAGCATCACTACAACATAGTAATGCTCAAAAGCTACTGTAAGCACATAGTATAATTTACCAGCAAAATAAAAGAAACAAGAAAAAACAATCATCTAGCAGAAATATAAATTATAATATGCTTGCCAATCACGCTACCAAAACGCAATTCGAAGAATTGAACAAAAGGGTTATCAAATTAGACAATCTAAAACACAAAATTATGACATAATTGCAGCGGATATGCTACCTACCAAAATGCAATCTTGATGATTCAAGAAAGGGTTTTTTAGCAATCTAATACCTAAACTTCTATAATGTATGGGGAAAACCTAAAAAAAGAAAAGAAAGAGGATATGCAGAATGGTTACCTGAATCAGAAGAGTTCTTCTTCCAGAAAATATCCCACCATTCGGTATCAATAGCTTTATTATCTACTGGAACTGACTTATGATTAATCTTGTTCTTGTTTTTCTTCTTCTTTTTCCTTCCTTTCTTCGAATCATTCTTCAATTTGTTGGGTTTTTTCGGCGGAGCCATACACGGCTGCTCGATTTCTCCGGCTAAAAACAGTGAAGTGGAAATTGTTTTACATTTGATTTGATTTTATTCGTAAAAACTGAAATCGTTCAAATCTTTTTCATTTTTAGATGAAAATTATTGAAATCGCGTTTACCTTCACATAAAAAACACGTAAACACGTGCTTCAACGATATTATAATTTCTTTTTTTTTTAGAACAACTGTATTATTCGTAAGTCGTAACTAATTTAACACTAATTTATATTTTGACTAAATTTTAACCGGCAATTTTTTTTGTAAAGTCAACTCGACCACCATCGCTTTCTTTTACTTTGTAGCTAACATACAGTCTTTTAATAATCTGCAATGTATCTTTGATTTTATTCAGTTGGTTTAAAAATAAAAAAAAGTATTAGCGAAATATATTTCCAATATAAAAACGCTGAATTGCATACAAATAGCTAAATGAGTACAAATAAAATCAAGTTGAATCTATTATCTTCATACCAAGAATTGAGGTGGTTTGCGTTTCAGACCCAGCAACATTTCGTGAAACATAGTACTCCACTGGTTTAATTTTCAATTATAATTTTCTTTGTAATTTAAACATACTCAATTTATAACTACAGTATGTTTCAAAAGGTAGGAGTTAAATTGCAAATTAGGAAACATGGTTTTGTTAATATGAGATTAAATTTGCTATTTAATAAGTTGGCTTAGAAATTAAGCACTGAGGCCTACGACTTTTTAATTGTGATATAATCCCTCCGACCTTTAAAATTATATACAGTTTTCTTTTTGACAAAAAATTGGGTGGAATTATTCCATCATGCAACACCTGTGCCACCCGACCCAACCCGACCCGATCCGGTTGACCCGAGTCAATCCCTTTGACTGTTTCTTTTTTTTCCAATTTTTTTTTTAATTTCAGTTTTTTTTTACCCTTCTTTTTTGTTTGCTGCTTTTTCTTTATTCAAGATTCGAGCGAGGAGAGCCGAAGACCTCGGAGCGAGCCGAAAAAATCCTAATTATTGCCCGCCGATTATCCTTATTTTAGTAATCGGAGCAAATCGGAGCCGAAGGCTACGTCGGGAAAAAGAAATCTGGAAATAAAAAAATCTGAAATTTAAAAAAAATTACTGTAGGCGCATGGATCTCACGCACGGGTCGGGTAGGCGCGTGGGGTGGGCCGGGTCAGGTCGGGTTCCGTGCAAAGGGTGCAAACTTATGCACAAGAGTGCATCTCTTTCCTTTTTCGTCAATCCCCAAATTTATGCATAATCCATTTTAAAAAATATTTTTCTCACTTATTACCCTAATAACTTTCATATAATTATATTTTGTACTACATTGGTCAACCCAATTTCTATCACTTTTTATCCTTAATTCTATTTTTCTCCTCTCATGACCACTTTTTTTTTTGGGAGGGAGTCTTTTAGCCATATATATACCTAATCACAATTTCATAAGAAATGAACTTTATAATAAATGGACCACAATCTTTATAAGAAATTGAATATCATATCCATACTCGTTAAAGAGTATGGGCCAAAATCATTCTAATTACATGGTTTTTGACTTGTAATTTTAACTCAGATTGAATATCATATCTTCTTCTACCATTTGCATTTTTACTAATAATACCATGTTACTATATACTATTTGAACCTCGAATTGAATCGTCTGAACATTTATTAAACAACACCAAGTCATGAAAACACTAGTTTTAAAAACTTTTTAAAATGATCACGATGTAATTACACAATAATCACTCAAAAAAAGAAATGACAAAAATCCATTTTCTTTTGTTGACTTGCAATCTTAACTAATACATACATACATATACATATTGCGAAAACATTGTCGCACTATAGAGGAGGGGAAATTTTTGCCTTCCCACTTTTAACTCACTCACTCACATTAATTATTAATTTCAACTTTATTCAAATCTCAAACATTGTTGCTATATTTTTCATCAGAAGTGTGCGGTTTGCACGTGTGAAGCATGTAATTGCATGCTCCCACAGCCTCTCCCACCGTCAAGAACATCCATTCCTGCCCCAATGTTTCTAGAAACTTCGATTTATCCATCTTCTTCATCACCTCTGCAACTGGATTCACCAGCACCAACTGTTTGTTTTCATAAAAAAAATTGAATTAATTCAGTCTTATATAAATAATCATATTTCAAATTAACTAGAAAACATATACTATAATTTAAATTCATTGAATTGATTGATTAATTAATTAATTACCTTGAGCCCTCTTCGATCAATGATCTTCTTAACCTCTTCCATCATGCTAATCCCACTTGTATCAATATTTGCTATAGCTGAAAATCATGTACTATATATTTAGCCATATGAGATCATAAAAAAAAATAATTTGTGTTCACAAAAATTAACTAATACTACTTACCACTCATGTCGAGTACAACATACTGTAATCCGATTTCATCACATGATTTTATCCTTTCTTCTTCGTCGTCGATCCATCTCGAAATCCTAAAGAAAAACCAAGAAAATTGATCAAAAAACATTTTCATTTGATCAATTTTCAAGCCATGCTATATTGTTTGCATCCATGCATGAATTTTTTAATTAATTAATAAATTACCTCTCTCTCAAATAGTTGGAATTGGCAAAGTAAATTGGACCGTCGATTTCAAGAATCAAAATCCCAGGCACACTCTGCGCATGCTGATAATGATCGACATTTCTGTAAACCATAGAATCAGGAAGGTTTCCAAGAACTAAAGTTCTTGGTCTTGCTACGAACAGCAAAACCCGCATGATAGAAAGTCCAATCTGTCGAGAATATATATATAATCGAATTAATTAGTATTTAATTACCGAAATCTTATAATAAAATTGAATAAAATGACTTACTGCAAGAACTAGTCCGATCTGAATGCTGGCGAAGACGACGCCGATGTATGCAGCCATGCAGACGACGAAGTCGAATTTGTCGACGTGGAAGAGATGGATGGCGGCTTCGTAGTCGACGAGGCCGAGCATGGCGGCGATGATGATGGCGGAGAGCACCACCAAGGGCGTGTAGTGGAATAACGGCGTTAGGAATAGCAGCGTCGCCATCACCGCTAGCGCCATTACAATGTTGGACACCGCCGTTTTGCAGCCGGCGTTGAAGTTCACCGCCGATCGAGAAAACGGCCCGGTGGTGAGGTAGCAGGAGGTGCAAGACCCGGCTATGTTCATCATTCCAAAAGCGATCATTTCTTTGTTGCCATCGATATGGTAATTCTTGAACATCGCAAAGCTTCTGCCCACTGCCATTCCTTCCTGTATTTCATCATGTATGCAAGGACAAATTAAATTAAAAGTGGTAAATTCAATTCACAACATCTAAATCTAGACAGCCATAATCATCGTCAACCTAATTAATGTTATGGTGGATGATTATGTTATGACTCCATTATTATTAATTTTAATTTTATTTGTTTAGGAGAAGACTGAATTTTATTTTATTTTAATTTAGAGGAGAATTTCAAATTTAAGAATGGTGATAAATTACTAGTTTAGGACTGAGGCGAAGATAAACCTAAATTTGATATTCAATCTTGTAGAAGCGTCCATCTTCTACCTCAATTATTGCTAATACACGTCACATGCATACTACTGATGTCATCTCGTACTTATGCTGACTAAAAATATAGATATGAAATTACTAGTACTATAAGAATACAAATATAAATCTATAACATTAATACAGATATTGACAGGAATAAAAAAAAAAAAAAACATTATATTTCAAAATCTAGAGTGATCGGATGAGTCAGGTTGCTATCTTGATTAACTTTGTTACTAGGCCACATAAATTGGAACCATTTTATGGCCATACCACACAACTAACACAACACAAGTGGTCCAAATATTTATAAATAAAAAAAAAATAAAAAAAAAATAAAATCCACGTTTTCTTTTTCCTTTTTATGATACTAAGAAGTGTGTGTTTACCCGGATAGAATTATTGTAGAATTAATAGTGCAAAATTCTTCGGACTAAAAAAAAAAGGGAGGTTTAAGCATAAATACTTACCGCCATAGAAATGATACCCGTGATAATGCCAGTCTTGATTGCCGTAGGCAGATATCTTGAATCGAAGTTGAGATCCATAAATGATGCTGGATTTATCCCTTTCTTCAAATGTCCGATCTGCATTAACAATATCATATAGAGTTGTCATCATATGAAGTAGTTAATTATATTTGAAACCGGAGGGAGTATATAATCCACTATGCAAGAGAAAGAGATGAAGGGAGTGGGATCGAGTGAGTTAATAATTACCACTTGGACTCCGTGCTTTTCGGCATGGGTTACATACACCAGAAGGCTTCCCAATATCACCGATGTTAATGGAGCCATTGCCGATATCCAGAACAGATTTGCCCTCTTTTTGCTCTGCATTAATTAATTAATAATTACTTAATTTACTTTCAAAAAGTGCAGGGAATTTAAGTGGCATTATCATCACATGCTTACATGACCATTTTCTTGCAAGGAAAAACAAATAATAATTGTTTGATTTGACATTCTAGCTGCAATATTGATTTCTAGAAAAGCTTCATTATAAAACTAATTTTCATTAACCTTTTGAGTTGGAGTGTAAGTTGGGTTTGAAAATGAAGGTTCAATTAATACTATATTACTTATGTTAGACTAAACAAACTTTTAGTGAGGGAGGTTGAAGAAAATATTGAGAGAAACGAGCTGTGTAGGCCCTCTTAGGGAGACCAAGATCTGCTGGTAATCTCAATCCTATATATCAACGATTCTTAGAAAATAATAAAAAGGAAAAAGTTAAAAAAAAAAAATGTGGCATGATAGATAAGTTTACATATACTGCATGCAGAAAAAATGGAAAAATTAAATCTTTATTTTAGAGTGATGGACTTACAAAGTATTTGGAAATGAGGAGGTAGAAAAGGAAAGCAAATCCCAACAAAGCACTTTCCCATCTCCACTGAAAAAATACCAGAGTCTAGGTGAGGAAAAAATAACAATCATATGAAAATATAATACGAAATTAGCACATCACTCTTAACATATATTGATGAGATAAAATACGAGACAGTAATATTGAAAAACAGAATACCAATTAGCCTCGATGTTGTCAATTCATGGATGTATGCATGCGATCGAGTCTCATCTAAGTCATAAATAATGTGGGACCAACTTTTTCATTTGAGAATTCAATTAATTGAATTCAATTTTTTCCAGAAATCACAAGTCATTTTCTGGGGCCGTGAATGAATATTCGCGTTACAGCATAAATAAAATGATAAATAAGCAAATTCGAATGCCGCATTTTTTTTAAAATAAGTATTTCATTTTGATATTATTTTTAGTTTAATTATTTGTTTCATTTTGATAAAGATATATAGATCCATGATATGATTGGTTTTGTAACTGACATGTGGTCGGAAATTAAAGTTGCATAGATAAGGAGAGATATCTAATTAAATTGATTCCAAGAATAATTAATATAATTAATCAAGCCACATCAATTAATTCTCTTCTATCGAACAAGAATCAAAGATTAGCTCGAATCTGTATTTGGTACCAATTAGTAATTTAATTAAGCATTAAGCAAATATGTATGTGTGTGAAGACAGAGAATATATAATACACAATTTTTAATTTAAAAGCCAATGCCACGATTTATCAGAATTAATAGTTATAAAAAAAAAATGAAAAGGAACTCAGAGAAAAAACCGGGGGGGAATCGGTGCTAAAAACTTATATAGTGTTTTAAAAATTTGTTCACATCCATAAGTGTTAAAAAGGGAATAATACTTTAATAAATAATTACTATTCCTGTTAATTTGCTATGTTATTATTTCTACTAATGCACGTCACATGGATAATGACAAAATCATACTACATACAGTAGAGATGATATCAAAATTAATTAACTAACATGTAATTAGAAAGAGGCCAACTACATATCCGATTTAAGCACAATCTAATTTATTACTAATAGACTAGAATTCCACCAACCCACAATAAAAGAGAGCAAAAAAGGAAGAAAAACCAAAGACTTTTATTTTTTATTTTTTTCACTATAAAAATTGCAACACACATATAGTAGTAGTAAACTTTTCGAAATGATTAATTGATTCCATTCACACATAGAGGAGAGAGAAAATAAAAAGAACCTGGTGAGTTTGAGTGAAAATAGAGTGCAGCACATCGATGACGTCAGTTTTATGAGTAAAATGTTCGAGTCCTAACACGCCTTTTAATTGTTGAAGAATCACAACCGTCGCCGCTCCTCCCATGAACCCTACTATCGTTGCATGCGATAGAAAATCCACTATGAACCCTAGCCTGCACTCACAATCACCAACCAAACTACTACTATCAATAGACTAGTATATGATTTCAAGAAAGAACCATCGAAATCACATAAATGTACCCGGAATTAACTCATAATGCATACTAAAATACAACACACTACTCATTCCGTCCAGTTCAGGAATAAGTGGTCACTTTCTTTATAAGAAAATATGATTCTCTTGCAAAAAGATGTGGACTAATTCATCACTTTAGTTTAACTTTTTTATTCTTTAAATTAAACACCGAGTACAACCTAAATATAGAAAAATAAGAATTTGTCGGGACGGTGGCCTGCACGTGTCAGGTCCTCCTTCCCTCCGCCCATGCTCACACTCATATAGTACTTGCATCCACTCACATGGTCTAAAACATCATATGTTGGTCGTTACTAGAACACGAGATGTAACATAAAAATACGGACCTAAAAATGCCCATGGCAGCCTCAAAGAGTCCGGCAAAGAAAGTGGCCGTGAAAGCGAGATGAACATAGAGCTGCGGATTTTGTTGTACGTCGACGACGCCTCCGAGCATGGAAGCCGTCAGCAACGACGCGACGGCAACGGTGCCGACGGCCAAATCCCTCGAACTCCCCATTACAGCATAAATCAACGGCGGAACGAAGCTCGAATCTGTTACGTATTAATATCACGCATTTAACCTTAAAATCTCCAAAAAGAAACACACACACACACACACACTTACAAAGGCCAAGAATTGGCGGCAAATTAGCGAGCTTGGCGTAGCTAATCCCCTGCGGAATGGCTAAGCTAGCTATGGTGATGCCAGCAATGAGATCAGATTTGAAGAACTGTAAAGTGTAATGGCGGCCCCAGTCGATGATCGGAAAAACGTACTGCAAGCCGAGGAGGAGCTTCCGCCGCGGCGGCTGGTTCTTGAACTGGCGGAGGGGGTCGTCGGGGAAGAATGTCTCCTTGAGAGTGTTCTTTAGGGACGTGGAGAAGGGCTGCCGTGGCGGCATGGCCACGCGGTGCCCGCCGCCTTCGTAGTTATCGGCGGTGCCCATTTTTGGTATATTAATTAAGATGATATTTTTACTATGTTTTTTGTCTTGTGTTTTGACTTGGGAGAAATGATATGTTATGGTTGTTGTAGCATAAATTAAAATGGAGGAGGGGGGGTTTATATAGTGGAGAGGAGAGGAGAGGAGAGAAGAGGGTATGAGATTGATTTAGTGCGATGTGGGCTCCACATGGTCATACACACGCGCACTACACTAAATTCATAATTTCCTCGCTCAAAAGAGTGGTTTCTTATAATTCTTCCTCTTATAATTAAGTATGTTTTTTATTTTAAATAAATAAATAGAAGCTAGGCATGTTACTTGAACGACGAGTGAATTGATTACTATTTTCCTTATTTGCATTGTTTACTTTTGTGTCTATCGTATATATAAGGAAGGGGAATTTGATAAACACTAGTGAAAGAGTGGATGATCCTTCTCCTTTAATTTCTTTGTTTTTGGGTTTATCATATATATGTGGAATAATGGAAGACAAAATTCTTAACGATATCCACTCACTAATTTACTTTACTTCTTTCTTAGAATCATCCCACATTTTCAAAATGCGAAAAGGAATGTTGAGCAAAATTTGACCGAATCACTTTGATAAGTGACCATGTTGTTTTTGGGTTCTATATACAATCTCGTGTTTTATACTTATTAATTAATTAATATTAGAGATTTATTTGATTTTATTAATACACATCCTATGTTAATTAAGTATAGTACGACATAAAATTAAATTATATAAATGTATAAATGTAATTCTTGATCGAAGGAAATAATTAATTAATAAAAAAAATTAAAACGACAAAGTACTTGTAAACCAGATTATAATCAGTGCATGTGCATTCATTCTAATGAAAAATGTAAAATCATATTACACCACCAGAAATATATTGAATAGAAGAAAAACTAAAATAAAATAATAACGGTGCAGAAGAGACACCAAAATGTGGATCAAGGATGAAGGATCTCATGTACTAGAAATTGAACAACGAAGTTACCAAAAAAATTGTCTTCTACTAGGATAAGTGGCCACATTTTCTTACTATTAGATTGTCTTGGGATAAGTGGATATTTTCCTTAAAAGAAAATACACTTCTCTCAAAAAATATTGTAGACTCCACCTCTTCCAATCTTTACACCCTTTAAACATCTTTTTCCTTAATGTAAGTGACGAAAAGAATGTGGCCGTTTATTGCGGGATGGATTAAGTATTATATAATTTTATTTTTTTATTTACGTCCAATCACGTTTAGTTATATAATAAAAAATATCCATGTACATAATAAGTAGCATTAGTTATTACTATAAACTAATTAAAGCATATTAGGTATACAAATAAGAGCCAGAATAAAACATCTCTTTCATTATAGCATATCCATACAATATCCTTAGCCTGCACATGTAAAAACAATATTTGATTCCTCCTTAATGATTCTCTCACACATATGCATGCCAAATTTGAACTAATTAATCATCAACGATTATAGTTCAAAAATCCAGACAGCACTAATTCTTTCGAAAGAGGAATTTCCCACTTAATTGCAAAACCCTGTATAAATCTGTATGATTATCTAATAAAATCAAATTTATTTGCCTGTAAAATTGAACTTTTAGTATCTTCCAAGAAGTGGGAGCAGAGTGCTGGTAGCTCACGTATGATCGCGCGTATCTTCTAGGTCGGCAGCCTTGCTTCTGCCTATCAACGTGGCGGATTCTTATTGGACAGCAATTCGGCCAACAAATCAGCATGCGACACATGTCATTCAATTAATTGTATACTTAGTTCAAATCATGGGTAGATACAGATTCTGATGATGTCATCAGTAATATTATGTGTGTGTGTGTGTGTATTGTGGTGATAAAATGGCATGCTGGTCGAATAGAAAATTTGAAATGATTGTAACTTTACAGTTTTAGCTGGTAATGAAATCATGCGAATTTGGCGGTTATAATACTAGTATATTGCTTTGCTCGGACCTAACGGTTGGGTTCGATTCCGGATATTCAATTCATAATTAGAGAAAGCCAAATAAAATTTAAAGTTAATTAACGCGCGATGCTTTGGCAACCTATCAAATATTACCAAATGTAGCAATTTTGCCACAGCCACACCCTTCGTCAGTTAATTAATTCAATAAAAATCAATATAATGGAACACCGGCAGTTCAGTTTGTTACAAGAGTTCCAATCAATTTCAATTTGTACTTCTTGTTTGAAATTTCTTTCGGTTCAAAATGGAAATCCCTAAGTTTGGCTCTATCCTCATTGCAGTTACATTTACTCTTTCTAAATTATGAACTTCCAATTGTGAAACACTGTGACAATGATGTAGTATATATATTCTTAAGGTAGGACTTTTGCATATGTACGGTATCCTTCTTATTTGTTAGTATTCTTTATAATGTCTTGGTCTCTATTATTTTCCAATGTCTTAGTAGTCGAACATTGTAGTTAGGGTTGTCAAAAGTTTCGGATCGGAGTGCAAAAATTTGTTACCCCATTCCAAAATACGTACGTACATATGATTTTAGGGTGAATGAACTAGTTAATTTGACAGTCTTAAAATTCGATTTGAACCTTTATTTTTATAGTATAAACTTATCTTATTTCAAACCGGTTTGATGAGTTCGAAATATCGGGTTGTTCCGGGATAATGCATTTTGCTGTGCCCACCACATTTTGATATTTATAGTATGTGTCAGCATAAAATTGTGGATGAAGCGTACCCGCCATGTTTGAAAGGTGAAGAAGGTAAAGTGAGAGCACTTAGAGTGGATCTGCTGCTTCCAACTCTCAATTTAATCCATGTAATAATACTCCACGTACGTATCTATATCAACATCTTATTTCAACTAAATTGTTCTAACAACAAAATCTTTATATAAGAGATCTGATGAGAATAAATTTTATATGAGAACGTGAGAATGACTCATTTTAATGCATTTTTATCCATCGGAAATGCTTATATATATTGCAAAAATGTAATGCATAAACTGCAATAACTTAAAGCATTAACATCATAATGCATAAATTACAGTAACTTAATGCATCATTAAATCTGAGCCATTGATTAAGAAAGATAAGGGTTCAGATTTTTTCTCATTTCTCACATAAGATATCATTCTCACTTGCTTCCTATATTGTTGGAACCCGCAACCGCTAATCTTCAGGACGCATTGGGTAAATATATATATTATTGAAACCTGCAACCGCTAATCTTCAGGACGCACTGGGTAAATGCCCGTACCTTGTTTAGTAACCAACACACAAAATCTAGTTTCACTTCCTTACATTGTTTTATATCAATATAGTATTAAGAAATTTTGTTAGGGAAGCTTATCTTATTAATAAACCTAATGTTATTTTTGAATTATTAAATAATTCTATAATTGATGTTTTCATCGCAAATTAGTTACAATGGACCAGCTTGAGAGGTTTGGTACATAGTGCTAAATATTTATTTAAGATCTTCGATCTATAAAATATTATTTAAGGTTAATTACATAGTAGTTACTAATAAATGTATGATCTAAGGTCAAACGAACAGTCAGTCCATGTTATTCGTCATTATTTTACTACTTATTACCCTTTACTTGAATAAAATCGTAACATTATCCGATAAATTATTTCTTACGAGTGATGATGAGTGTTTATCTAGTTATTTTGAGTCAGAATTTCCACGTGTTAATATAATAAGTTTCCGCAGTAAACATATACTGTGTGTTTATATTTTATATTATCTGTCCTTTTTTAAACATCAAATTAACCCATATGTCCCGAATCAGCAGTTATTGTGGGTCCGGTTTGGCTCGCCCGGTGGCCGGTGGCTCCACCTGACCCGATTCGACATTTGCGTTCATTAAATTTGATTCTCTTATTAACAATAATTATAAACCGACAAGTTATTGAATATAGTAGTAGTAAACAACTTTGAGAACTCCAAATTTGTCAGTCACTCTTGATTTAGAACGATTAGCGACGAAGGGACGACTCTCTTTCTCTCTCTTTCGTCATTATTATTCTGAATTATTAATTGTTAGACATATTTCGTCAAATGGGAACCTAGATGCTGCTGAAAGATCTAAACAAACACTTTACGCATATAAAGATATTGTGTTACTGGAAAAATTTAGCACAATCAGTATAACAGAAATAATAAATTGTGCTGAAATAAAAGACAGACACACAATATGGTAACCCAGTTTGATTTTGCAACCTACGTCTGGGGGCCTTTGGCCAAGAAAGAACCAATCCACTATTACAAGAAATGGCTACAAATGATCTTACACATACCGGTCAACATCTTATGTACCCTTTCGCTCACATGGATTCGCGATTGATCGATCTACAATCGCTCAACATAAGCTCGAACCTCCAGTCCAACCTTTAATTCTCTTACAAACTGAATTTATCAAAGATAAACTCTCACTAAACCGTGCACTCAATTACAATACTCTCAAGAAAGTATATGCACTCAAACAATAAAACAAAGCGGCCAACCCGATGTCGAATATATATATAGGTTTGAAACCATAGATCTCTTCGTCATCATGTATATCTTCTTAGATCTTCTTTCCTTGTGAGAATATGGCTTGGGGAACACGTCTGATATCTGTTTGATAAGTATCTTGTTCGCATCTATCACAACCATGAAAAAGATTCAGCAAAATCCGCGCAGATAAGGAAAGTTTGTGTCAGACTGTTCCAGGTTCCCTTAGCACAGACTGAAGCACACATAACAGAATTTATTCTACGCAGCGGTTTCGACACTTCAACTGTACTTTTGACTACATAAACTTTGCCAACATCTTTGAGCAGCATCACCTCTTGAGCAACAATGCCTCAAATCCAACAACTACCCCCTTTTCTTACCCCCCACCCCCACCCCCCGCTTGCGGATCTTGTGCCATGTGGAATAAGGTAAAAATATTCATAAAAGAAAATAAAAATTGACAAAAAAAAAAATTGTTAACCAACTATGGTGGCAATATCGGCGTGGCATGGAAGTCATTATTGTTTACTGTAGCTACTTCCACACCATATTTATTGTAGTTTTATTGTTGCAGATAATTGAGTAACAATTATATTTAAGTAAAAAAGTTGTGGTAATATATTTTCAGAAATAGTAAAAATTAATTTTCAATTAATTGTAATTTGTATTTTTTTTGTAATTTTTTTGCGAGAATGTAATCCAGAAAATTCACAATTACAATTTGATGCTAGTAAAAGCATTTAATATAATTTGTACGACCAATTGAATGGTGAGAAGCAATATTTTATTATTGTAAATAGTGAAAATAAAAAATTGCATTGAAATATGAATTAAAACTTTTAAGTAAATAAAAATAATTAGTTTATTGTTATTTTATTTTGAAAAATAGGCGCAATCCGTAATTATTTGCTGCTACTCATAGGCTTTGAGTTGTTGTCCAACTGAGTCTGTATTTCAGTTGAGGTTGAGGTCTCAACTGAGTTTGAAGGCCAGCTGAGTTTGGGTCTCAACTGACTTTGCGTCTCAGCTGAATTTGGACCTCAGCTGAGTTCTTCACGAACTTCCTTCTTCACTCCGACTGACTTTTTATGCTTGAAACCTGTAAAGATAAAATCCCTACGCTCAAACAGTGAGATATAGCTAAAATCAGACTAAAGGCATTCATCTACTCGGTTGAGGTTAGTTGGGGTTTTGGTATCATTCGAAATCTTTCACTAATTTTCCCAACAATATTTTTTTGTGGGAATGGAATCCACAAATTTCACAATTGGAATTGATCCTAGTAAAATCATTTCATGTAATTTCTACACCAAATTGAATGGTGAGAATAAATATTTTCTTATTCTAAATTTAGTAACTCAATTATTTAGAATTTGTGAGAATACATATCAACGATAATTAGATTAAAATTCTTATTATAAAAATGGAGTGATTTTTTTCATAATATTTTTTTACTTTAATAGTCATACTAGTCACCTGCCGTGAGCACCGTTCGTAGGCACATTCATCGGTTTTATCATATTAATATTATTTTATTTAATTTTTGATATTGTGTTTTAATCTAATAACTTAGAAAATGTTTCTAATATCAGGTAACTAGCATATCGGGTCTCTATTACGTTAGATACTTATAATTATTATTTTTTGTAACCCTCAAGTTTTAATTAACATTAGAAAAAAAAAAAAACATGCCACAATAATAATTAGGCATTTGTTTTAACTATTTACTGTGCATTCTTTTATAACTAAAATAAGAAAATGAGGCAATAAAAATGACTAGAAATTTACTAATATCCACATGTAAGGCGATTCACACATTAATTCAAGAAATTTTTATTTTCGGAAACAATATCGAAATCATCATCGTTATTCGTAATCAAAAGGGCTCAAGTCTTAACTTTATGGCATCCAAGAGAGATGGTAGTACTAAGGTTTATATTGGCGGCATACTGTAAGAATATGAAATTTGTTATATTGTTTACTTTGATTGTATGTTAAATTTGTTATATTTTTAAATTTGTTATTTAGGCACTTTAAGCTCAATTGAGTCTCATATTGTGTTATCGTTCGATTGATGTATTTGAATCCAATCGATCACAAATTGAGTTTCTATAATCCAATTGATTCAATATGTGATTACCATTAATTTGCATATAGCCCGTTTGATACGATTTGAGCTCAATATATTGGTCATAAATTGATTCTTGTATAATATGATTGATGTATTGGTCGCTAATTTGAATCTTGTATAATATGGTTGATGAAATCAAAGGTTGATGTAACACTACTGGAGTTCCTTTTAGTTCGTTTATGCAATTTCTCAATTTGTCACTTTTTGAGTCACTTTAGTCCGATTCATTTCAATTGAAGCTTGATTTGTCATTATTTGAATCATTTACATACTATTAATCGACGCTTGTACGTTGTAAATCATTAACTAGTTTATTAGCATTCAAACCATAATTTTAATAATCATATCGTTATATTAAAATGAGAAAAATGAAATGCAATACAATCATGTAATATTTGGAAATATTATATTTAAAAGTTTAAGAATTAAATATTTCTTATTTTCTTGTGTAATATCTATCTATAGATCTAAGAATAATAGGATTAAGGATTTGACTATTCTCCTTAATTCGGGGTTTTACATGATATGTCATCCATCATTCATTATCTTAAATCTTCATCTTGTGCATTTTAATTATATTAATTGTATAAATATTTTATATCCTCAAATTTTCGTTAATTCAAGAGCATGTAACTATTTTTAAGTATTTCTAATTCATATTTTTTAAATTTTGGAATACCACATTATTTTCCACGAGCTTAAAACTTAAATAAAATAGTACTTAGATGGTGTGCTCAAAACCAAAACATTGACATTTACTTGGCAAAGTAGTTATCTGATTTCATTCGAGTTCCACCGTCAAATAAAATTAGATATAATATCTATTTTTCAATTAAACTATTTTTTATTTAATTGATCAAACAATGATATGTTTAGGCCACATAAATTATTAAATGTTCCAAACATCTATGCACTAATTAACACAATTAGTCAAATACAAATGAAAATTACAATTTAATTAAAATTAAATATTTTATAACATTTAAGTAATGTGTTGATGCAAAACATTCAAGTTTTCAACACATCTCATAATGAGATATTTAATTTTAATTAAATTGTTTTTTATTGGCATTTGAATAATTGTGTTAATTTATACTCCCTCCGTCCCTAATTAGTATGGTACGGGAACCGTGCACAAGTTTTGAGAAAAAAGTAGATAAATATTTGGTAGAAATATTTTAAGTGGAGAAAAAGAGACCTACTTATGATGTGTTGTTAATTTTTTAATGGATAAAAAAACTTTATAGGAGTAAATATATTGAACTTTTAAGGGTAAAAAGGTAAAAGATATATCTTAAAAAGAAACACAATACTAATCTGGGACTGCTAAAAAGGGAAAGTAACCATACTAATTTAGGACGGGGGGAGTATTTGATATTTATCTTATTATAGTATTTAATTTATCTTTACAAATAATATACAAAATAGTTCAATAAAATTGCATTAATAATAATACATAGAATACTATCAATAAATTACTTTTAAATAGAATACTAATATTAAAGATATTATGGCAGCCAATATAATTGAAAGATTTTAAACTAAAGAAACGAAAAGAAAAAAAAATAGAGTGATGCTATTTAGTCATAATATGGCTAACCATAATTCAATCAACTATATGAAAATAAATCGATTTAGATAATTTTTTGATTTATTATAAGAAGTATAAATATATATTTTATATTATTATCATATTCTTGACTTAAATTTTATCATAATTGGTGTAAAGATATAATTCTTTCATTCTTTCAACAAAAAGCTTTGTATTCACTCTATTATCTATATCGAGATTTTTCGTTGCCTTAAAATTCAAATACTATCAACATAAATTTGTATAAACTGAATATTTAAACTATTAAAAGTCATTTAGAACTTAAAATTATAAATAAATCAATTTTTTTCTCTTATTTGAACTAAATTATGGCTAGCCATAATATGGCTATATAGATTTATTCAAAAAAATATTACTCCCTCCGCCCCAGATTTAAAGCCCCATTTGGGTGCTGTCACGGAAACCAACAAAAGCTGATAAAGTGTAGTGGGTGGACAAAAAAGGGTAGTGCTAATCTAGGGTGATTAGTGTTAGAATAAAATAAATAGAGTGTGTTGCATGACTTCTTATGCATTTTCGGATGAACCATTTATCGAGTATTAAAATTAATTGTTGTCGATAAATTACACGCAACAAATTAATGTCATTTTTTTACATAATTAAATTGTTGAAATAAATTTGTTTCTCGATTTTTCTTGCTTTTCAGCTCGATTTTCTCCGATTTTTTGGTCATTTTCAGTTAACAATTTTAAATCAAATCTGTTGCATGAATAAAAAGAACTGTAATTTCTGGCGCATGAATAAAAAGAGCTGTAAATTCTGTTACAGAAAATGAAACAGTAATGCAAAGGAAAGGAAATCTGTTGCATGAATAACAAAAAAGCTGTAAAAGAGCTTTAATTTCATAAAATTCTGACTGCAGTAATTTTGGAGGCAAATTTCACTTTATTTGGAGCCAAAACTGAATTTCATTAATAAACAAATGTTAAAAGTACACCATGATTTGATCAAATTCTTAGGAGGGAAATTTCAAACTACCTATCTAGCTACAACCAGCAGCAATAAATACAGAGAAGCTGAGCAGATTCAATGCTCTCAACTACACTAGAGAAAATTAAAGAGGGGCTAAAATGTCTAATTCTACTGCCCAAACCAGAAAACTGACAGATGAAGGCAAGAATACCATTGCTCAATGGTTAATGCATCATAGCTGTGATGGGAAGCTCGAGTATGGGGCAAAAAAAGAAGCTGCAGCCAAGTTTCACATCAACTTGAAGACTGTGTGGAGGGTTTGGCAGGCAGCTTTGGCTCAAATATCACTTGGAGTTCCTGTCAACCTGCAATCAAAAAGAAGAGGTAAGCAATACAAAAATAGGAAACCATTAGATGAAGAGAAAGTTAAGAGTTTGCCTCTGTGTCAGAGAACATCCCTTAGAGTTATGGCAGAAAACCTTGGCATAAGCAAGTCAGCAGTTTATAGACATGTAAAGGCTGAGAAACTAAAACCACACACCTCTGCCATCAGGCCATATTTAACAGAGAAGAACAAACTGTGTAGGCTCAGGTGGAGTCTTACTCAGCTCTGTTCTAGTTCAGAAAATGGTGTATTCAAATTCCAGAACATGTATAACACAATACACATTGATGAGAAGTGGTTCTATCTATCAAAAGAGAAGGAGAGATACTACCTTGTGGCAGGGGAGGCTGAACCACACAGGGTCTGTAAATCAAAGAGATACATTCCCAAAATCATGTTCAATTGTGCATTATCAAGGCCTTTAATAGATGCAGCAGGAGTTGTCTTGTTTGATGGAAAGTTTGGGATATTCCCATTCATCACATATGAACCAGCAAAGAGGAACTCAAAGAACAGATCAAAAGGGACAGTAGAAGTCAAACCAATTCCAGCAATAACAAAACCAGTGACCAAAGACAGTCTAATCCATCAGGTAAGTGTGTTTTGGCACTTGTTTATGCTATCAGAATCTGCATACAGATTCATCATGTAGCTAAAGGGACTGTTATTTCATGCAGATGCTTCCTGCTTTTAAAGCTAAATGGCCAACACATCTACTGGGCAATCAGATTTTCATTCAACAAGACAATGCCAAGCCACATATCAAACCTGATGACCCTGACTTTCTAGCCAATGCAAATACAAATGGATTCAACTTCACACTAATCTGTCAACCACCAAATTCCCCGGACACCAATGTCAATGACCTAGGTTTCTTCAGAGCTATACAATCTGTGAAGGATAAAATGCAAACAAACAATCTGGAAGAGCTCATTTAGAATGTAAGACTGTCTATGAAGAGTATGAACCAGAGAAGATCAACTATTGTTTCCTAACTCTACAGGGCTGCTGCAAAGAGATATTGAAGAATAAGGGGGACAACAAGTACAAGATTCCTCATATGAGTAAGGAGAAATTGGCAAGGATGGAGCTGCTACCAGAAGTGATTGAAGTGGAAGAGGAAATTGTGAAGGAATGCTTGGCATTCCTAAACAATGACAGTGAAGGGACAAATGCATACAATGTGGATGATGTAGTAGAGGGGCTGCAACAAGTCAGACTGCAACAATGACTTCACATAGTAGTCAGTTTTTTGTGGGAGTTTACAGGAACAAACATATGTGACTCATCTAGGAGAATGTTTGGAATGTAAACTCTGCTTTTTGGGACTGATTTTAGACTTGTTTGTTTAATTTATTTGTCTCAGCCTTGTTCAATTGCATCATTGACACCAAATGCCTAAGTCAACCTCCAAAACTAGAATGATCTAGTGGTGGCATCATTAAGGCAATTACATAAACAAATCACAAAATCCAGTCACAGTAGCATGCATTTACCCACAACCTGCCTAAGTCAACCTCCAAAACTAGAATGATCCAATGGTGGCATAATTAAGGCATCAAGCCTCCCTCAGAAAACTGTCATCACAGGGAGATGCATCATCATCAAGTAAATATGGAAGATACAGCATCGAGTTCATTCATCACAGGAAGATCAGCATCAATACATATGCATATTTCATTCACAATTTCATTTATCACAGGAACATCATCATCAAGTAAATATGCAACACGCAATTTCATTCATCATCATCACAGGAGGATCATCTAGCATCAGAAATCACAACAAAAACCATATCTTGGCATCACCAGCCCATCACATAATCCATAACAACAGAAACAATAATTGGCATCACCAGCCCACCCTCAGAGCAATAAATTGTACAGAAGCAGCAAATTAGAACAGAATCACCTCATTCGCAATAAATCCATCGATCTCAAGCGGCGGGGATGGAGTTTCAGGGACCATGATGATGGGTTTGGCAGGCACAGTACGAGAATTCATCTAAGAGATGAAATCGTATGTCAGATCGAAGGGGAGAGAGACAGATTGAGCACCAGACTCGAAATGCCCAATTTCTGGAAGAGCTGCGTCGATTTCTTAGGGTTTAGATCGAGTGAGCGAGAGAGAGCATATGAACCAGACATATTCGAGTTAGAGAGAGGGAGAGAATGGTGAGAGAGAAATGGCGAATTTCTGGAAGATCGACGTCGCTTTCGTAGGGTTTAGTTCGAGTGAGAGATAGAGAGCATATGAACCGGGCAGAATCGAGTGAGAGTGAGGGAGAGAATGGTGAGAGAGAAATGCCCAATTTCTGGAAGAGCGGCGGAGAGAAATTAGGGTTAGATCGAGTGAGAGAGAGAGAGCATATGAACCAGACAGAAAGAATGAGAGAAAGTGTATGATTGAATGGTGGGTTGGGGGGGGGGGTTATAGTTGGTTTAGGATTAGTGATTAATTACCAAAATTAATTAAGTTGGAGTGGGGTAAGTAGTGGTAAGGGGTAGTTATTACCAATAAAGGTGAAGGGTAAATGTGTCCAAAAAGCAGAGTAGGACTTTAAATGTGGGACACTTTTTAGAGGGCAAACAGGGCTTTAAATGCGGGACGGAGGGAGTATGATATTTTCAACTCAGTTTTTTTGTTCTCTGTCATTACTGTCACCCTTCTCTTTTCTCTCTTTCTCTCTCTCTCTCTGTTTTACAGCTGTAAAATCAATGGAGGCGATGGCGGTCAACGGCGATTATGGTGGCATGCAATTTTCAGAGCATACAACGGTTGGGCTCTAAATTATATGGCGTTGGTTATTCCCAAAGAGTTGTCTATTGACGCTATTCCGTCGAAGATGACGACGAATCACTCTCCTTCTCCCCTTCCCTCTGTCAACCCACTGACAACATCACATAGCGGCCACGCCTCTTCCCTTCCTTCTTCGTCATCATATCTCCCCCAGTCACAACGACAATGTCCACACACCCTATCTTCTGGCCCTCCCATCTCTGCTACACTCATCTCCAATCATAGAAAAGTCAACCTCAATCGGGTGAGGTGCCCATATTCGGCGACCTCGCCTACTTTATCAATTTCTTTCTATAGAATTGGAATCATGGATTGGCAAATAAAACATGTATATAAATTCATTATACCTTTACACCGAACTCGTGGATTTTTTAAGAGAGAAAGATACAAAGTGAGTCAACTTTTTAAACAATATTTCGAATGTTGGCCGTCGGCGGAGTGTGTGAAATTTATGGCGTTGTTGCAGAAACGAGAGAGAAGATAGATGTGGGAGGGGACTTGAGCACTGTACCGTAGTTACAAACAAGTTTAATAATTTAATAATAAGAAAGCATTTGAAATTAAAAATAAAGCAAAATCAAAAGGAATTTACATGAGGTTCCACAATACAGTCAAGCAATAAATTGGTTTTGACTTTTACCGATTATTTCCTCGACCACAGTTTGAATTTTAAATAATTCAAAATATTAAAAAAGTTGCAAAAAAAATTAATTCTAAAATGGAGCCTTTTCCATTGTACGGCAAGAAGGTCTGTGTTTTGGTGAAAGGGTGTGTAGCTAGTTATCTCTCCTATGCTAAAAGTTTTTGGTTCACAACTTCAGACATTGTATAATGTACCTATGCTAAAAGAATAAAATTGTGAGTTAAAATAAATAAATAAATTCCAAAGAAACAAGAGTGGTGCCTCATGCCTGCAACATTGTCACGGGCGCACAGTTTCTTTCCCAAACGACACCACACATATACTATTCTCTCCTTGTGCTTGCTAGTATTTAAATATATGAAATCCTTTTTTCTTTCCCTCCATAATACAAGGTATCAATATGGATAAAATCGACCCACTTCTTACAAAATCTACAAATATTACTCATTTTTAGGCTAGATAGGCAAAATTATCGTCAATGAAAATATATAAAAATCATGGCCAATTAAGGTCAATGACATTGCAATTTACTGACCTGTGGTGAATGAAAATATGTAAGTAATGCATAATTAGTTATTACGGTAAAATAATAAACTCTAATTATGATTTAATATATACTCATTAAAATAAATAGATCCTGAGGTTGTGGGCAGCGCGCTGCCTCAACGAGCGCATATGGCAAGCGCGCGCTCCACTGCCAAGCGCCGAGCTCGCGAGCTCAAGCTCAATGGAGCGAGCTCACGCTCTCCCATGCTCGATGGCACGTGGTGGCCGTTGGTTGGTCGCCGGCATAGCCGTTGCGATCGCCAACAGTCATCATTCATTTTTTTTTTTAATTTCAAATTACACCTATATATATCTTCCTTCCCCATCCACAAATCACACACTACACTCTCTATACTCTCTACTCTACACTCTTCTCTCTCAAATTCCCTCCCAAAACCGGCGGTTACCTTCCCCGGCCAAGCTCTCCTCACCGGCGGTCATATTTTTGTTCAAAACAAAAAGGGTCCCAATGCCAATTTCAACTCCAATTGGCCATACGCCGACGATGTCGATCCAAATAGCCCAACTCATCTCGTCCATCTCCTCGACACAATTTTTATTCTCAAATACCCCAACGAGATTTATTCTCGTCGCCTTAAGCTTTCATCCCACAATTTTCCATGCAAGGAGCCTACGTTTCTCACTTTCCAGCGGGTGCCTTTGTACCGTTTCAAGGATTTGGAGCCGCCAATCTCGCTGCCCCCGCGAGCACCGGCTACCCTACGCACCATGCGCCGTCGCCCGAAGATTTCAACTCAGCGGTGAATTTGGCCGAGGACGCCGACGAGGTTCAAGTCACGTAGCCGGCAAAGAGAAAGGGAAAGAAGGCGGCGACCTCCGGCAGTGGTCGCCGTGGTGGCCGTCGTGCAGGCGGTACGGCGGGTACGGTGGAGTTGGTGGATTCATCTTCCGAAGGTGAGGACGGGTCGGGGGATACACCGAGGCCGAGACCGAAGTCTTGGCTCGGTGTTGGATCGACATCTCCCAAGACCTCATCGTCATCAACGGCCGACGGAAAGATTCGTATTGGCGCCACATTTTGCACCGTTACCGCGAGCTCTATCCCAAAAACTCATCGAAGAGGAACACGGCAAAGCTCTGCAACCATTGGGATCGAGTAAAGACGGTCTTAACGGACTTCCAACATGTTTACAAGGAGTACGAGATGGCAAGCCGAAGCGGTGAGAGCAATGAGGACATTTTGGCCAACGCTCTCAATGCATGACAAGACTCGCACAAAGCTGCCTTCAAGCACTTGCCGATGTGACGGGTAGTAAGAGATACACCGAAGTTCGCCTTGGTCTACTCCGCAAAATACCAAATCGAAACGGCGGCAAAGAGAACAAAGATGGGCGAAGATGGGAGCACACCACTTCGGCGCAAGATTCGGCGGCAGGGAGCAATCCGAGTGGGAGCACACCGCGGTCCACCACTCCACTTTATGGCAGCGAATTTGGATCGGAGCACTCTAGTCGGGTCGAACGGCCGATGTGTAGAGACAAGGCAAAGGCGGCGGCAAGAGGGAAGGGGAAGGCCGGATTGTGCTCGAGAAGCGGTTCGGCATCGGGAAGTGTACGAGAGTAATTTGTTCAAGCGGCCACGAGAATGTCGCAGTAAATGGAAGAATTTACTAGGCAACAAGACTATCATATCATCACGAGAAGCACCGTCGGTATGACACCAGCCCAGAAGGAGTTCCACGATGAATGGATCAAGAAACTGAAATTGAAATATGGGTGGCTCGTTGATGATGAGTAGTTTATTTTTTTTTTATGCTTAATATAGTATTTTAATTTTATTATAATATGGTTCAGTGTAATATTTTTATTTTGAAGATCAAATATTTTTTTTTTAATATTTCATTTTTTTTAAATTAAAAAAAATGACAAGCTCAACACTTTGACGAACTCGTCACTGCAATTCATCTTGTGAGCGCGCGATGGACCACCAAAAGGGCAGTGAGCGAGCTCCGCTCCGGAAGGTCTGATATTTCAATAAAAAACGGAGAGTATTAAATTATATTGATTGTGGGGGCCCGCAACTCGCGTTTCGTGCTGAAAGTTTAATGGCTAATCATATATAGTCGGACAAGTGACAGATGATTCTTCTTTCAGTAATTGGATGTATAATAATTCGATATTCATGTACTATTCACTAATGCCAAATGCTCTCTAATCAAGGAATAAAGTACTATTTTCTCAAAACAATTAAGAGGGTGTTTGGCCGAGCTGGGAGCTTATGAGCTCAGCCAAAACACCCCTCTAAGTTTTTACTAAATTTGACTTGAAAGAGTTCACTTTCCATCAAAGGTGTTGAAATTTTAGGTGCAAGGAAAATTCCAAATAGACAACTGGTTACAGTACCTTTTGAATTATTGCAGCAGCATTTGACGACAAAATCACTAAGTTTTTTTTTTTCCGCCTAGTTTACAAGTTACAACTCAACCCATGTGTGTTTCTAAATTATTTACATAAATCGGATAAT
This sequence comes from Schizonepeta tenuifolia, assembly GCA_029490685.1. Classification (NCBI taxonomy): domain Eukaryota; kingdom Viridiplantae; phylum Streptophyta; class Magnoliopsida; order Lamiales; family Lamiaceae; genus Schizonepeta; species Schizonepeta tenuifolia. The sequence continues at coordinate 70,761,746 of CM055957.1, read as the reverse complement.
CTCAATTAAAGAGATAACATTTTCGTTCTTCCGGATTACCGTTTCTTCATAGTCAACGTTATCCGGCACAATGCATTATGACTTAATCCCTCCATTCACGAAATGATTGTCACATTGTGGACGACGCTATGAGTTTTAAAAAAAAATGTTGGTAGTAGTGGATAATAATGGTATTATTGTGAGTGGAGTAAAATCTCACAATAAATATGTGTGAAGTAGTGAAAAATACTATAAAATTAAATTTAATGGATTATGTGGGCCCAATTACTATAAATGAAAGTAACAACTATTTCGTAGACGGATTTAAATGACAAAAATGACAATCATATCGTGGACAAAGGAAGTGTATGAAAGAATTTATTCGATATTTAATTTTTCGTATAACTTACAAGTTTGTGATGATATTTTCTTAGGCTACGCTTTTTTGTAGTGAAACTGTTGGCTGGACCAGGTTTGTTAAATAATACTAGTATTTCATTTCTTTTTATAAATTAAGTAGAAGAATTCTACAAAATATGACGTCCGCAGAACTATATACAGTGGTAATTTATAAGAAAAAATAAGTAAAGGTGGAGTTTGGTTAACTTAATTAGGAGTGATTGACAATATAGTCCCATCTAATCACATGTTTGGTTCGAATGTTGAAACACATGATAGATAATTAGGTATGTACTCCAATCACTCAAGTGAGTGATAACTTATCATCCTAACTTTGTGTTGATTATTAATCATCATCTAATGCATGATATAAAATTTCAAAAATAACATCACATAAAAAAAAATACACATACACAACACACACTGCACACCCACACGCACGCACACTACACATAGTTGCGCACACACACTCATAATCTTTCAATTATCCTACATCACAATCAATCAATCCAAATACTCCTACACCATACTATCAAATATTATTATCCCATCAATAAAATCAAACGCGTATGTTTGATCCAGATTGTCCTAATCATCAACGTTGCGGTAAACGTTAAGAAATGAAAGAGAGAGGAATAAATAGCGAAGTGAAGTTTCAGAGGTGCTATGTAATTTTAAGGCAATGCTCCATCAATAGCGTTAATTAAGCGAGGTCTGAGTAGGAAGAAAATTTTGAAGACAATCTGACAATTTTTTTTCTTCTTTCAAGTACATATGTACTGATACAGTAATAATTATATTCGAACATACTATATCTAGACATATGTACTTGAAAGAAGAAAAAAATTGTCATATTGTCGTCAAAATTTCCTTCCTACTCAGACCTCCTTTCAAAATATCGATTTCACGCACATCTGCTCCCAAATTTTACTCTCATCCACACCCAACTTCTAAACTTGTCAATTTAAATTGTGATGAAACTTTATAATTAAAATTTACAAAGTGTATGTTTATTAATAACCAAACTGTCGAAACTATAAAATTAAATTATTAGTTACAAAAATCCGTCAAAATCCTATTTTTACCATCGTATGTCCAGACATATTATGTCCAAATAGCACTAATATATATATATATATATATATATATATATATTAACTATATTCCCATGTAAAATTATATGTACAATTTTATATGACATGTTACCGTACCAGTATATAGGGCTTATTTACTTTAAAATCTTGCAATTTGTTTATTACCCAAGACTTAATCTCATGATAAATTAAATTTGATGGATTCGGTTGGACAATTAATTTTAGAACAATTTGCATGAAATTAGTCTTGCATTTTTGAGTCTTATGACAAAATCAATATTGGAAGAAAATCCTTTAATGATAAGAGATGCGCTACCAAAAAGAAGAATACATCATCTTTTACATCTTCATGTAGAATACTTACTAACCTCCCATTTACTTCACTTCTAATAGTGCATATATATATACCATCTTATATTATGGTCCATCAATATTTAATTACGTGCTATGCAAATTAAGATCAAATGAAATAAACGAACAACGCCATGCTACAGATTTATTTCACCGAAGGGTGACTGGTATGATGGAATGGATAGAGAATGGAATGACAATTCATACAGTCAATCTCAATCTGAGTGGTATATTTAATTGTAATGAATTGTCGTTCCTGTAAAAATGACTAATCCCATGAGTATGGATTTAGCATTCACCCCATTGGTAATGCTACTCATCATCTTAATAAGGATAAATATTATTATTATAATAATAATAATAATAATAATAATAATAATTATTATTATTATTATTAAAAGAAAATATATAAATACTAATAAATAATAATTATTATTAGTAATAATTAAGTATATTATTATTATTACTATAATTAATAATTATTAAGTTAACTGTATCAATTATAATAAAAATAAAAATAATAATTATTAATTGTAGATAATAATAATAATAGTGATTAATAATAATTAGTATTTATTAGTAAAAATATATAAATACTAATTGATAATAATTTACTAATTAATAATAATTATTATTATATTATTAAGCTAATGATAATAAGTAAATAAAAAATAATTATTAAAAATACTATAATAATACCCGTCATCCCACCGAATACGAAATGTTTTCCATTTTGGGACGTCCCGCTATACTTGGTCTGTTTCCTTTAAAGGAAACAATTAGTAGTTTATATGCATGACCCAACATCCTATCTAAACCTCACTGACCTACTCTCACTACAGACTCAACCATCACATCTATAATTTTTATTAGCATTATAAAATATGCATTCACACTACACTAAACACTTTCTTTATACCCAATACCTTTTTCTTAGTCTCTGTGCCCATATGAACTAGACCGCATTCAGTGGGACGGAGGGAGTAATTATTATTAATAATCTAATCATAATATTTAAAATAATACTAATTGTGTTTATTTAAATTATAATATTTAATATTATGAGTTATAGTATGAATATTAATTATAATTATTAATAATAAATTATAATATGCATAACAAAAACAACAGTAATATAATAATTATAATAATTTTACTAATTATTATTATTATTATTATTATTATTATTATTATTATTATTAATTTTATTACTTTTATTTATTTTATTTAACAAATTAATGATTATAATAAATTAATATTAAAAGCATGATCATTCCATTCCCTGTGCACCAACCACACTACCTGTCATAAGAATATCATTCATTAATTCATTTCTTTCATGATTACTAATTACTTTAGAAATAAAATTGCAGCTCAAACGGGTAATAATAATAATAATAATAATAATAATAATAATAATAACAATAGCAATCGAGTATCCATCATCGAGAACTATTGAACGAAAATATCATGCAAACAAGGTTTAGACACTTTCCTACTATCCAAGCTCTAAAGGGGTCATAATTGTGGGTTTTTCGATCACTAGCAAAGTAAATGAACAAGCAAGGGCGAACAATGACAAATAAAGCACAAAAATGACCAAATAAACGATAATAAGACAAAGGTTGATTCTAGGGAATTATTTCGACTCGAAATGATAACGAAATTAATCTCCTAATTCACATAACCACATTTAATCTCAAACTTGAGGAGCAATTACAAAGCAATTACATACTTATCTCTCTCGAAAGTTAGCAAAAGTAGATCAATCCAATGACTTTCTCGATTAAGACTCAAGACAAAGGATCAACTCCCAAAAGCGTAAAATATTAGAGGCTCCCACACATGCACTCACTTACTAAGTCTTAAAATCATGCATGTTGTGCAATTTTGATGTCAATGATCATAAAAACCTATTAAGATTTTTCACAAACACTTGTTATGCAAGAAAGATGATCAATAATTTTCACACAAAATTAAGAATCAAAACCACAATCAAGAAGATAAGGTAATTAGAATTAAATAACTAAAATTATCACATTTAAGTCTCCGAAAATCTCCAAAATCAACTAAAGAAATTAACTAGTCATAGAAATGAAATTGACAAAGGAAATAGAAATTAAAGCCATAATAAATGATACGATATTGAACTAAAAGGAAGATCTTCAAAAGCATTCAAATCCAACCTTCAAAATGAATTACAAGACATAAACCTAAGTTAATATATCGAAAAGGAAATTTGGGAAAGGGAAAATAGCATAAGATCTGAATCTCATGCGATTCTTCACTTTCTAACCATGTTCCTTCGTTCCGATCTTTTTTAAGCCTCGACTTCACACTTTTCTAACATAAAAACTTCCGTTTTATCTATACACATGCAAAACTATACAAAACTGTGATACAATTTCAAAAAAGGGAAATCGTATCATAATACATCACACAAAATAAATAAATAAAACCACTTAATTAGCACAAAATGAGTGCTTATTATTTTTCACCTTCATTCCATTATAAATATTATTCCGTTCCCATTAAATTTCATTTCTGTCTACCATTTACCTCATTAGAGCATCCTACGGGATGCGAAGGGCGGAGGCGAAGGCCTCGACACACCCCCCACTCGACCCCTGCTGGGTCGAAGCCGCAGTGGCCGTTCGACATGGGAGTGTGTCGAAGGAGGAGGCGAAGCTTGTGTCGTTTTTTAGACACAACGCTCAACTTCGGCGTGATGCAATATGGGGACACGTGGCGTGTCCCCATTGGTTCCATCCTTTTTTTTTCTGATAAAAAAAATTAAATTATTTACTCAGCAACGGTTAAATAATGAAGGCATCAACGGATATATCTCCCTCTCCAACGGTTAAATTCTCATTTTTTCACTATATATATCCCTTCATCCATACCACACCACCACACCAATTCATCCAATGCTGAATCGAGCGCAAGGGGCGATATAAACATGAACAGGGCACCAGTCCATCAAGGGGCGCCAGTGCCACTCCGCCAAGTTATTGAGAGACAAGCTCAGATTCAGGATGCACGTGCCAACGACCGCCTTATGGAGGATATGATTGAAGAGATTTGGACACGTTTTGGTCCACTCCGCGAGTAGTTGTTGTATTTTTATTTATTTCTTAATTATTGTATTTTATTTAGTTATTGTCTTTTTTTTTTAAATTGAATAAAATTGTCATTTATTAATTTCTGAATTTAATTAAGTTATTTTTTATAATATTTATCACAAATAAAAAAAATAACAATAAAATAAAATCTATTCAATCATTAAAATTACGTTTCCCAGTGCTTCAACCTAGGTCTTACTGAATTCCATTGTAGTAGAAAAATTAACCTAGGTCTAACTCAACACCACCAATCATTAAAATCACGCTTCTCAGTATTTCAACTTAGGTCTACCTTAACCCCTGCAGTGGATGCTCTTACTCCTTTTCTTTTTTTTTTGGGTGGGGGGGGGGGGGGGGGAGAGGGCGTTTGGTAAGTCATGTTGCAGAAATTAATTTGTGGGCAGTTCAATTTGATGGTACGTGACATCATATGTCGAAGATGGGCAAGAACAATGATTTACTTTTTGATCCCACTAATCAGAATGCTACAGTAAAAGGAACTAAATTATAATAGAGGAAGAAACGTTTGTAGAGGTGCGATTTAATTTAAGCGATTTTGGGAACAGTGAATAAATAGCAACTTTAAAGTTAGTGGTGTGAAAATGGACGATTGAAGTTGCCAAGAGTTTATGGCTCTAGAGTTTTAATAGGGCCGATTAATTAACTTAACATTGCCTCTTTTTATTGTGGATAACTGATTTTTTTTTTTGGTAATTATCTAAACATTTTTAGATCTTATCATCTCAAAAGAGATCTTATCATCTTGCATTTCGATTTTTGTTAGTCGGCATCATTTCTTTTTTTTTTTTTTTTTTGAGAAATATTAGTCGGCATCTTAAATCTAACGGTATAACATTTTTTCATGTGCGCTGAATATTCGAAAAACACGTACTTACAATACTTGATAAATTCAGATGGTGATCAATAAGAAAAATGATACTGGGCACACTGAAAATACACTTTCAATTTGGTTCAATAAAATAGGAAAATGGTTTCAAAACTTAGGGATTGTTTGGCATCCATATACGTATATCAGGTATGAGTATCAATATGACTCATATTTATACTTTGTATTTGATATATCAGTATATAAGTATCAAATTGATATACTTGATAGTACTTGATATGCTATTTTCCAATAATTTCATATACCAATTTTTGCTTGTATTTGACTCGTACCTCTACTTTCATTATCACTTGATATCAATCGATATCTTCAACATACCAAACACAAATATCAAATATAAATCTGATACCCATGTAATACTCTCGTAAAACGGTCTCACATGTAATACCAATTTGTAATCAGTATTCAAAAATTTATAAAGTAAGCGAACCATTAATTCAAAAAATTTCGTCTGTAAAATAATTTTGATATTTTGATACTGATTTATACAATATGTTTGTTATATGATAAATTATTTATTTGCGAATCAAATCAACAGTTCGACACAAGTATTATTTTATTGTTAATTTTAATTTATTTATAATCATATTCACAATAATTCTCAAATCATTATTTATTGGCATGCATGCATATTTAGTTTTTCAAGTGTCGGGATTACTAATAATCGTAACCTCACTAATATGATTGTTTAGAATTTGCATACTTTATTTATGTTTAATTTCATTTTTTTAATTTCAAATTTTAATCATCTCTTTATTAAAAAAAGATTATCACTAAATGAATATATCAATTTAATTTCGTTCATAAAATATTTTATTCGACTATGATTGTGGCATTCTATAATATTAATTTTTCAAATTTATTTTAGATTTTTAATTTACTGAATTTTCAATAATTTGACAAAATAATTAGTTAAAAAATATTATTTGTGATTTGAAATTTTATAAATTTTTTATTTTCAAATTTAATTTCTTAATTGTACCAAAATTTTAAAATTAAAAACATTTTGTGATATTTTTAGTATTACAATGTATGCATGATATCAATTAAGTCTTAAAGTTGAAATCTTGTATTTTTATATTCCCTTTGAGTATTACAATGCATGATGTCTAAATTGTGTGTATGATCAAGCTAGATTCGTTTGATTTTTAAGGTTGTAATCACTTATTATTGTGGAATTGATAAGAGATTATTATGTAATTGATCTGGAAATCATTATGGAATATATAGATTGGATCAATTTAGAATTATAATGGATACAATATATTTCATAATTAGGCTAAGGATAATAATGTAATCTTTAAAATTAAATTAAATTAATTAAATAATTTGAAAAAAATAAAATATGTAATTTGACTAATATACTCTAATTAAGTTTAGGACATTATGTCTTATTATCACTTCCCAACAAAATAATGTACAAAATTCGTTCTTGTATATTACTCTATTCCTTTCTTTCTTTGAAAAGAATGTTTATGGAAGTCTTGTATTGTCTTGCAGTCACATGGATCAAAGATTTGGTTCACGTGTGAAAATGCAACATTTGATTTTGATGTATCTTGTTCTAATTAGAATCTACTGCAACTTAGAAAGTCGGAGATAGTTTCATTTACTATTGGACATCTTGGAACTTTCAGTATTAAGATGTGTTTATTACCAGAAAAGAAAATATAATAATCCATTCTTACCTAAATCAAATGAATATCTTTATACTAGTAGAGAGAGCTTATCTCCCATTTTTCTTTTCAAATTTTGATTAGAATAAAGACATTTGGACAACAGTTGTCCGGACAACAATGTAATATTTGTAATTAAATAGTTTTTTAATTTTTTTAATAATTAATATAATTAGTGTTTTGTCTATACTAACATTTCCCACCTAATTATATGTTAATTTTTAAATTTAATTAATATTTTGAATTTTCAAAAATTTGTGCATGATATTAATTTATTTTAATTAATATTAGAAATTAACATACAATTAAGTGGAAAAGGGTGTTAAACAAAATAATAATTATATTAATTATTGGAACAAATTTAAAGAATATTTAATTACGAATTTGTCATTATTGTCCGGACAACTGTTGTCCAAATATCAATACTCTTTTGATTATTATTCACATAAATTGTCGTATTATAATTCTTCAGAATCTTTTGTGTCACAATATTCTTTTGGGCCCGGATGTAGAGTTTGGAGATGTAACCTTTTCTTTTTCTTTTTAAATTTTCTAATTCTTAATTATATTACATTGCCAAGTGATCATATATGGTGATGTCAACACTTGTGTCAAAATAATGAACAAACGGTCTCTCCAGGGAATCCCAATTCTACTTCTTTTGTCAGCAAACGCTGGCCAACTACAGGAGAAAAAAAAAAAAAAAAAAACGCTGCCAAAGTGGAATTTTTTATTTTTTATTTTTAAAAGAAAAAGTTAGTGGCAGGGCAAATCTAATTATCATTAATGAGTAAATTTTGACTTTATCGAGGAATTTAGCAAATTAATGAAGTGGCAGATTAACTATACATTCTAAATTCCAACCTCATGCAATGTAGCACATTTTTTTTTGTTAAAACTCGTATCCCAGAACAAAAGTTTTACCATTTTATTCTTTAATTAATAACTAAAATATTAATTTGTATCCAAAATACAAACTTGAAAAAATAATAGTGTAAGATTTTCACTTCTACTAGACAAGGTTTATTCGGAAAAATAATACTACTCCTATCCTAGTACCAATTTGTGTAATAATTACAATAAACGTGTCTCCGATTGAAGGGTTGCAAGGCTCACCTTTCCCTGTCGGGTAAAAACCTGCTCAAGTTGAAAAGTTCCCAGTTAATACCTGATCATTTTATAATTATTTTTGGTGGATTGTGATGGTTATTAAACAAACATATTACTGTATGTGTCAATTATATTAATGGGCTTTTGAGCTGTATTATAAAATCACAAATTTGCGTATAAGTTGGGGCTTTTCAGCAGCCAATGATTACGATATCTATAATTAAGCGCCATGGGTACGTACGTATGTGTTGTGATATTCGTGCACTTCTAAATTTAATCTCAATAGTCAATATACTATTTTGTAATAAGTTAACTATTGAAACACAAATTAAAAGCACGACAATTTATTTGTCATATAAAATAATAAATCAAATAGTTAATGTGAAAGGGCTAAAACCATGAAATCATTGAATGGTATGGATGAATACAAGATTGGATGCAAGATTTGATAAAGCGATCAGTTGTGTTTCATTTTGGCTGATTTTCCTGTAACTAAATATTTACTTTTGGAGGAATTATAAATGACATTATTTAAATACTCAAATTTGAATTATGGTGAGTGGGAAATAATTCGTTGAAATTGGTCCCACACGTGCTCGTGTGAAATTATGCTACGAATCTTTTTTCTTTGACATGATTATGCTACAGATCGTTTTTTGTTTTTTTTTTCTTAATTTACACACACATATGACCTAAACTTCCAACTTCTTGATTGACGAGGAAGCCTCTTACCACTTGAGCTATATCTTCATCTAAGGCTAAAAATTAAAAAAAAAAAGAATCTTATACTATAAGTGTACTCCCTCCATATTATTTCAAATAAGTCCATTTAGTCAAGCATGAATATTAAGAAAATGAGTTGTTTATGATAAAGTTGGAAGGATAAAATAATTTCTTGAGGTATATATGTCGATCAAGTTAAAGAGAGAAGTGAGTTAATAACTTTTTAGTGACACATATTATAATTTATAAAAAATAGCAAAGTATTATTATTTGTTGTATTTCTATTTAAAAAAAAATAGCTTAATGAAATAATCGTCTAAATAAAAAAAAACTTATTAAAATAATACAGGGAGTTCATAGTTATTGACCTTGAGCATGAAAAAGGCAATCTTTTTTGCCATGTGGTCGTGAAGGAAAATCAAGTTAGTGGCAGTAGTGGCAGTAATAATAATAATAATAATAATAATAATAATAATAATAATAATAATAATAATAATAATAATAATAATAATAATAATAATAATATAGTTATTGAGCAGATTTTGCTTCCTTTTCTCAAACAATGAGTTTTGTAATCAGGAATATTAGACGACCTACACATTGACATGGATCTCATAATGAAGCCGCCATGAAAATAGCAATTAATATACCAAGTTGTGACTCAAGTGTGTGTTCTATAACATCGCAATCTTACCAGAATATATACCAATTGAGGATTAAAAACAAAATTAACGTTCACTGCGTTTTAACTTTTAATCAGTATAAACCGTGCCACTAAAATGCAGTGCACTAAGCATCATGCATATGATTCATGAGCTTTAGATAATTGACAAAAATCTTACTCCAGTTGATGTTATCTGTGTTGTAAATTAATCAAGTCGCGTAGAAAGAAACAATGAAATGTTGATTTATTTGATTTGTCACCGAACCACAAATAAAAAGAAAAATTTGTTTACTTATTAATAGTTAAAAACTTAATAATACACATGCGCCAAGTCGCCAACGAGAGTACGAGACCTAACTTAAGGGCAAAGCTTCCAAAATATATCCTTCTTAGCAACAGCTTTTGGGTTCAATCTCGCTTACGAGCGGTGTAGATTTTTCACCATATATGGTGGTGTAGTAGACCTAGTAGACCCATCCTGCGTGGTGGTATAGTGTCCCATATTTATGTGATTTAGAGGTCTCACCTTGTAGTGGTGTAACGATTTATTTGATATACATAGGGTTAATGCCAAATAATTCACGATCTTTTTTCAAATTCTGGTTTTAATCCTCACTTTTTAAATTTTCCTCCAAAATCATAACCTTTCGATTAATCTGATTTTGGCCCCCACAATTGATTTGGGGCAAAAATTGGAGATGACATGTCAAATTAAAATTGACGTGGATTGCAAAACGACATCGTTTTATTTGACATGGTGAGTATTTTGTTTGTATGTTGTGGCAAACTAATGGGAGATTGTTTTACTGAGTTCAAAACCGAGTCTCATCTGTTTTTTCGTCGTTCGTATGCGTAGTAGGCTCATCAATGACATCATTTCTCTTGCACACGAGCAGACTTATAATGGTAACTTGCACGATTAGAAGGTTCATGTCGTGACCGGAGTAAAACGGCGGAGTAGAGGAGGTCTACCAGTTGCTCGTCAGTGAGGTTGACTTTGTCGGCGATTGCGGACTCGATGTCGTTTTACAAAATTTTGAGTTATTTTATTTTTTATAACGATGTCGTTTTGTAATCCATGTCAGTTTTAATTTGATATGTCATCTCAAAATCACCCCCCCCCCCATATCAATTGTGGAGGAAAATTTTGAAAAAATCGAAAAGTGATGATTTTGGAGGCAGATTTAAAAAATGGACTTATAATCAGAATTTAGGAAACTGTGGGGATTAACCCATACATATACCTTGTCGCAGTTAAAAAAATAATAATAATAGACAAGAGTATTTAGATTGATACTTTATTTAATATTTAGGGGGGTGTATTCAATCATGATTTTATGGGAATTTTAAAGAGTTTGGAGAGTCTGTGGAGTTTTGGAGTTGGTTGACTCCGTGTGGAGTCTTGATAGAGTTCGCATAGGATTTGAACGACTCTGGAGGAGTTGAAGTCGACGAAAGCCAGCGCCGGCTAGCCTCCAGCGCCGGATGGCCTCCAGTACAACTTAAAGCCAGCGCCGGCTAGCCTCCAGCGCCGGCTGGCCTCCAGTACAACTTAAAGCCAGCGCTGGCTAGCATGTCGCCGCCGCTGGGTATCTAGTAGCAGAGTAGATGGCTAGCATGCCGCCGCCGCTGGGTCACAATCGTGTACAAATTCCAGCCGAGGCTGGGTGCCAGCCGAGGGCCGAATAGAGTCCAGCCGATTCTGGTAAGGCGCCGGCGCTGGTGTTTCATGGACTCTCAAATTCTCTTGGTTGAAGGTCGGAATTCGTTCAATACAAATATTGCGTGAAATCAAGATGAATTCCACCAGAGTCAACAACTTTAGAAAGTCAGTGGAGTTTTGAATACCACCAAATTTTTATGGAGTTCAGAAAGTTGTGATTGAATACCACCAGATTTTTAAGGAGTTTGAAAAGTCTGGATTGAATACATCCAGACATTCAAACTCCTAAAAAATCTCACAGAGTCATGATTGAATACACCCCCTTAATTTTAGATCGATTGTTTTAATCATTCAAGATCTAAATTGATAGTCATCATCTTTCAAGTCCCGTACCCAAAGCTAACCCATCTTTCGGATCCTGAAGTAGTTAGTTTTATAATATCAAATAAAACATCAATTATAGTATTCAGAAAAATGGAATGCTAGAAATTGTTTATTGGATATCCAATAAAACAAATATTTGAATCCACCGCCAAATTTGAGAAATATATATTGATTTACCAAGTTGAGAAAACCTCACTTGCCACCAAGAGATAAAAATCAATTTATTAACCAAATCATATGGAAAGTTAATGATACATAACTGAATAAATCACACAGAGATAGTGACTTTCGAATTGTTGGAAACATCACTAAGATATAGGTTAGTGCATTCTTGAGTATGTAATGTACCAGCATACAATTCCAAATCACCACATTTTCTAATTAAAATATATCTATACACTTAATAATAATAATAATAATAATAATAATAATAATAATAATAATAATAATAATAATAATAATAATAATAATAATAATAATAATAATCATCATCATCATCATCATCTCTATATAGTATATAATACCGAGGTTTACGTTCGCACTACGTAGCGCGATTATAGTTCTCCGTTCCTATTTATCTTTATTCTCGTATTTTTGACTTTATTAATTAATATACCATATATAAAATATAAAAATATATAATACTCTTATATAAAACTACACGCCATATATATCCTCTCAATTCATTAAGCAATTCTCAATTCATTAAGCAATAATATATATCTCAATATATGGTAGGATTAGGATTTAATATAAGTTAGCATTAACCCAACATAATCTCAACGTGTATATGGTTAGGAAATATTATATTTGTAAGCTTGTGGAATTCAAGGTTAGTTTATTCTCATAATTTTGTATATTTCTTTAGTAAAGTAAAATTTCTTGATTTTGTAGAGATTAAAATATTTTAATATGTATGTAAAATTACTCCTACTTCGAATTTAATCTTTTATTAATAACATTTATGGTCAATATTTGTTTTCTTGGGTGCTTTACTTTTTATGTATATATAATGTAATAGCTTTAAGTTATATATTAGTACAAAATTTGATGATGAGTAGATGTCGGATTCTAATCCCTTTCTTTGAAGCTTGGTTGTTAACCACACCCTTTATTCAAGTCTTTAGGTGGTGCTTAAAGGTGTATACTATAACTCATTTTATATAATTCCTTATATTTTTTCATATGATATAAAAATAAATGAAATTTCAATTATTTGTAAACCATGAAGCCAGAAATTCCCCTCTCAAGCCAATATATTCAATAACCGGCAAAATTAATGGAACTAAGGTTATGCAAATATCAACCTACATGGAGGAACACATTTTGTAGCATAATAAACATAGTTACACCGTCTGCTAAGAAATACTACTATACATCAACAACCTCCCTAGACAATGGTTTTTCATAAATTAATTAATATTTAATAATCATATATTTACATTTGTATGTATTTATATTTTAATTTACTGAATAATATTACTTATGTATATTTTGCTTAAATTTTTATTAATAAAAATTTATATTTTTATATGTTTATACAAAATATAGGAAATGACGCCAAATATTGATAGCATTCGCTTGAAGACCAACGATGGAAAAATATAGGGAAATTTGTGGTTGTCAGAATTTTGAGACCGTGGGTTCAAAAAGATTTCAAGCAAAATTAAGCAATAGAAATTATTGTAATCGATGAATGACAAACTGTTTGTACAAATTTTATCAATTACAATATTTTTTTATTTCAAATTTTAGTGATTTAATTATGAAATTTATAAATAATTTTTTATTTAAGGCAATTAAATCCAAACGTCCGTATCAACAGGGCACAAGAGAAAGTTTGAATCTTTTCTGAAAAAGGGCCAACTAATCTTTATTAGTGGCTTTCAAGTTGTGCAAAATACTCCTCAATTTCAGAAATCGAAAGTCAATTACAAGTGGAGGATTAGCTTTGGCATTACCACAAGGGTGTTTGAACCGATCGAATGCTCAAAGATTGATAAAACTGGGTTTGATTTTATTCATTTCAACAATATGGACACACACGATATTGATTTTTACGTGGATAAGTACATACTTTTATATGTTTATTTTTCAACTATGTATTTTCCTTCATAGTTAGATGTGGATATATGATGTTTGAGAATTTTAATTTTACATCTCAATTTAGTAATAATTCATATAAGATCTATTATATATTTAGTTATGATCTATTATTTACATGCATGTTTTGCAGATATTCTTGGCGAGGTCACTACGTCAATTATTAGCATAGTTCCAGTAAACGTTGGAAAGTCCCAGGCAAAAAAGCGTGACATCACATTGAAATATGCAGAGTATAATATTCATTCATTCAATTTATGTCATTGAAAGATGCAGAGTATGATGTTAATTCATTCGATTTATTGCTCTTTTATATCTAAATATTGTGTTACCTATTCAATAGTGTTGAAGAAATAAAATGCACGTTGTGGGAGTCATATGGTGAAGAGCTAAAGTTATTTATGAAAATCAAGTCAAGCGACGATAAAAAAAACCTGTATTAATTGTTTTGCAATTTGCAATGAAATCAAAATTTAATGGTAAAAAAATTCATTAACTAATTTTAGTACCATTGTATTAATTAGCTTGGTTAAATTTTGTAAAGTGTTGACGACATTGTTTTTTTTAGGAAAACTTACGATTTCCTCAATGAAGAATGCAAGCAATTTTTTTTTATGCATCGTGACATACAAGAAGTTAAGAATTTTATTTTAAGGTTGTATTATGTTTTGTTCATATTAAGATTGTTTAATACAATTCTCATAATATTTTTTAATAAATAATTTCATATTTTATTAATGATCATGACAATTTAGGGGTGGTGTTAATAGAACTTCCTCCGATCATACCATAACTGATATTTTCAACAGTAGCCAAGAATCGAACATTAACGAGTGGTTGAACGTTGGTATAATGAGAACTGTCAAGGAGATGGAAAACTCGAAAGAGGTAAATTTATTTTAGTACGTGTACATATTGCTATATATTTTCAAGACAAAATTACTCATGTCTTATTTTTAATTTATAGTGTGGAGCCTATATTTGTAAGGGAAAGATTATCAACTTTGATAGTGAAGAGCAATGGAATTATGAAGGATGTGGAAATCAAAGAGGAAACCAAAAATGCTACGAGCAAATTCCAACACGAAGCAAAGTAGGATATAAATATTGAAAGTGTGATACCCGATTGAATGTTGAAAAATATTGACCTAACCAATGAGCTTTGCAATGACACGAGGATGATAGTAACAGAATTTGGGGAGCGCGTAATTGAAGCTCAATTAATTTATGAAATGAATGCGTGCAAGAAGTTTCCAATTGCAAGAATGATAATGAGTCATTCAGACAACACTAAATTTCTCATTTGGTTCTAAAGGCGACAATTTCCCTTGGTAGTTTGCTTTGTGATGACCATAAATAAGACTCAGGAACAGTCTTTTTCAAATGTAGGATTATGCCTGTTGAAACCTGCGTTCAACAATGGTCAATTGTACGTTGCAATCTCAAGACTCACTAGGAGAAAAAGTCTCAAATTTTAGCAACTGATGTGAATGGCCAAACTTATGACAAAACAACTAATGTCATGTGCGGTAAAATTTTCGACAGATTATGAGGTAATTGAAAAGTTAAAAGTTTATAATTTAGCACCAAAATTTAATTAATTAGTATTCAATTTTTTTGTACGGTTTAAAAAAATATGTCTTTTGATTTATTGCAAATAAAGTCGGAGAAAACCAACGACAAAACTTCTTGATTGCCTTTTTATTTTATGAACGATATGTTTTTGTATAATTAATTATGTCATGGAGGACTTTTATCAAAAATTTATTCATAGTGCTTATTGAAAATTTCTTAACATGAGCTCGTGATTTGAAAAAGTGTAAAAAGCTAACATTCATTTTAAGTTCAAAAAATATAAATTGCTACAAAAACTAATCCCGTCGAATTTTTTTGACGGGTAACTTAATAATAATAATAATAATAATAATAATAATAATAATAATAATAATAATAATAATAATAATACAGGGCTCCTGCCGGTTCGGTACACCACTAAAATTGTACTATTTTACAAAACAATGTAGTAGTATTTATTATTGTCACATTGAATTACAACTTCTCTCACCAAAACTCACAAATTAAAAATATATGGTACTTGTATATATATATATAAAAACCTTGCACGTACTCTTTACCATATTTTCCATCATTTTTATGCTAGTAAATTGTATACGTTTCTCCCCTAAAAATGCTACAGTATATCCGTTTATAATTTCCTAAGGCACCGTACAATTTCCAAATGCATTCGATGCTTTATTTATTTTTCTCCACTCTATATTTATATTTGATTTTTTAGTGTCATATTAAGTCTCACTTTTCCAACATTATTATGAGAAATTGGAAATTTGGAACATGTACATGTCATTCTCATGATCATTCTAGGTGTAATTTATCATTAAAAGAATCAAAATTATTGAGTCTAAGTCAATGCTGCCTCCTGTTGAGAAGACTAGATTTCCACTATACTTCTGTTGACGAAAATGACTCCATTATATTTATTTATCTACGACAGAATAGTTTTCTGATCATTTTTTATTTTTTATTTTTGTATGAGTCAATTGTATAATGTGACAGGAGGCTTTTGTACACAAATCCGCACTAGCTTTGGTATTATATCGAGAAGACAACTTAATTTAAAAATTATGTGATGATGATTTTGGCTTATTAATTAATAGTATTGTATATAGAGACAATTAATTGATTAAAGTTTGAATATTGTGGAGATACTCATTATTAACGTGGCCTGTTACTTTATAATGTGATGGTTTTATTTGGACCTTTTTAAAAATGACAAAAAATCCTGTAAAAGTTTGCATGGTGCAGATGGGCTGACCCGGTCCATGCGTCTGCCCGACCTGCCTGTGAGATCCACGCACTACGCGTGGATCTCACACGCCTTTCTCTCTCTTTTTTTTTTTTGAAATTTTCCTCTTTTTTTGTTTGTCGCTTCTTATTTGGTCAAGATTCGAACGAGGGGAGCCGAAGGTCTCGGAGCGAGCCGAAAAACTTCAAATTATTGCTCAACTATTATCTTTATATTAGTAATCAGAGCGAAAGCGGAACCGGAAAAATAAATTCTAGAAAAAAAAAAAAAACATTGTCGCGTGAGAACCACGCGCGGTGCATGGATCTCACGTGTGGGTCAGGCGGGTCGTGTCGGGTCGGGTTGCATCTGCATGGTGCAGATGTCTCCATAGGAGACTCACTCTTTAAAAATTCATGATGGAGGCACTTTTCATACTGTGATTATTGTATTTGATTTTAGTTTTTACATTGGTTGCCATAAATCAAGAGAATTTATAAGCAACGACTAACCCTCCAATTTTGTGGTATAAAGTTTCTGAAGAAACAAACGAAATTAATGAAAACAATAAAAGCATGGTTTTTATTAATTAAGAAAAGTTTTTCTTTTCAAATTATGACGGCAGCACCCTCTATCGTAGAGCAAATTCTTAACCTTATTCCTTTACAAAGAAAAAATACAGCAACTTTATGAATACTAGTAATTAATTTGCTAGCATAAATGAATGAGTTTGATGAATTTGGTTTCCAATACGGATAAGGAAATAATGATTAACTGACATTTAATTCTGTCCATATATAATAGGACTCACTCCTATACACAAGACAAATCTTTAATCTTGTGTGGACGAGAGGATTCTAATTAAAAGTGGATCATTAATGACTTGACATGCATATGCATATTTATACATTAAAAGTAGAAACACTTAGCTTTAGAAATAAAACCACAAATTTCGTATACCACATTTCATTTCATAGTAATAATTACACCAATATAGAAATAGTGGCCACACGAGATATGTACTAGTAGAATAATTCACCCCTTCCGGTGGTGGAATAGTGATCGAACATCTTCGAAAAATTAATCAAGTTAGAGGAAATAATAACCCAATCATCAACTTCAATTCAAAAAATAAATAAAAGAATAATAATAATAATAATAATAATTAATAATAATACATTACATACACATACATGTAGTAGTAGTTGACCTTAATTTTGAATTAACAATTAAATATGGAGGGGAGGGGAGGGGAGGGGAGGGGAGGAGGAGGGCACACAATGAGCTAGCTAGTACTGTATATAAGTTCCCCATTACTGCAATAATACAACATTAATTATTGTTCTCTCCGAATTAAAGTAAGACTACTGTTTCATTTCATGTGACCCATATACATCTAATAATTGAGTTAAATAAAACAAGACATGTGATATGAATTCCATGGCCCTGCCTCCAACATCGGATTCGGATGTAACAAAATCAGACACTTGCATCATCATCACCAAAATACTACTATATATATACTGTATGTTTTTTTGTGTAACCTCTCTTTGTCTGAATTGTGATCGATTAATGAGTGGCCCTAGAATAATAAATTGGATCATTTTTAAAAATTTACCATTATCAAATTTACTACTAATTCACAACAATCATTCTTTATATATATATATACTAAGAGAATTATGAAGATAATATTTAGAATAAGGTCAAACTTGGGAAATATTTATATTTGACACTTGTCCGAAATTTGACCCACTATCAAATTATGGGCAGAACCAGTGAATCATATCGTGGATAACTAATAGTACTAGGATGGTCCGACTCCGAACCATAATCAAACTCATAGGCATGGATTCTCTCTTTTTCATTCTCCATTCTTTTTTATTTATTTATTTTTAATTCAATTATCGTCCCTATCCTACGTTAAAATTTAACTATTTAACCGTGCAATTTTCTCGTTCAATTGAATTAGCTAGAATCTGAAATGGCAGAAGTCAGAGACCAATTTTAGAAGGTTGACTTATAAAAATGGCAGCGCCCTGCTCTATGTACATGTGCCCATCATGATATAACAAAATGTTTAAATATGGAGTAGTATAATTTCCAACCTCATTTTTTTTGGGGGGGGGGGGGGGGTACAAGTAACGATCGATTAGGTTATTAAAATGAGAGTAATTTGCGGCCATAATTCAAAGTGAACACTTTGTTCATTTATAGTCTGCAAATTTTACGTATGAGATATATTTGTGACTATTGCTTCTTAATTGTCTCGGCAAAATATGCATGATTAAAAGAAACAAGCGTTCATATTAATTATGCATGTTTCAACAATATTTTAAAAACTTTATATATAAATAGGTATGAAACCTAGAGTTTTTTAGCCATCTTAAGATTTTGTACGTACTTACTTAATATAATAGTTGTCATCTCTTTGTAGTTTCGCTATTAAACTAATTTAGACCCTCAATGGTTCATTATGAGAAGGAAGGATGCTCTTGATCAATTTTTCTACAGTTACATAACTATCTGAACTAATTAAGGAAAGTGTAACATCTCATATAGAAAACTTAATGCATGTATATACACATGTTGCATACTTGCATTACACTACTAACAAAAACCATTGGGATCAATTTATTTATTTTTTATTACGAGGGAAATCCTAAACCAAACCATGCCTTTCGACAAATCAAACCACTGCTATAAAAAAACAAATTATTTTCAAAGACTAGTCCCTGCAATTCAAACAAATGTCACGGCTTTTGACATGCTTCTAGGTAGGAAGGTCTAATTTTCTTGTCTTGAATTTCAAGGTAATATACATATTATCTATCCAAATTCATCAACTTGTTTCTTGACTGTCTATGATATATTCCATCAATTAACAATCCATATACAAAATGCCAATAAATGTTTGTACAATTCAGTGGCTTTTTGGTGGTCTAGTCACTTGGCCCATTTCATATCAATTTAATAATCTTTTCAAACCTTATTATGTGGTAGATTCCATCCAACAAGTCAATTTGTATTCTATTTTCTCTATTATTGCACTCTCTTTTGCCCCTTTATTTCTTACAAGTCTAAGTCTCAAATGGTTCTTATTATCTTGCATTTTATGTTTTCTTTCTTCTCCCACTGGAATATTTGTTCAAACATCAATGTCCATATCACATTCACAATTTTTCTTTTTTATATGTTAATTAGAGATAAACATGGATTTATCATCATTATAAGAGAAATTGATATCAATTTGTATTGAAAAATCATGTTTGGAATGAATTTTATGCTTAAGTATTGTTATTTTGTGAAATATGATGCTCCTTCGATGTTTATTTGATTTTGCAGAAAATTGGAATTAATCTTATGCAAATTGAGCATGATAGGGTAAAAGTACAACTCGATAGAAGTTAGTAGGCGAAAACGAATCCAAAATTAGAGTTAAAATGAGGGAGAACGAGTGGATTGAAAATTGTTGCGTGCAGACGCAGTGGTATGCGGCCAGCCATGCGGCTGCATAACCAACCGCATGGTCATTCGAAAATCACAACAAAAGATACGAGTTTTTCATGCGCTCGGGCATGCAACCGCGTGGCCCAACAGGCTTCTCCAAGTTATTTCCTTCTCGAAATATACTACTTTCCTTAGCTCAATTCTTTACCCTACTCGAATTGTACTCTTTCCCCAACTATATATACTCTTCTATAGCATAAAAGATACATCCTTTAATCTCTTAATTCTTACTTTCTCATCTTTTATCGTATTTAGATTAGGTTAGTTTAGATTTATTTTCTTGGATGAGATTTGAAGATTGGGAGATGAGAAGAGAAGAAGAGGCACTCAAGAACTAAGGATTCGCCTACGGCTTTTATGTTATTTATTGGATATTGTCTATGATGTCTATGAGTAACTAATTTCCTATTATCCTATCGCTAGAGAGTAGATGAATAATTAACTTTGATTTTTATTTGATTGATCAATTACGACCCTGTTAGAAAAATTAGTATAAGGTTTCGAAAGATACTAAAATCCCAACTGACCCCAACCGAGTAGATGAATGACTTTAGTATGATCTTAGCTAGAGCTCACTTTTTGAGCGTAGGGATTTTATCTCTACAGGTTTCAAGCATAAGAAGTCAGCCGAACTAAAGAAGGAAGTTCGCGAAGAACTCAGCTGAGGCCCAAACTCAGTTGTAACCTAGAATCAGCTGAGGTCCAGACTCAGTTGAGACTCAGACTCAGTTGAGACATCAACCTCAACTGAAGCACAAACTCAGTTGGACAGTTCAGTTGACTCCTCAACTGACCCACGCAGCTGAAGGCATACAGTTCAAGCGTGAAGAGAAGTTGTGTCAAAATCAGACGTCGTGAAGCGGAGAAAAGAAAACTTTGAAGACGCTGAAGACGAAGGAGTTGCAGTCCATATTTGAATCTAATCGGAAGCATAAGTCAGCTGGAAAACATACCATAAATGGGTCGCAACAACAACGTGCAAAAAGTAAAGGTCGCAAGAGCGAACAAAAGAAGCTCCAAGAGAGAAAAATCAAGAGTGAAGCGGCAACATCGCTTATCACCTCTTTCTCTCCAAGCAAGAAGATCTCATCCGAAGTCCAGTTGAAGTGGAGTGTTCATCCTCTTCTTGTTCTTCTATCTAGCCTCTCAGAAGTCCCCCTTTCTTGATTGAGTCTAGAAAACAGGTTCATGCTTGTACTGTGTGTGACCAGATTCTCTCGCAAGAGATCGAGTCTGGAGCCTTAGGTTGAAGCCTCCACTCCCCCCTGTGTATAAGGCTTCCTCGTTGGATATCCCCTCCAAATCAAAAACCTTAGGTCTGATTTGAACTTGTAATCAAAGTCATCAGGTTCCGTAATCCAATACCAGGTCCCTTGAAACTCGGAATCCAAGGATAGGTAAGAACAGGTCCCTTAGAACTCGGAATCAAAGACCAAGTTGTACATTTGCCCGGAAAAGTGTTGTAAGGTCTTGTTCGAACCCGTAATCGAAGTGGTTAGGTTTGCTTGGAACCCGTAATCCAAGTGAGGAGTTTGGTAAGCACGCTTAAGCTTATCTAGTGGATTACTTCCCCAAAAAGGAAGTCGTGGACGTAGGAGGTCAATCTTTGAACCACGTTAAAATACTGTATACTTACATTCAGTATTTTAAATTCAGATTACCTGACTAACTGACCCAGCATTTTGCATACATCTTGCATATTTACAAACTGCACTAACTTGAGAACTTGACCTTCCCCATTTCATAAAGATTTCAGTTTTTGTAACGAGTTTAAACGCCACCATCTTCTGTAACGCAATAATGGGGCGGGTATGAGGGTCAATAATTCGGAAACGGGATGGGGACGGGTATTAATTTCTATACCCGATAGGATTTGGGGCGGGTACGGGAATATAGATATACGCCTCGAACTCGCCCCGAATAATTTTTGTCGTTTAATTTTTTTTTTAAATGTTACTAATATTAATAAATAACAAAATATATTAATTAATATAGAAATTCAAATTTAATGAGAATTGAAAAACCACATTAAGTAGACATATTAACACTATTTTCTCTCATTCTTTATATATAATTCAACTCTTACTTTTTCTTCTATCCATTTCCAATGTGGGCAACTTATTTCTCTTAATTTCTTCTCTATCCCCTTTCACTAATTTTAATCCCACATCGAAAATGAGAGAAGAGAGGAGTTGACTTATAAATAAGATTGTCTTCATGCTTTAACTTAATTTACTATTTTTTCCTTAATTTTTAAGAAATAATAACTTTTTAGTTCTAATAAAAGTTTTAAATTAGATAATATATACTTCTAAATGGGTATCCGATGGATACTCTTTCCCGCCGGATAATCTCCGATCCGAACCCGTCCCGATTTAAACGGGTATGGAGACGGATATGGGGATTAATTTTTTAGGCGGGTATGGGGATGGAAAAGCAATCCCCGACCCAAACCCGCCCCTTTGCCATCCCTAGAGCCAGCTGTGTTACCAACTGTGTGATCAGCTCCAACTGAGCAACTTAGTTGTAGAGTAGCTCCAACTAACTTTTTCAGCTGTCGAGCCAACTGACCTAAGCAATATAACTCAGTGAAAACTTTTTAGCAAAATAAAAATTGCTACTGGTGTATTCCCTCCCCCCTCCCCCCATACACCAGACACTCGTCACTGGGACCATCCAACCCTATCTTCTTTCTTATGTTCTTGATTTGAATGTTTTCTTAGCTATCAATTTTGCATGATTTGATGTGTTAATTTGAGATCGGAAGAAGATAGTTAATACTTGATCTAGAACATAGGACATGCATTGCATAATAACCGGGAGGGAAAGAGCCTTGTGTGAGAACATCAATTTAATCAATCTTTTTGGAAGTTGCATGCATATGATGTTTGTCAGGAACGAAAACTCTTGCATGTGATCAACGGCTTATTCGCTATAGCAGTAGGTCTAAGCTAAATTCGTGATTGTTCTAAAAAGAGACATTGAGTATTTGTATTAATTAATTAATTGATTGAATCTTGAAGTTGATGATCCATTGAAATCGAAACCCTGAGATATCTCTCTATCTTGAATCTTTAAATATTTTCCTTTGCTTTTGCTTTTTTTATTTAATTTAAATATTTGCATCTTAGTTTAATCATCATTACAATTCGAAAACCTAAATAGTGAAAAACAACTGAAAGTAGCACTCATTGAAATTAATACAATTCATGTGAAATATGAATTTGTTTTCTCACGCTCAATTACCCCGGTACACTTATGATGTGAAATAAATTAACGAACAATTAGTACAAATATGTCCATTTTAAATCGAGTAGTGACATTCATATAGAAGACGTACATAAACGAAATGAGTAAAAGAAGAATAGTTGAAAGCCCAGTAGCTGCGGACTAACAAAATATACCCAGGCCCACTTATCAATCCACCTAAAGAATCTCATTGGCTTCAATGCAAAACCTACTTTAGAATTATTTAACTCTATCAAAATAAAAGATATAAAAATCTAAAATCAAGCGAGAGGATAGTTGTCATTTTACTTCAATAATATTTATTGCTATAGGCGAAATGTATTTGCTTCATTATGTAAATGTATATATTTTTCGTGGCAGGCCAAGTAACATAAGAAAATATTGTAGATGCATGATTAATTTTTATCAGTAACTTCTTTATGTGCTTTAGATAATTTGTGCTGATGATGTTTTGGGTTTATCTCTAGACAGGAGTCTCCAGCAAAGAGATAAATAAATATATAAATAAAATGAGTTTGAAGTTTTTTTATGTTTTAAAAAGTATAATTTCACAAAATAGGCCAATCACCGAATTCCAGTTAAAGAAAGTTAATACTCCCTCCGTCCAAAAATAATATGCCTATTTAGGTTTCGGCACGCAGATTAAAAAAAGTTGATAAAGTTGTTTTGAGTGTGTAAAAGTTATAATATAGAGATAGTAGGATAATGACAAAATATAATGGTATTGACTAAAAAGTAGGAATAAAGTTGTTGTATTGACTAAAAAGTAAGAATAAAGTTGTTGTGAAATGAAGCCGTCAATGACAAAGGGTAGTAAATAAAGGAAAAGTAGGAGGGTATGATTGTACAAAAAGGTAAATAAGCATTTGATTTGTGGAAAAAAAATATGGGTAAGTAGGCATTTGATTTTTGGACGGAAGGAGTAATTGATAAGCCAAATTTAAAATTCACAATATTCGTTAGAGTCAACTTTTGATATAGTCATAGTGAGCAATGAAACACAAATTTTAGCCCACCCTCTTCAAAAACATAAAATTTAGCTATTTTTTTGAATTTGGGACAAAAATACCTTTAATGAAGGGTGCGCAGGTCCGGTCAAGGCACGGGTTGGGTCGGATTCAGGTACAAAGAGTCGGACACTTTTGACACTAATATGGTAAAAAAAACTTAGTTTTTTTTGTGTGCCTTCTGTTGGCACTTTTGGCACTAATATGATCATTAGTGCCAGAGTACCAAATTATTTAGTATTTTTCTTTGTGCTTCATGTTGGCACTTTTGGTACTAATATGGTCATTAGTGCTAAAGTACCAAATTACTTATTTTTCTTTGTGCTTGTTGTTGACACTTTTGGCACTAATAGTGTCATTAGTGTGAAAATACCAAATTACTAGTATTTTTTTTGTGCTTTCTATTGGTACTTTTGTCACTAATATGGTTATTAGTGCCAAAGTACCCAATTTTTATAATCATTACATTTCGTCACGAGAATATCTACTTTTGAACATTACAAGTTATACTGTTCTGATTTTGCGGCTCTGCTTTTACGGCTCCACCTTCGCTCCGATTACTAATGTAAGGATAATCGTCGAGCAACAATTTGAATTTCTTCGGCTCGCTCCGAGACCTAATCACTATTTTCTTAACAATTAATCCGCAACTCAAACGGGCAATTGTAGTAGTAGCAATCGAATATCGTATCCACAAGGACTATTGATCGAAAATAAGGTGAAAATAAAGTTTAAACACGTTCCTACTATTTAAGCTTAATGGGGCATGATTTTTGATTTCTCAATTACTAAGAAAGGAAATTAAATCAAAGAAACAATCAAAAGCAAACAAGCACACAAATACAATCAAAGAAATGATAAGAGAAATGATAAGAGACAAGTGTTGGTTCTAGGGATTTGATTCGATTCTAGATAATAATGAAGATAACTTCCTAATTCACATAACCATATTTAATCTCCTAATTGAGAAGCAATCACAAAGCAATTCACTAAATCTCTCTGGAAAGCTAGCAAAAGTAGATTAATCTATCGACTCTCTCGACTAAGACTCAAGACGATAGATCAACTCCAAAAGGTACAAAGATTGAAAGCTTCCATATATGAATTCATTACCTACTAAGTCTCAAAACCATGCATGTTGTGCAATTTTGTTTTTCATGCTCATAAAAACCTATTAAGAATTTCCACAAACACTTGGCATGTTGTTCGCTATTATTTTCACACGCCGCAAGTGCACGAGTGTAATTGTGTATAGAGAAGTAAGGTCGTATTCCACAAAGACTGTAATAATTTAATAAGTACTACTTTCAATCATCATCCTCTATTTAAACTCCGAACTTTAATTTTTGGGGTTTCTAATTAAACTAACAAGCAATCAAAGAGCAAACAAAAAACAAACAAAAGTAATTAATGATTCAAATATGATAAAGATATCCTAAGGCTTCGATTTCAATGGATAATTAAACTTAGACTCTTATCAATTAACCAATTAACAAGGGACTCAACTCTTCTTAAGGTAATCACAAAATTAGTTAAAATATACTCTCGTAGTGCCTAACCGTGGATTACTCACTGGGGTTTTCGTCTCCGACAAACATCATAAGCAAGTAACTCCAAAAAGATCCTAAGATTAAAGCCCTCACACAAAGTCTTTCCCTCTCGGTGATTTCGCAGTGTGTGTCCTATATTCCAGTTCATGTATTAATCCTCATCTCTTGACTATTGAATTAACACAACTAATTATGCTAAATTGGTGGTCAAGCAACTAGCATGCAAGACAAATCAAGAATATAGAAAAGAAGAGTGGGACATAAATTAGTCAATTGATAAGAATTAAAGCTAATTATCCATTAATTCTCTAACCCTAGGATATAAAAAGCTTAGCTACTCATAATTAATTCAAACACACAATCAAAAGAAAAGGAATTCATAATCAATAAAAGAAAACGAAGAAGAAACAAATCATCTTGGACTCTTGAATCTTGTCTCTAAGTCTCCAAAAGCTCCAAACTAAACTAAAACTATGAAAAATAATAAAAGTTGTGTAAGGTGGTGTCTTAAAAGGAGTATTTATAGCTAAAAATCTAACACAAATCGTGTAGCAATCAAATCCTAACTAGGAAAAGAGTTCGAACCAAAATAGGGAAGTTTTTAGGCTAAACCACCTCACCATGCGGTCCGTGCATGCGGTCGCATGCCGGACCGCATGCAGAATGCGAAGAAAATTAAAAAGGTAAGCTCCATGCGGCAGCATGCCGGACCGCATGCGACTGTGCCTGCGCGCAACAATTTTCAATCGACTTGTTCTCCCTCGTTTCAACTCTGATTTTGGATCTGTTTTCTCCTACGAACTCCTATCGAGCTGTACTTTCATCGTATCATGCTCAATTTACATAATTTTGATTCCAATTTTCTGAAAAATCAAACAAAGCAGGAATGGACATCATATTTCACAAATTAACAATACTTAAGCACAAAACTCATTTCAAACATGATTTCTCAATACGAATTGACATCAATTAACCTTATAAAGATGAGAAAATCCATGTTTATCACATGAAAGAAAGATGATCAATAATTCCACATGAAAATAAGAGTCAAAACCACAATCAAATAGGATAAGGTAATTAGAATTAGAAGGTTAAGTTCATCACATCATTGAATCTCCACAAATCCCTAAAATTAACAAAGAAAATTAGCTAGACAAGATAATTGAAATAACAAGAGAAATGAAAATAAAACCATAACAATTGATACTAAATAACCCAAAATGGAAAGATTTTCAATAAACTCCTTAATTGTGGACAAATCCAACCATAAGATCAAATGTAAGACAAAAGCTTTAATTAAAACTAGAAAATGAAACTTTGGGAAGAGGAAAACTTGCTAGGAATCAAGATATCCCGTTTTTGGGGCTCCATCCCCTTTATATAGAGTACAAGAAGTGTTAAAACAAAGTAAAAACATAAAATTAATGGATAAAATCGGAAGTTCTGGTGCGAAAATGGGACCAACTAGCGGTCCAACTAGGCTAAACTGGCGGTCCAAGGCCAAGGCGCCAGTTAGAGGGCCGGTTGCATTAAGGCATTGAAGGAGAAACAGGAGAAATCGGCGGTCCAACCGGCGGTTTGGCCAAACCGCCGGTTAGCTCCCTTAGACCGCCGGTTGGCTTTCGCTGCGTGCGACGTTTTTGTGTTTTGCCTCGTTCTCCTTCGTCTGAACTCCGAATTGATCTCCGCTTTTTCTATGGCTTCGTATCGAACTCCTCTTTAATATCTCATGATCATTTCACTCTAATTTCATCTTCATTTTCCTGCATCTTCATCTTCATAGAAAATGGTAAGAGGTAGTTAGATCCCAAATTCAAAAGAATAGCTATAATTTATGTTTTTGAAGAGGGTGGACTAAATATTGGGTTTGTTTGCACATTGTGGCTATATGACTATATATTCTCTATTTGTTATTTGTATCTATTACATAATGGGTAATGATAGTCGGCCACACTGTGATCACCCACACGTGTAAAAAAAGGAAAGTTGACTGTAAAAATGGAAATAATCGCATTTCCCCCTTAGGGTTTATGTTTCCCAATTAGAGTATATTTCCATTTTCAAAACTTATATTACTATTTTTAACTTGTGTGGTCGGCCACGGTGTAGTCGAATATCATTACCCTTACATAATATAATTAAAGTTCATTCAGCAAAAAAGGTTATAAATGATCTTAATGTTTTCCAGTGCATGTCCTTGTATCAGCCAACTGAATATCTTTTTATTTAAATGATCTAATGTTGGAATATTAGATTTCATCATGCAATGTGGTCAAAAGTTTAGAGTTTAAATTTCACGATAAATTCACTCTAAAACCTAGTAAATAAACTTTACGATAAATTGTTCAATTTAAAGATATAAGTATTCGATCTGGAGACATCAACTTCAAACACACACTATATATTGTTAGATCATTTTTCGACATAAGAAAACCTTAAGTGATTGACATTATATTATATTTACATCTTTGAAACTTTGAAGTGTTTAATCCTAAATTGGCCAACAATATACATACGCGCTCAAGCGAGAGAGAGAGGGGTTTGTAATTGTACGTGGAAATTGATGTTAAATGTAGGAGTGTGGGCGCGTAGATAGAGTTGGAGTCCATGTGTGTTTGGTCAAATGTGTGTTCAATACATACTGAGAGAAAGAAAGGAGAGAGAATCGCTTAAAATAATCCAAACTATGCTTAATTACATACCCATACTTTTATTATTACATCAAAATAATTCAATACATTAAGATAATCCAAACTATGCTTAATTACACCAAAACAATCCATACTTTTATTATTACATCAAAATAGTCCAAACAATCAAAATTTTAAATTGTTTTGACCTCCGTTAGTTTCCTTGAAGGGAGTTGTTAAAGAAACCACAATTTATTAATTAAAAGATTTGAGCATTATTCTCTATTCGTGTGAAAAAACGTAAGAGCAAAGGAAGAAATACTCTAATATCCCTCTACTCTATCATCTAAAATTAACGACACCATAATCAAAATCGACCAAAATTAGGCGGCGTGTTATCCAACCCACCATCATTGAAGGGAATGATTTCATTACCAAGAACAACACTCTTTATGTGCAAATTCTTCATCCTTCTATATCATTTTCATTTTTTTGCTAATATGTTTTGGGTATAAATATTGTTTGTAAGCTTCAGTGAAAATAGTATTACCTAGCTAAAATTTCGTGATTATGGGCCAAGATTTTTAAATAGAAGCAAATTGGAATTTCTCAAATTATTTTTTTAGAATTCTTCAAAACCTTTTCATTTTAAGTCATAATTCTCAGTTAGTTATTCCTTCTAGGTGATTCTAGTCATGACGGATGATGATAATATTGGAATGATTGAAATATAATCACTCAAAATTAAACACCAAGCAAGATATTTAAAGAGAACAATGATGAAATGAGTTAAATTACTTATAAATTTTATGAAAAATTAGTCTAAAATAAAGAAAGAAGGGTTTATTTAAAAAAAAAAAACAGTAGATTTAACGGTGCCATATAAGGAAACTAATGGAGGTCATAATAATGCAAAATGTTGATAGTTTGGGTGATGTAATAGCAAACGTATGGTTATTTTAATGTAAGCATGTATAATCTGTGTTATTTTGATGTATTTGGCCTAATTATATTCGTAACACTAATAAGTTGCAATGAAATTAACCTTTATTAGAAAAATCTAATCGGATATAGATTTTTTTTATGCCGTGGAATCTGCAGTCGCTATCTTCGGTAAGCACTGGGTAAACTTTTATTCATGTGCAATAACCTGCAAATCATACATAACATGTAAATTACACATTTTAAGCACATTTTTGACCTGCTTGACTTATAAAGGTATTAATCGAGTCGGCACTCACTCTATCTTTAAGCCATCATCAAGGGACAAATGGGATATAGTCATATTTTAGAGGTATAGTTCATTAAAGAAAATAGAATACAACGGATGACAAATTTTGAGATATCAAGTATGTTAAAAAATTGGTTTTGAATAACCATTTTGTGATAATAATTATTTTGTTAAAATAATTATTGAATGTTAACCTACGTCATGAGTAGATGAACGTGGTTACTAATATTTTCTCAAAACCGATTTTCGGTGAGTGAGAAACGAAAAATCAAAGATGGGTGTTGTTCGGTGTAGAAGGAGCTTGGGCTTAGCCCGATAAAAATAAGTTGAAGCTCAATTCGTTTAGCTCAACTAATGAATCGTTTGGCCCAACAAGTTTGTTTGTTTCTTCTGAAACGGTCTGTTTGGCCAAACAGATGTGCGTTATGCATAGAATGCAGAATTAAAATTTTTAAACCGCCAAATTAATATTTGGTCAATGCTTTTACACCCATGACGAGGTTGTCGTTCGCTCTCTCAAAATGAATTTGTAGCCTATCCTCACAGCTATATAGTTAGCAAGTAAGAACAGGGTCGATCCACAAGGAGTTGATTGTCACTATCTCTTGAAACCTCCTCCACCTGTTCAGAAAGTTTGGTTTTGCTATCTTGGTCACTAGGGCTCTCTTGCCCAATTCGAGAACTTAAATAAACACTGAAAAGTAAACAGATAACTTGATCAATAACAAAAATGACTTGATCTGGACTAAGACATTGTTAAGTGAAAATCCTAGCTTGGTCATTGGTGCAAATATATTCATTACATGCATGCATCGTTAGTTATAGGACTTGAATGCCGAGATCCCTTTTTACTCGTTACGCTCTCAACAAACCCTTCCCTTACCTATCCTTACTTAGTTGGTGACGCTCCGCCAGCTCCCTACCTCGGGCAATACCTCTGTCGGAGTCATCGTTCATTTTCTTGCCCAAGGAGCATTAATTACTAGAAAGGCCCAACAAGGAATCATCACGTCTAGCCCAATTGGGTAGACACCTTCCTCTAATGTTAATCGATCTTAATCGAGATGATAATGGAAAACACTCCTACTTCCCAATTGATTGGTGATCTAATATGTCCTAAGTGATTAACGGCTTATTATTCTCTTAATCGTATTATCTCATATTTGAACAAGCTCATTAACATATCAGGAATACATGCATGCAATTATCTAGCACAATTTAGATCTCTCAAGTATAAGCAATCACTTAACTGTCTTGCCCAGATCAAGTATAAAAACTTAGCTAGACATAATAATTAAATTACGAACACAATAAGTTAAGGAACTCATAAAAAGAAATATATTAAACTTACTAAGTACGTGAAAAGCAAAATACGGCCAAAAGTGCCGATGAACAAAACACAAATAAACGTATGCCCATAGGACTTGTTTTTCTCCTCACAATCGCTCAATAAATGACAGGGAATGAAAGCATAAAAGACGGCGTTCTTCGTAGCAGCCAAGCTTCAATATTTATAGGCGAGTACTTAGGGTTTGGCCCCCCTAGTCCTAACATGGAAGGAATCCACGAGCTACCTTGGGATGCAAGTAATACTTGATACACACGACCCTCAAAATGGCAAGTTACATCTATCTCCAAGAGATCCCTTGCGGATCCTAAATCTAGTCGGATAAGGAAAGATATTAAAGTTAGATCATCTTTTCCTTATCCTTCTAGACCTAGGAGAGAAACTCGTCAGCTGACTGATAAACATCTATTTGTAGCAACTAAACATGTTATCATAGCACAATTTGCCTTGTTTTGTCATTAATCGTGATTGGTTTGGTATCGTTTTCACTATTTTGGATCACTTTCACGTTTTAGTAGTGCTTGTGCATGTGTGTAGGTTGAGCATAGGAGGCTAAGTCGAGAGGAAAAGGTCATAGAAGAGCAGAGACGAAGAAAAGGGACGAAAAAGTGGAAAACGGGACGAAACGGAGCGAACCAGTGAAAACCTGCTGTACGAAGAAGAGAACCGGCGATTCAGCCTTGAACCGCCGAAAATCAGTGCCCAACCGCCGAACAACGCTCCGAAAGTTACTGGATTGGAGCCTCTTTACAAACACCAAACCGGCGGTCAAGTCGGCGGTTCAGCCCTAGACCGTCAAAAACCGGTCCAGACCACTGGAAAATAGGGGCGAACCGTCGATTTATCCTATTTTTGCCCAAACTCGTGTTTTTCTTCCCTCTTCGCGATTTTATAATGTAATAGGACTTTCTACCTCCTATATAAACCCCTTGGCAGCCCCAAAACGTGTACAGTACATCTCCTACTCTAAATTTCATTTCAAATAGTTTCCAATTATGGTTCTAAACACATTGTAATAGTGATTAAGCTTGGATTTGAAGATTTCAACATTGGGTTCCTAGTTTTTCATCTATGCTATCATTTCTCTTTTGTTTATTGTTGATTTTCATTATGTCTAGCTAGATTTCTTGTTGGTTTTAGGGGTTTGTGATGATTTGTTGATGGATTGATCATATCTTGTTGAATCTACTATCCTTCTTCTTCTTAGTTGTGAATTTGGTGCTTTGATTCATGTGGGAATTGTTGATCACCTTTCTTGCATGCTTAGTGTTTGTGAAAACTCCTAATAGGTTTTTGCTTGCATGGAATCCCATTTTCACTTCATGTTTTGGCTTGAGACTTAGTAGGTGATTGTTCAATGCATGATGGCTAACGATCTTGTGCTTTTGGGAGTTGTTTGATTGGCTTGAGTCTTAATAAGAGATAGTTGATTGAATGATCCTCTTTTACTAATTGTCGAGAGAGATTAGTGGATAATTGTGTGGATTGCTTCCTAAGTTGAGGATTAAATGTGGTTTGAATGATTTAACAAGTGTTGATCAAGCTATCTAGAATCAAAATGAATCCCTAGAACTAACTTCTTCCCTTATTTGTTCCTTATTTGTTTGTTTGATCTTTTGTTTGTCATTTTTGGATGTTCTTGTTTCTTAATTGCTCATTTAGCTTTGATTTCTTGTTTAAGAGTTTGTATGAATCCTAAATTACTTTGTCTAAAAGCTTGAATAGTAGGAATGTGCACGAATTTCATTTCCACTAAAAACTCGGCTAATAGTCCTTGAGGATATGATAACTCGTTATTTTATACTACAATAACCCGATAAAGTGCGGTTAATATTGGTTGGTAGAAAATTAGCGATCAATTTTTGGCACCGTTTCTGGGGACTATTTAGAGTTTATAGTGTTAATGATGTTTGCATTTAGAGTACTAGTTCAAGCATACTTTTTACCTATTTTTGTAGTTTGAATCTAAGTGTGTTCTTGGTGGGTTTGTGTAGGTGAATTGGTGCATGATCACAAGGAAAAAGGGAGGCGAAATCATTCTTTTGGACTTGGAGATTGAAATCACTAACAAACGGGCTAGCCGAGAACGAAGAAGGAAGGCAATGGAGCACCAAAGGCCTAATAATATCGTAGACTTGGAGCGCCAAATGTAAGAGCTTTGCCGTCAAATGGCGGAGCAACAAGCTCAACGAGATAGAGCACCGCGGCCTCCAATCAACCAAACGTTTGAACCTCAAGTGAATATGTTCCAAGATGGAGGTTGGGGCAATCGGTGCAACGCCAACAATTTTGAGCTAAAGTCGGGAATGATTAATATGGTTCAAGCGGGGTCATTTGGAGGAGGGTTCAATGAAGATGCAAATGCCCATTTGAGTGCCTTTTTGGACGTGTGTGAAACTATCAAGATTCAAAGGGTTTCAAATGACTTTATTCGATTGAGACTCTTTGGATTTTCTCTACGAGACAAGGCCAAAGCTTGGTACAAGACCCTCGACCGTTCGGAAATAACCACTTGGGAGCAATTGTGTCGACTTTTCCTAGCCAAGTATTTCCCGCCTTAACGTACTCAAAAGCTTATTTCGCACATCTCCCATTTCTCTCAATCGGGAGATGAATCAATCTATGAAGCATGGGAGAGATACAAAGAGATGTTGAGGAGATGCCCTCAACAAGGATTTTCAAAGGAGCAACAAATCTTGAACTTTTATCGAGGGCTTACTAGTCATACACGGGAGGTCGTGAATGCCACCGCCGGTGGTGGCTTGACTAACCGACCTTATGAAGAGGCGGTTCGGATTTTGGAGGAAATTTCGGCCAATAGTTTTCATTGGCCACAAGAGAGGAGTTCTTCAAAGAGAGTTGCTTCCATTTCCGATGAGAAGTATGATGATCTTCTTGAGCAATTCACCTTGCTCAAGAAAGACTACGAGGCCGAAAGAAAAGGAAGATTGGATGTGAAGATGGTGGCCCAACCAATGTATCAAGGAGGTGAAGAGTATTCACAAGTTGAGGACGCCAACTATGTCAATCAATGGGGGTATAGTAACTACAACCGTTCGAGTTATCCTCCGGGGAATCAAGCCTATAATCCTAATTATAGGAATCCAAATTTGTCACATGCTAACCCAAACAATGCTATCATCCCACCACCCGGATTCTCGGTTTCTCAAGGGATGATTAATGAGCCAAAGACACCAATGCCGACCATGGAGGAGATGATGCAACAACTTCTCAAAAATCAAAATGCGTTCATGGGGCAAACGGGTCAAAGGATCACCACTTTGGAGAACACCGTCTCGGCTATGTCTAAGCAACTCAAGATGTTGGAAGGGCAAGTGAGCCAAATGGCTAATCAAGTCGCCTCTCAACACAAGCCAGGTCAATTTCCAAGCAACACGGAGGTCAACCCAAAGAATCAATGCAATGCAATTTATGTCATGAGTGTGACTCCTTGTCTAAGCAATTTGAACGAGAAGGTGAATGATTGGGATGAAGAGTTTGATGTGGAGGACCGCCCTACTCAAGTGAAGGAACATCAAGAACCCATTAAAGGCCCTCGAAGATTGGCAAAAGTGAAGATAGATGAGAAACTTGCCAAGTTCATGGATATATTCCAAAAGGTAAACATAAATATCCCTTTACTTGATACCTTGAGAGATATGCCCGGATGTGCTAAATTCTTGAAGGATGCCGTATCTCGGAAGAAGAAGCTTAAGAAGTATGAGATAATCAATTTGTCGGAAGAATGTAGTGCCGTTTTGCAAATGAATCTTCCTTTGAAGCTCAAAGATCCAGGGAGCTTCACAATTCCATGTGAGATTAGAGAACATACATTCGATAGGGCATTGTGTAATTTGGGGGCAAGTGTTAATTTGATGTCTTTCTCAATTTTCAATCGTTTGGGCATTGGAACTATCAAGCCAACCACCGTTGCTTTACAATTGGCAGATCGAACCGTGAAGCATCATAAGGAAGTGGTTGAAGATCTCCTTGTAAAGGTTGGAAAATTCGTATTTCCGGCCGACTTTGTTGTGCTTGACATGCCCGAGGACAAGAATGTCCCGCTAATTCTTGGTCGTCCGTTCTTGGCCACCGGTCGTGCTTTAATTGATGTTGAAGATGGAGAGTTGACATTTAGAGTCAATGGTGAGAAGATGACACTTTCTATCTACAATGCAATGAAGAAGTCGGAAGAGAGAAGTATTGAAGAGTGCAACTTTGTTGATTGCTTGGAAGCATGTGAAGAAAGCTTGCCCTTGTCACTTGAAGATTCTTTGGAGCAATTGTTCATGAAGGGCCGTCCATTTGAGTCGACGATTTATTGGGATATTGACAAATCATTGGAAATTGGAACTAGCGGAGTAGACAAGGCGAAAGATGCCCCAACTTTGGGGAATTCTACTTTCAAAAGGGAATGGAATCCACCTCCCGACTATTCACAATCTCCTTGAAGAGTGAGGTATCGTCTAGCTTTAGACGTTAAACAAAGCGCTCGTTGGGAGGCATCCCAACATTTTACTTGCTTTTGATTTTCTTTTCGTTTTTGGCTTTTGTTGTTTGTTTTGGTGGTGTGTTTGATCTTGGATGTGAATATGTGTTGTTTTGGTTTGATTTGGCTTGGCTTGGTTTGTTGAGTTTGTGGTTGGTAGTTTTTGATTTGTTGGTTTGGTGGTATCATTTGTTTTAAGTTGAGCTTGCCTTCTCGTTTCTTATGCCTTGGTGTTTGATCTTTAAGTTGTGCTTGGGTTGGTTGAGAAATGTGTCGGCATGCTCGTTTGGTTGAAGTGTTTGTCTCGTGTTTTTTGGGTTGGTAGCGTTTTTTGTTTCATTTCGTTTTCAGCTTTCTCTTGTGTCTAAAAAAAAAAAAAGAGGTACCTCCGTCTTTGTATTTATTTCTTCCCTTCAAACTTCTTTGGTTCCTTCAGTTTTAAATAAGTTTGGGGGAGGGGGGAGATGAATACAAAGACGTTTGTAAATATGTGTGTGTTTTGCTTGGATTGTTGAGTTTGGTTTGCTTTGAGTAGTTTTTGTGTGCCTAGTTGTGTTAGAATAATTGGAAACTTTTGGAAATATTTGTGGAAATTTGAGAAAAATTTGAAAATTTGGAGTGTTGGTTGCTATGATTTTGGTTGTGTATTGCTCATGTAACTGTGGTGAGATGCCTATGATGATAATGTTTTGTTTTTGAGAAAAGTGGGTTGGAATTGAGCATGCTTGATTGGTTTTGTATGGGTTGATGGCATGTTGATTTTGGTTCTTTGATTTTTGAACAAAACCCGTGAGACTTGAGCTTTATTATGCCAAATGGTGCACCTTTGTTCGCGTGAGTTTGATCATGCATGCATTTTTACTCCTAGAACTTGCGTTGGATCTATGTTGAGAATGCTAGGTTGTGCAAGAGCTTGGAAATGACCTTAGGCCATCTTTGTTAGCCACTTCATATCCTAAACACATCCTTGTGCTCTATATTGTCCATTGTTAACCCATTTGAGCTTGATTTGACCTTTCTTTGACAAACCGGAGTAAAGGGGGTTGTGGTTGTGTAAGGGTATCCGGGGTGGATTGTAAATTGATGATTGAATAATGGTTTGGGTAGTTGTAATGGACTTGATGCATTGAAAAGAAAAGAATTTCTCCCATAAGCTCAATGTGAAAAAAAGAAAAAAATGATGAGTGAAAAAGAGAAAAGAATGTGGAAGTGAAGCAAAATGTGTCTCATTGTATAATAGAATGTCTTCCACTTGAAAATTGAGAATGATTTGTAAAAGAAAGAAAATTTGAGCATAAGGGAATTAAATTGTTGTTTGAAGTCCATTGAATTGGTAGTGCATGGTAGGGGAGGAAGATAGAATGATTCTATGAATGTGTCCAAGTAGAAATAAGGTTGGTGAATGAACTTGTTAAGTCACTTGGCCAAATTTCCCCTCCTAAACCAACGTGCCTACATTGCAACTTAAGAAAAAGCCATTTGTGATCCTTATTCTTGCATGACACGT
The DNA here is from genome assembly GCA_029490685.1 of Schizonepeta tenuifolia. Lineage (NCBI taxonomy): Eukaryota > Viridiplantae > Streptophyta > Magnoliopsida > Lamiales > Lamiaceae > Schizonepeta > Schizonepeta tenuifolia. Next base: position 70,724,247 of record CM055957.1, on the reverse strand, counting down.
GTCGCAATGGAAATACTAGACGATATGCAAGCCTATGGTGAGTAGAGTGCATTGTATGAATTCGATGAGTGCATAGCCATACATTTTGAGGGTTGAGAGATACACTTCCATGTGAGGTTCATTGATTGAAGAGTTGAGATTGATATGCCTGTGACTTGTGTGGAATCATGACGGTTTGCTTGGTTTTGGCTTTCAAGTTGTTTTGTGTAATCTGAGGCATCTAGGATCCAAAGTCGCTACTCCATGCGATGTTTATGTTCTTTATTTGAATATATTGTTCGGACGAACAATGCTTAAGTTTGGGAGAGTAATAAACATCTATTTTGTAGCAACTAAACATGTTATCATAGCACAATTTACTTTGTTTTGTCATTAATCGTGATTGGTTTGGTATCGTTTTCACTATTTTGGATCATTTTCACGTTTTGGTAGTGCTTGTGCATGTGTGTAGGTTGAGCATAGGAGGCTAAGTCGAGAGGGAAAGGTCATAGAAGAGCAGAGACGAAGAAAAGGGACAAAAAAGTGGAAAACGGGACGGAACGGAGTGAACCAGTGAAAACTGGCGGTCCGAAGAAGAGAACCAGCGGTTCAACCTTGAACCGCCGAAAATCAGTGCCCAACCGCCGAACAACCCTCCGAAAGTTACTGGATTGGAGCCTCTTTACAAACGCCAAACCGGCGGTCAAGTCGGCGGTCCAGCCCTAGACCGCCGAAAACCGGTCCAGCTCTGGACCGCCAAAAACCGGTCCAGACTGCCGGAAAACAAGGGCAAACCGCCGATTTATCCCATTTTTGCCCAAACTCATGTTTTTCTTCTCTCTTCACGATTTTAACATGTAATAGCACTTTCTACCTCCTATATAAACCCCTTGGCAGCCCCAAAATGTGTACAATACATCTCCTACTCTAAATTCCATTTCAAATAGCTTCCAATTAGGGTTCTAAACACATTGTAATAGTGATTAAGCTTGGATTTGAAGATTTTGTGAAGATTTCAACATTGGGTTCCTAGTTTTTCATCTATGCTATCATTTCTCTTTTGTTTATTGTTGATTTTCATTATGTCTAGCTAGATTTCTTGTTGGGTTTAGGGGTTTGTGATGATTTGTTGATGGATTGATCATATCTTGTTGAATCTACTATCCTTCTTCTTCTTAGTTGTGAATTTGGTGCTTTGATTCATGTGGGAATTGTTGATCACCTTTCTTGCATGCTTAGTGTTTGTGAAAACTCCTAATAGGTTTTTGCTTGCATGGAATCCCATTTTCACTTCATGTTTTGGCTTGAGACTTAGTAGGTGATTGTTCAATGCATGGTGGCTAATGATCCTTGTGCTTTTGGGAGTTGTTTGATTGGCTTGAGTCTTAATAAGAGATAGTTGATTGAATGATCCTCTTTTACTAATTGTCGAGAGAGATTAGTGGATAATTGTGTGGATTGCTTCCTAAGTTGAGGATTAAATGTGGTTTGAATGATTTAACAAGTGTTGATCAAGCTATCTAGAATCAAAATGAATCCCTAGAACCAACTTCTTCCCTTATTTGTTCCTTATTTGTTTGTTTGATCTTTTGTTTGTCATTTTTGCATGTTCTTGTTTCTTAATTGCTCATTTAGCTTTGATTTCTTGTTTAAGAGTTTGTATGAATCCCAAATTACTTTGTCTAAAAGCTTGAATAGTATGAATGTGCACGAATTTCATTTCCACTAAAAACTAGGCTAATAGTCCTTGAGGATACGATAACTCGTTATTTTATACTACAATAACCCGATAAAGTGCGGTTAAAATTGCTTGGTAGAAAATTAGCGATCACTGACCAAAGCACTCCACCTATCTTTGTCTTGACCAATATCGCTCTGCTTGAACTGCTTCCAGAAATTATACTTTCCATCCCTGTATTGTCCAATTTCCACCTGTAAGGCAGCAAACACCCTCCTGCCCAAAATATGTCCTCCAAGACACTAAAACTAAACAAAACACACACAACGTCTCGATCTAAACTCGTATGGGGCAACAGGGGTTCCCAACCTCTTCTAAACTCCTTGCCTTATCTTTTCTAGGCTTATGCTTTAACCTCTCTAGGGAACTTAAATTTTTTTCTGTTCCCTTATTTCTTTCATTATTTTCTATTTTCTTGGGCATAACCCAACTATCAACACAAAACATATTTCTGCTCAGAATGTACCCTATTATCTCCTTCTTGCCCCTTTTCTTCTTTATACTGCCCAGGTTTCCACAACCAAATAAGAATCTTTTTAAAAATAGTATCTAAGTGAAAGAATCAATTCGGCTCAAAAGGGGTTATCAAAGGATAATGATATTAGGTAGTCAATTCAAACTCAATGGGCTAATGAAAGAATGGCTAAATCATCTAAGTTCAGAGATTATAAACCAAAGTACAGGCAAGTTCTAGTTCCTCCGAATCAAGATGTCTTTAATTACACACAAAGAATGAATTCAATTTAAGCTCAGATCCTCACAAGGTATGTTCACAACTCAATCCATCATACAAGTCATCTTCTAGCATGCAAAAGCTTAGCATTGTTCAACAAGCAGCAATTAAGCACACAAATTATCACACCATCTTGCCCAACAACTCCATGCTGATCAACTCGATTACTAAAAATATAAATACATGGCACAGATACCCCACGCACACACTTTGCTTATAGCAAAGTCCATTTATGGAGGCCTCAACCTTGGACTCAACACAATTTCTGACAAACAATTGACCTCCCCACGCACACACTTTGGTTATAACAAAGTAGTGGACGTAGAAAGGTCAAGACACCAACTCAACAACATGAGTTACTCGCCTACCTCACCACACATTTTGCAAGGCAAAATGTGGGCAAGGTATTCGATTACTCCACAGACACAAGACAAATAAAACACAAAGACACTAAACCAAAAATAAAAAACACAAAAAAACTACTACATAAACAAATAATAGAACATAATTAAGCAGAAGGATCAGAAGCTAACCCTATTTTCAGGTGGCGGGCAAGGCTGTTGAGAGTAGCCTGCATGACCAGTTGCCCATTCCATAGCTTCTTGAGCAACTCCTCAGTCTTGCCCAGCTTCTCTAGGACTTCTTTCAACTAGGTAGAAGAAGATTCAACCTCCTCCTCATTATCTTCTTCCTCTTCTTCGATCGCGGACTTCTTAGCCAACCTGGCTGACTTCTTGGGCGGCAAGTGTGCTGAGACTGGTTAATCCTTCTCATGCGCCTCCAACAGGCGCCATCCTTTCTATGTTTCACCACCTCCTTCATCCTGCTCAACCTCTCCATGTTGAGTACGTCAGCCGATGTCACTTCAAAATCCTTCACCTCGTCATGAAGCTCTAACCCCTCGACATAGGCTGTAACAAAGTGCCCACACGAATACTTCTGGCTTGCCTTGGCCACCACTGCCCTTAGCTGCTCCATCAAGAAGGCTGCGAAATTCAGCCTCTTCCTGGTCAACATACAATACAGTATGTAAACCTCTTTGTTAGCCAGCAAGTTCCCACTATCTCCCTTGCCAAACATGTTGTAGGCAAGAATCCTATGGGCAATCCGAAGGGCTGGCGTCTTGAGATCAGATGCCGTGTTGTCTCCCGACTTGATCTCCATTCCCACGCTGACCTCATTCCATATTCGGATCCACTCTTCCTTCGGCAAGTCCACTGGCACCTTCTTTCCTGCCCTCTAAAATCTGGCTTCTGCAACTCCATCATCGTGACGAACCCCAAAATCTTGTTCAAGTCATTCAGTCCAGCCACAAATGACTGCCCATTCATTACAAACTCGATTGAGGCCGAGTTTCCTTCTTCATTCAGCACGAACTCCACTGATCCGTACACCTCTCTCACCAACTCTTCGTAGATGTGGCAGGGTTGCATCAGGAATCTTCCCCAGCCAAATCCCTCGTACAGGGCCCTCACTTCCAATGCTATGCCCAAGGAGTCCAGGTCGCCAAAATCAACCTCTCTGGGCACGAAAACCTTCCAGGCGGACAAGTCCTCAGCCTTCTTAAACTTCTTCTTCCTTCGCAACTCAGACTCCTCCTTCTTGACCTTCCGAGCGGTGGACCTTGTTATCATCTCTTCCACTATCTGAACACCGTCATCCTCCGATTCCACCACTCTCTGCCTTTTCCCTGGGTTCTTGGACGAATGCGTAGTGGCCTTCTTCTCTTCCGTGGACGACTCTCCACCTAATGATGAGGCGGCTTCAGACGTGACCGCCTTCGTCTTCTTTTTCTTGGCCTCCTTCCCCTTCTTTTTTCTCTTCTTTGCATCTCGTTCCACTTCTACGCTTAGTTTGTCGAAGGAATCAGCAGATTCTTTCTTCTCTTCCTGCTCTCCCTCTTCTTCCTCAAGAACCTCCATCTCCACATCGTCCTTCTCTGTCTCATTTTTCTCTGGTTCCGGCTGCGTGTTCTCTGGTGTTGTTTCCGCAGCAGCTTTCTCCGGTGTGGAAAAAGTTTCCTCCACCGGGGCAGTTGCTTCTTCTCTCATCTCCTTTGGTACAACCATTGTCTCCACGAGCGTGCTGCTGATGATTTCTTCTGCTTCGACTGTGAGAGGGTACGGCACCACCCAAGAAGTTGGGTCTGCTGCGGCTAAAGGGACTTCCAACGGCAGCGATTCTGGTTCACCGAGGTTGATGTGCATGCAGTGAGGGATTTTGTTGAGTTTGTTTTTGGGGCGTGTGGATACCATGGTGGGATTTAGGGTTTAAATTTAGGGGTTGAGGATGGAAAATGGATTATGGTAGTTTTTGAATTGATGGTTTACGTGGGAAGTGGAAAGGTTTAGAGGGATAGTCGTGGTAGGGTGGCAGACGGTTATAGGGTTAGGGGTAGGTTTTGAGTGCAGTTGTTACATCCCACATGATGTGGCTGTTTCTGTCTCGTCAGCTGTATTGCCCAAGTCCATCGCTTAGTCCAGAGCGCCACTCTTGCCCTCCTACGCACACACTTTGCTCAAAGCAAAGTGTCAGATCCCCCTTCTTTCTCTTGCCCAATACCTATTCTCTGCAAGTCACAAACACACTACCATACACAAGGCAAAAGTTCTCTTATCCTATGGTTAGACATTTCTACCCATAATGGAATTAAAATACGCCTAAATTTGATGAAAAATATTAAAATTATGGCTATTTTAATCCCTATCTTCCCTCTTTTTTTTTGAACTAAGTAAGACAAAACGTGAAATTTAAAAGAAAACATACCAGGTTGCCTCCTAGCCAGCGTCCCAGTTATCGTCGTGGGCACGACGCCCTTCTTGGCCAAAGAAAGCCTTCAATCTTTCTCCATTGACTTTGAAAATCTTTCCTGTGCTAGTATTCATCACTTCCATAACCCCATTTGGATATGTGGCTTGTACTTAGAATGGACCAACCCACTTAGTTGACAGTTTCCCCGACATGAGTTTAAACTTGGATTGGTATAGCAACACTTGTTGCCCCGGTTCGAACTTCTTGACCTTGATCATCGTGGGCTTTCTTCATCCTTTCTTTGTACAACATGGAGCTGTCATATGAATTGAGTCGGATCTTCTTGAGTTCTTGCAATTGAAGCTTCCTAGCTTGGCCTGCTTCGTCCCAATCATAATTCATCTTCTGAACTGACCAATACGCTCTATGCTCTACTTCCACATGCAAGTGACACATCTTGCCAAAGACCATTCTGTAGGGTGATATGCCAAATGGGGTTTTGAACGCTGTTCTATATGCCCACAGTGCATCCTCAAGACGCAAACTCCAATCCTTCCCTGTTGGACTAACTATCTTTCTCAAGACAGCCTTCACAATGTGTTTATACAATTCATCTTGACCATTTGCTTGAGGATGATAAGCATTCGAAATCCTATGATGTACTCCATATCTACTCATCAACCCCTTTACAGCTCCATTGCAGAAGTGCGTTCCTTGATAACTAATGATCGCCCTGGGCACACCAAACCGGCTAAAGATATTGCTCTTGAGGAATTCCACAACCACCTTTGAGTTATTGGTTGATGTTGCCTTAGCCTCCACCCATTTAGACACGTAGTCGACTGCCAACAAAATGTAGAGATTCCCTCTTGAGTTGGGCAATGGCCCCATAAAATCCATTCCCCATATATCAAATACTTCCACAGGCATGACTGGGGTCATGACGATGTGTTCAATGTCAGAAGGAGGGCAACATCAGCAAGAGGAATGAGATGCCCTCTTGAGTTGGGCAATGGCCCCATAAAATCCATTCCCCATATATCAAATACTTCCACAGGCATGACTGGGGTCATGGGCATCTCATTCCTCTTGCTGATGTTGCCCTCCTTCTGACATTGAACACATCGTTTACACCACTCAAAACTGTCCTTAAATATATTGGGCCAATAAAACCTACAATCCAATATTTTCCTTGCAGTCCTTTTTGGTCCAAAATGTCCCCTACACATCTTGGAATGACAATGTGCGAGGATGCTTGCTTGTTCCTTCTCATCAACACATCTACGGATAACTTGGTCAGTACACATTTTCCACAAATACGGCTCATCCCATATGTAATATCAACTTTCCACCTTCAACTTGTTTTTTTGATATAAACTGAGGTTACCTGGAAGTCGTCCCAAGATAATATAATTGCACAAGTCGGCGTACCATGGATCTGGGTTGTCTTGGGCACGAGCGAGATGTTCATCTGGGAAAGTCTCTTTGATTGGCTCGATCTCTTTTTGTTGGATTATGCGACTCAGATGACCAGCCACTAGATTCTGGGTTACAGCCTTATCTTTGATTTCCAAATCGAATTCCTGAAGCAACAGGATCCACCTTATCAATCTAGGCTTGGTTTCCTTCTTGGCCATGAGGAACTTCAGAGTGGAGTGGTCGGTGTAGACTATGGTCTTGCCCCAAGCAAGTATGATCAAAATTTCTCGAAAAGTGAACACAACAGCTAATAGTTCCTTCTCCGTAGTGGAATAATTGCATTGGGCAGGATTGAGAGTTCTGGATGCATGGTATATGACATGATTCACTCTTCCTCTCTTCTGCCCAAGAACTGCTCCTCCTGCGTAGTCACTTCCGTCATACATCACCTCATATGACATTTTCTAATCCAGTGGTTGAATGATTGGTGCTGACACCAAGATATCCTTTAGCTTGTGGAATGCCTTCTTGCAGTCTTCATCGAAGTTCCACTCCACTTCTCCTTGTAATAGTTTGGTCAAGGGTTGCACAATCTTGGCAAAATCCTTGACGAACCTACTATAAAATCCTGCATGTCCAAGAAATCCACGTAGCTGCTTCACGTTGCTCGGGTATGGCAACTTGGCTATGATGTCGATCTTGGCCTTGTCGACCTCTATCCCTCGTTCTGATATGACATGCCCAAGGACTATGCCTTCCTTGACCATGAAATGACACTTTTCATAGTTTAGGACCAAACTCTTATCCATACATCTTTTCAGCACCATCTCCAAGTTGTTTAGGCATTTATTGAAGTCCAATCCATAGACAGTAAAGTTGTCCACGAACACCTCTATGCAGGTTTCGAGCAAATATGAGAATATGCAAATCATGCATCTTTGGAATGTGTCAGGAGCGTTGCATTGACCAAAAGGCATCCTCCTATAGGCGAATGTACCGAATGGGCAAGTGAAGGTGGTCTTGCCCTGGTCTTCTTCCGCGACCCAGATCTGCATGTAGCCCGAATAACCATCTAGAAAACAAAAGTACTTGTTGCCTGCCAACCTTTCGAGCATCTCATCGATGAAAGGTAACGGGAAATGGTCCTTTTTAGTCTCCTGATTCAACTTCCTGTAGTCAATACATACTCACCATCCTGTCTGTAACCTTGTCGTCGCCATTTCTCTTTGCTTGTTCTCCACCACTTGAATTCCAGACTTCTTGGGCACGACATGCACTGGACTTACCCATCTACTGCCAGAGACCGGGTAGATGATCCCCAGGTCTAACAGCTTCAAGATTTCTTTCATCACTACTGTAATACCCCGAACTTTCATTAATCCTTAAGTATGCCCTAAATGAGTTTAAATGTTTAATTAATGAGTTTTGAGTGAAGAGAATCTTCAAGAAAAGATATTTATTTGAAAATGACTAAAATGCCCATGTGTGCTTTGATGTGAGTTTTTCTCGTTTTGATTATTCGATTGAGTATGTGATGTATTGATTGAGTACATTAGTATAAGTTTGAGCATGAGTATGATTTTCAGAAAAATCCGAGAACTTTTACTTTTCAGTGAATAGTAACACGAACCGAGAAAACACTACTCACCGACGAACTTAGAATTTGACCTAATCAGTATCTCTGGAATCTAGAATTTATTTTAAGACCTTTGAGACATTTTAGAAATTCATCCAAGATCACACGAGATAATTCTAAGAGTTTAGTCCTTAACGGATTATTTAGCCGAATGATTTTTAGATTTTTTTTCGTTACTTGGAATTTTAACCTAAAAATTAGATATTCGGGTTCCTTAATTTATTTCGTGAGATATGAGATAGGGTCGAGATATTTTCGATGTCGGAAACGAGACGAGGAGAGATTAAAGCCGTTTTCAGTATAAATGAAATAACACGGATATATTCTACCGGAAAACTTTTTCATCCGGGTAAAATTTTATCTGTAAAATGGAATATCTCTCTCATCTCTCTCCCTCTCTACCGACTTACTTCTCTCTCTCTCTCTCTCTCTCTCTCCCTAAAATCTCTCCCTCAGTGGTCTAATTTCAACACCTATGGAATAACTATGATGACATTCAATTAATTTGGTAAGATTCTTTTCTTAGCCAAAGAGATAAACTTATTTCTCATTCATGCATCAATCCCATCCCCTCTCATATTCATTTCCATCGTGTATCATCAAAGAAGAAAGAAAGAAATTTCTCTCCCTTCTCTCCTCTCCCAACCGAACAACACACATGCACACACATAGTGAGAATTCCTCCATTGAAGACCTAAATCCAAGCTTCAAGCTTTCAAGAAATTCAAGAGATCTTCAACCTTTTTCAATCTCCTACATCCAAGTTGAAGAGGTAATTATTTCATAGGCCTTTGAGTTCAATTTCAAGCAAAATCATCTCTTATTTTCCTCTTAAATTCGGCAACTTTGCCCTAGAGGAGATGATTGATTGTTGTTTTATTTTCCTTCGTGCCCCATAGCTGCCATAGTTAGATATGAAAGTTATCCCTCTTATCCCCTATGCCCCTTTGTTTTTGTTAGAGAATTAAGGATTAAGGTGAATCTACCATGGAAATTCCAAGCTAAGAGATTTGAGCTCCCAATTCTTCTACTTTCGGTTCTACCACCTTCAAGAGGAGGAGCTTCAGTTTAAATCTTTATAAGTATGTTTATTCCATTTGATTAATTGTATATTTGTAATCCCTAATCTTTAAAGAAAAGAAAGATGCATGCATGGTTTAAATTATGTTTAGGCAAACTAGGGTTCGATGTGAGGATCGAGTGAGGAAATCAAGCCCTAGAAATTAATCTAGGAATTTAAAAAAAAAAAAAAAATAAACCCCTAAAAATTTGACTAAAACCGTGAGCTAGGAGAAAAAGAGAGGAAAATCGATTTTCTTGATTTATTGATAATTTGATGATCTATATGTGTGTTTGAGCATGAATTGAGTGATTATTATGCATGAAGAAATTGAGAAAATAATTGCCCTAAATTGTTGTATATGTGCCGTGAGTTTAATGGCCTTGGAGGAGGAATTATTTTGATTATTTTATTTAATGATTTGATGATGTCATAGACATAATATGATTTTGAGTTTATGATGATTTTTGATAATATGCTGTTTTGAGCATGATTGTGTATGAATTTTGAGTATTAGATGTTAGTGGAATTTTTGAGAGGAAAGAAATGAATTTTTAAGTAAGAAAATGTGGAAAAAATCGAAAAATGTGACATGGATACCTAGTGTGTGTTCTAGGTGTTCTTGGTGAAATTTTGAAGATTTGAATGAATGTCTCGTGTGTGTCCTAGGTGTTCTTGGCGTTTATTTGAAGATTTAAAGAACATTAAAATTAATTCTAAAAGAAATTAATTACTTAATTAATAAAATAATCCAAAAGTAATGAGAATAAAATTAAATAGAAATTAAAGAGAAAATTTAATGATGAGTCATTACTTGAGAAAAAAAATATAATAATAATAATAATAGTTCTTTATTAAATAAATAGAGTTAAAAGGAGAAAAATTGGGTTAAATAAATAATAGAGAGTAAGAGAGCTAATAATTGAGAAATAAAAGATTAATTAGAGCCAAGAGAATAGAGTATAAAATTCGAGACGAGTAGTCTAGGTCAAGTCGTTCAATCGAACGTAAAATAACGAGGAATAACGAAAAAATAATAATAACAGTTTATTCCTAAATTGAATAAATTCCCTTTTTAAAAAAAAGAAAAAAAATTAGAGGAGTTGAGTATAAGTAAATTGATGAGAAGTTTAATCGAGTCGAGTTTGTTTACTCGTTTAAATTAGTCAAGAAGTTTTTCAATGTAAGAGAAATTTCTTAATTGAATATGAAATAATAAAATATAAGAGTAATAAATGAGTCAAGCTTAGATAATCGAATAATAACTTATGAAGAGATAAGTCGAGTAAGAGAGAAGCTTATGAGTATAGAGTCGAGTAAGTGTTGTTCATTAAAATAATGAAATTGGGTTAAAATAGTTTAATAGTTAATTATTAAATTGATTGAGAAGTAATAGAAAAGTGAGAAGAAAATTTATAAGAGTTGTTTTTGAATTGAGAATCGAGTCTATTAAATGATGAGTGTAAAAGTATTCGGTTATGAATATTATTTCGAGTCTTGAATAATTGATGATGCTTGAGTAGTTAATCTAGTTTTTTTTTAATCGATTTAATTTGAAATAAATCAACGAGGTTATTAAGTTTTGAGTGATAAATTAAGTTATTGAGTTTTGATTAATTTAAGAGTCAAGTCGTGATTTGGAGTTAGAGTCGAGTTTTCATAAAATAAAAGGAATGAGACGAAGTTTTAAGAGTCGAGTTATAATTAGAAAATGAATTTTAAAATAAGAGTTTAATCGAGAATAAAGAAAAATTATAATAGAATAAATAATAGTACGTACTCGTATACGTATATGAAGTTGAAGAAAGACGACGTATTTTGAAAATAATATCGTATATTGAGTCAAGAAATATTAAATAATTATTTGAGTTTTAAATCCAACGGAATTCTTAGTATTTGAACCTGTATTCGTTTTATTAGAAAGACGGGAATTTAATTTATGAGATTGAAGTTAATGTTCCCTAAAATTAGAGTCGAGCTATGTTGAATAATTATTAATTGAACTTGAAATAAGAATCATGTTGAGATTGTATGTTTGATTAAATTTTTATTTTGAGCTATTATGTTGAGTGAGCTTATGAGATTAAAAATAAATGATTATGCTTAAACGAGCCTATGTTGAGTGAGACGTTTATGTTTTATTTATGATATGATGATTTGTTCAAATTGTTGAGAATGCTATTATGTGCAACGTGATTGATTCGATATGACGTTAGTTGAGTTAAGAATGTGAGTAAGAATTCGAGTAATGAAATTGAGATAAATGACATTTCCTCAATTAGTGAGAAATGCTAAGGCCTTGACCGTTAACAATTAGCATTACTGATTTACGATAAGACATTAATGATTTATAATGAGAGTACGAGATGAAATATTTAGCAATCGAGTAGAATCGAGAACCGAGAACGAGAAAGTCGAGAAGGAGATCGACCTAGAAAAGATAAAATAAGAATAGAGAGACACGAGTCAAGTAGAAGTCCTCCAGCCGAAATCAAACATCTACTTTACGTCTTTACGCATCGAGTCTTATTTCTTTTATCGATGTCAAAATATGAAGGACCGAGCGGGACGGACAAGTAGTGAGGACCGTCAAAAGTAAGCCGCCTAGCTAGTCTTCGGAAGTCAGGTGGGCTTTTCTAAAACAAAAACTATCGATGAATGCTATCATTATTTATTGAGTATTATTATGATGTGAGTTTTTAAATTCAGTTGACTTGCCGTTTTACATGAGTTTTGGTATGTGTTATCATCTGCTTGTTTGAGATATTATTATCCTGTGAAAGGCAGGAAACCCACGTGTGGTATATGATTTGTTTGAGGTGACTGTGAGCTTTACTTCGGTTTTGCCGGTCACAGTGTTCGAGAAGGAGGCCTACTTCTCGGCACATAGATTGAGAATGTGGTAGATGATACATACTGTTTGAGTATATAATATGTTTGACATTGCTGTCGTTTCAAGAAAATAAAATGTATTTTGCATTCACAAGTAAAACTGTTTTTCAATGCATTAATACTTGTGATGCTTCGGCAAGGAAAATTCAATTGATATAGCTCTAAGAGCAAGTTTTCAAATATTTTCGACATGTGTTCACTGAGTACGAAGTACTCAACCCTGCATATATTTCTAAACGTGCAGGTTGGCAAGATGTGGATGGCGTGGACAGCTTGGTGGTGTGTTTCTTTTGAGTCGGAAGTTAGATTGGCAATTGCATCTCTTCATACATGTAATTGTTGGGATTGAGTCGAGGTCTCCGCTGCTATGTTTTGATAGACAATGTTGTTGATATCTATTGAACCATACTTTATATTCTGTGGATTAAGAGTATTGTGCTCGATATAATTATTGGTTTTTGTTGGTTCTCGTTTTTGAGAAATTGAAATACTTATGCCGTTTTGGTTTGTTATGTAAATTATCCATGCTCGTTTGATATTTTCATTGTGACTTGGAAGCACGTTCTTATTTGTTAATCGCTTTCAGTCAATATTCCCTTGTTTCCCGAGCATGATTCCCTTATTTATGTTGAGTTGATGGATGGTTAGTAGTGTTAGTGTTCGTGCGTCGCACCTCGGGAGTCGGGGTGTGACAACTACCTCCTTCATTGCTGGATTCAGTCTTCTTTGAAGATCTCTAATGGGCACGACATCTTCCTCGAGCAAGATGTGGTGTCTGCACACTGTGGGGTTTATGCCCCTTATATCGGCCAATGTCCAGCCAATGGTCAGTTTGTACTCCACCAGGACTTCTTTTGCACGTTCCTCTTCCTCGATAGACAACTCCGTACTTATGATTACTGGTAGTGTCTCTTCTTCTCCCAAGTAAATGTACTTCAAGTGGCTAGGTAGTGCCTTTAATTCCAACTTGGGTGTTTTCTCTATTGATGGCATCAACCTATCTTCTTGCTTCAGTGTAGTAATCACCAATGGTTCTACTTTCCTTCCTGATTTTGCATCTGACTTTAAGTAATGTACTGTTTCGATTAGCTCAACAGACCCGTCTTGGGCAACAACCTCCATTAAACTAATTTGTAGGACTACATCCAGCCTATCTTCAACTGCTATTTCTAGCCAGAACTCATCCACCATCTGGTCAATATGGTCAATGCTATGCACCAACTCCGTGTCACTAGGATGTTTAATGGTGTTGTAGATGTCAAATGACACTACTTCTCCTCCGAACTCACATGTTAGCTTCTCCGTATCGCAGTTGATTCTTGTGCGAGGGGTTTTCAAGAACGGTCTTCCTAACAACATCACTGGTGCCTTGTGCGACGATTTCCCCATATCCAGAATATAAAAATCCTCTGGAAAAATTAAATCCCTTGCCCTGACCAAGACGTCCTCTAAAATCCCTTCAGGCCATACAGTCGATCTATTCGCTAGTTGAATTGCCACCCTTGTAGGTTTAAGTGGCCCCATCCTTAGATCATCATATATCGCCTTGGGCATGACGTTAATCGATGCTCCCAGATCCAGCATAGCCTTTTCAATCTTCATGTCTCCAATGATCCAGGGGATATAGAACATCCCAGGGTCAGTACACTCGGTCGGCATGGGGTGTCTTGCAATACTGCAGATACATTCTCATTAAGTTCGTTTAGTTCGCCGGAGCTCATCGGAGTGAACTCGTTCACAAACTTTACAACAAGTCTGATGAGCTCCGGCAAACTGAACGAGCTTCGAGAACTGATATAACAATAAAGGTAAAACGGCACAGCTTCGTCTCGATGGATGTAGCACCACAAGTCCGACGAGCTCCGGCAAACTGAACGAGAATCGAGAACTGAGCTAGACCACCATGTTATGGAAATTTCGCGTAGGAAGATATGCAATATTTTTCCATGTAAAAAACAATGCAAATGATATGCTATTTATAGGCTCTTCACACATGTAGGGTTTATTGCCCCATTAAGACAATCAAATGCACATTTGACTGTTACATGAGCCTTTACACAGCCACAAAGTTGTTACACATTCAAAATGGTTGTTGTGAGTGTAAAAGCATTGACCAAATATTAATTTTGCAGTTTCGGAATTTTAATTCTGCATTCTGTTCCATAACGCACATCTGTTTGACCAAACGGACCGTTTCAGATGAAACACAACAAACTTGTTGGACCAAACGATTCATTAGCTGAGCCAAACGAATTGAGCTTCAACTTATTTTTATCGGGCTAAGCCCAAGCTCCTTCTACACCAAACAACACCCATCTTTAATTTTCCGTTTCTCACTCCCCGAAAATCGATTTAAGAAAACATTGATAACTACGTTCATCTACTCATAACGTAAGTTAACATCCAATAATTATTTTAGCAAAATAATTATTATCACAAAATGATTATTCAAAACCAATTTCTCAACAAAGTATAGAAGACTTTGGAGGAAAATGTAAGATTGAAACTCGTATTAGAAAAATATAGTATAATAATATTAGATAATGCATTAATCTAATTTTATTAAGTCGACGTTACTTAAGTTAAGACGCGTAAAGCTAACAGTTGTATAAAATAGTATTCCAAAAAGTAGTAGTACTCCTATCATTTATGGGACTAATTAATTTAATTTATACACGTACATAATATAATATACTAATAACTTAAGAGGATAAAAGGATTAAAAGGTAGGTCCCATAGTTTGAATTTTGATTACAAAATTATTGCCAACCGTGCGGCAGTCTTGCACCGACTGATGTCCTCTCGCTATACATATTTTTTAATCGCGTATTCTAGATATTCAATAAAATACACAGGCCCCATAAACCTTTCGATGTCAAACCACTATAATTAATATTTGTTCGTTTCCTCAAGAATATTTTAAGATCAAATGAAATTTAAATGTAAAGAGGTAAAAAGAGAAGGAAAAAAAAGAAAATTAAAGTTTTGATCCAATAAAAATACGAAATTTTAAAACTAACTAAAAATAATGTCATCATCACTACGAATAATATGAGAATGGGTAAGATATAAAATATATGTCAATCTCTCGTTTCAATTAACTAAAAGAATTTTGTAAAAATTATTGTGCAAAAATCTCCATCATCAAATGGGATTGCAAAAAATGACATTATTGACGTTTCGAACTCAAAATCTAGAGAATACTCTCACTAAAGATTTTGTATGAATGCTTCTGATGATCGGCTTATCAGATACAGATTGAACATGCAAGATGAATCATTAAAATTGCTTTTTACTAATACCCAAATTTAGGTCAAATAAAAATATATATCTAAATATATTAATACCAGATATGCACTTAATTGATCATCAAATATGAATCCTCCACATTCTCCATCTCCACACCTCAGTCCTCCCAAAAAGGATGAAGAAATCACTCCTCCCAAAAAGGATGAATTCTTCATCTAATAGAGTAGGTGAAATGTAAGATGGTGATAAAAAGACGTCTATAATTAATTAATATTGGATGGCCTCATTATTAAAAAAAAAAAAGTTAAAAATATAGTAACTCCTAATCAAGAGTGTCACGAGAAATGATGATGTACCTGTGCACGGATTTGATGAGTAGGGGTCCGAAATTGCAATATCATTTGATGTTAGGTAGTTAGTATTGGTATGGTATGGTTGGCCCATTAATTAATTAATTAAAATTTTCATGCATATTAAACATAAATACAAATTTATTATTCAGCCTCCAAATTTTCCCCGAATTAAATGCCCTCAGAGGAACAAGTACTTGATCTAGTACATTGTACTGGTCCTAAATAAAAATATATACTAGTATAATAAATCAAGAAAATACTAGTAATTAAGATATTATAACATGAGCCTTAAATTCATATGAGTTGTTGAGAAACATTGATGCCCAACATGACGAATGCAAGGTACCAATATGAGACTTAAAATTATGTTTAGAGTTAGACTGAGTTTATGTGACATAAATTTTCTCAAAATATATATTATGCCCTACACGTTATTGTAAATGGAGATTCGTATAAGTTTTAAAATTTTGACAGTTGTAAATATCAAAATTGACAAAAATAGTTGTATTTTAAGGGTCGCTGACTACAATATATTCATTATCTAATAAAGAGTAATTTATACTCCCTCTGTCCTGTTCAACATGTCTTATTTTCCTTTTTGGGTGTCCCGTTCAATATGTCTCATTTACTTTTTTGGCAAAAATTAAGAAATCACTTTATATCACTTCAACATTGCTTTATATCACTTCAGCACCACTTTATATCACTTTATGTCACTTCAGCACCACTTTATATCACTTTATCAATTAAAAAATAATTTATATCACTTTATTCACTACACTTCTTAATCCCCGTGCCGAAAAGAAACTAGACATCTTGAATGGGACTGAGGGAGTATATGAAATGCACGTTTTAGTATTGATGACAAGTACAACCACAATAAATATAGGAGCAGATTGTAAAATCCGAGTATTCTATTGGATCATATTCATGCCATAAGTCTAGTCACATTAATTTTCACATTTTCAGCGAGAAACCAACTGTATACGCGCATCTCCATTATTTTCTTGCCCTGCAATAATCGGCAAAGCACACTGAAAATTTTGTGTCATGGAGTAGAGCTAGAAACTAGAAAGCGTTAATAAATTTCGAACAAATGGAACAATTTACTTACTATATTACTAAGTTGTTTTCTACTAGTATTCATTTTGTTTTGAGTGAATTACAATGAAATATATATGTTTACTGTCAAATAAATTAACACTACCGTCATAAAAAGTGAGACTTCTGCACCACACAAATGATGAGACTATACACGCAGACAGAACCACTACACCATCAAATAAGGTGGGAATATACTAAACCCCACTATCCAAAACCTTTCGCTAAGAAGATATTTAAGGCATCTCATCTTGAGCTAGTCAGTCATTTTGAAGTAAATCACCTCATTATTATACTTCCTAAACTAGTAAATTCTGCAATAACAAAATTTAATAAATGATGCTGCTCCATAATAATAATAATTGGGGAGATAATGAATCTCCCTCATCACCAACCCTGGATAGCTTTTGTGATATTGATATTGAACAATAGTAGTAATAATTTTCGACAGAAAAGAAAGAATGATTCGGAGAAATCTGAGTGGCCCACCACCATTGTTGTTCTTTTATCTCAAAATATATCATAGGTCTCGTGTCCTTTTCCGAGAATCTCAAGAACTTCCCCACACAACACATTTTACCATTTTCTCTGTTTGTTTGACTCCCTCTCTCTCTCTCTCTCTCTCTCTCTCTCTCTCTCTCTCTCTCCTCCTTATTCTAATACCTATACTCTGCCCCCACTACACTAACACACACTCACTCACTCACAATGTGATTGTGAGCTAGTGTCCATCCATAAACTGGGCCGACGCAGAATTATATACGTGAACGTGAATGTGGTCGCCAAGAGCAGTGCAAAACAAGTTAAGGTTAAAGACGGGAATAAATGTCAATTTTGTGTGCTTCACCATACCCTAGCACCTCCTACAGCCCACCCCTTACAATAATTAGATACAATATTTATTGCTCATTTAGAATGTACTAATGTAGATACATAAATTGAGAAAAGTTACTACTACATTTTCACACTTGAAGTTCTTATCACTTTTTATTTGAACACACTTTCGATATTCACATATTAAAGTATAATGAAATTAAGTATGATCTTTTATTTCATAGGGCAGTATATCGGGTTTTCAAAAAAATCTTTGTTTTAGATCTGAAATACAAACTTAATTTTATTGAAAGTATGTGAGGCAATAAGTATGAAAAATGATCCAAATTTCGGATGTAAAAGTGTAATTCAAATATATGTTGTTATAGCAACAGTACTTACTTCGATCTACTTATATTGTCATCTTTTATATAAGAAAAATTAAAACCCTTCAAATTGTCTAACAAATTGTGATAAGTAGATCTTAAAAATGAGTAGAGCACATACATTTCACTCTGACAAGTTATACTACTCACTCTTTACCTTTCTTTGTTGGTCTGCATAAAGAAGAAGTGGGTAGCATTTCCTTTTCTTTCCCTCTAGATGTGGTTCGGGAATCACAATTTTAAGTTTGAAAATCCCTTTCTTTTTTGTTTCTGTGGGGTAATAGTATTGTATTGTATTGGATTTTGTCTTCTTTTGCCGCTCATGCTCCATTTTCTCCTTTTTTTTTTTTTTTTTTTTTTTTTTTTTTTACTGGATTAGACTCAACTCATAATATAAAATGCTAGTATTCGACTCCTTCCTCATTTCATTTCCTCGTCTCATTATCATGTGATTCCGAATTCCACTCATCGTACTTGTGCTGAAAGATCTGCATTTTATCCGAGCACCTTCGATTTGCGGTACGATTCTTTCATTCTAAATCTCCTCCTCTTTCTCTTCGGGAATGATTTAAGAAAAATGTGCTACATTGTTGTGAAACCATCTGTAATTTGTTACGACTCTTCACTCTCTAGTTTGAATTCGCCCTTTTTAGCAAAACCCTTTTTGGTTTATTGATTTTGGCTTTAATTTTGAAATGCACTACGAAAATAAGTCCGTTTTGAAGTGAAAAAATTTGGTAGTTTGCGATTATTGGACCTTGTACCAAATTTATGTTTCGCCCAAAATATCAAGATTGCCAGTTTATGATATGCTATCTGTGTGTGTTTTTTCCTGGTTTTCTTGAATCAAGGTGCGGCTTCAATCATTTAGTCACTATTTGTTTTGCTCATAGAGAAGAATTGCATTTTATTACTTTTCTTGGCCTTTTTCTTTCGTAAAAGTCTTCGTATAATAGATAAATTGAGAAATTGTTACTATATCTCAAATTGGGATGCTTGTATTACTTGCCTTTTCTGGTTTCTCTATTTACAGAAAAGGGGTTACATTTATTTGTTATTGAAAGAGGGTGTTTGCTTTAGTTTTCTTCTGTGCTGTGGAACTGTGGTGAACTTACCATTCTGAAATCAAATGTTATTGTTGGTTGTTTTTGCTTATCCAAGTTTTGGGAGTGCTCTTAACTAGATCTGTAAGGTGTGTGTCATGTAGTTTATGTGCTATTTCTGGAAACAAAACACGAATGAACCACTCTTTGAAGAATTCGACGTTTCAATTTTCTTCATTAGGCCTCCTTTTGGGCTTTCTTGGTAATGTGATTGCTGATAATTTTCTTTGTGATACTCTAAGGTGGTGTTTCTTTTGATGCTATCGTGGGAGATATCATAAACTAAAGTCGTCGCTGAAACTGTGAAAAATGGATAACTATGATATACTGGAGCAGATTGGTAAAGGGTCCTTTGGCTCCGCGCTGCTTGTTAGGCATAGACATGAGAAGAAGAAGTAAGGGAATGAATATAATTTTGTCACTGTAATTAGAGTTTACACTTCTCTTAATATTGGTTTCTGTTTCTGCTTCTTTTGAAGGTATGTTCTGAAAAAAATCCGCCTTGCACGACAGACTGATCGAACCCGCAGATCTGCCCACCAGGAGGTGATATTTAATTTGAATATTTTGAAATAACTTCGGGATGTGGAGACACTATTTGATCGTTTGATTGTGGATTACTTAGGGATGATGCATATAAGATTTTGTGGATAAGATATGGTTTACTTGATGATTGCTAATTTTAAAAAAATGTTTTATGGGGTTTGGTGAAGCACTTCTCAAACTTAAGAAATTGTTGCTCATCTATTTTTGCGGTCATATGGGAACAAAAATTTCTTTTTTCTGGAGTTTCTCTTATCTAAGTGGGAAGAATATCTATGTATTTTACTTTTAAATTGCCGTATTCCATATATTTTGGATTAGATCTTTATTTTCCCATTCTGCAGATGGAGCTCATTTCTAAAGTCAAGAATCCATATATAGTGGAGTACAAAGATTCCTGGGTGGAAAGGGTACGTGACTGAATCTCAGAAACTATGTATTTCAAACTGCCGAAGAAAGCAGATGAATCCTTTTCACGCTATCCGTTTACATAAGAAATGTATAACCTTGGAACTTGTGTTACCTTTTTGGAATGGGTCTCATAATTTGAAAGTGAGAATAACACGTCCGAGTCACGACCATGATTAGGCTTAGTCATACTTAAAACTAATCTTGGTAGTTGCTTTGTGGTTCAAAATAAAACAGGGAACCAGGTGATCTAGTCTTACTGGTGAGTGCTATTCAACCTATCCGATTACAGTTTGCTAAATGTTTCTTGCTTAAAATTGTAAACTCCAGCTTGATGTCTCGGTATTAGTTTTTTATTATATCATCCCATTATGATGTAGATTCTATTATTTTCAGGGTTGTTATGTGTGCATCGTAATTGGTTACTGTGAGGGAGGAGACATGTAAGTTGCTAGGTTCTGGAGCTGTATTTGCAGATATCAGTCATACCTTATTTTGTTTAACTCTGCTCCTGTGCCTTTTGTGATATATTAGGGCCGAAGCCATCAAAAAGAGAAACGGAATTCATTTTACTGAGGAGGTTTGACAAATTATTTTCACAGTCGTTTTTCTGTACTCTTAGTTGTTTCACCAAGCTTAAGTGTTAATAAGTACATATGTTTGTGCAGAAGCTTTGCAAATGGTTGGTTCAACTGTTAATGGCACTAGATTACTTGCACTGCAATCACATTCTTCATCGCGATGTGAAGGTATTTCCCAGCATTAAACATATTCAGATATGATAAACAAAATAGTACATACTAAAAGCCCTATTCATTTTTTTTCAGTGCTCAAATATATTTCTGACAAAAGATCAAGACATCCGTTTAGGTAACTAATTATATTTATTCTTTATGCCTGCTACTTTTAATGCCATCATGAAATTTTTTAGTACGAAAAGGCATTTGTGTTTTATTTTTATTTTTCTTCTATCTTGTTATTTCAGGGGATTTTGGTCTTGCTAAAGTATTGATTGCTGATGATCTAGCTTCGTCTGTGAGTATAACGACAATGCAGATGCAGATTTCTTTACTATCTTCCTTTTTCATGTGTTTAATTTGTTTCTACGCTATCTGATGATTGTAGGTAGTGGGTACACCTAGTTACATGTGTCCCGAGCTTCTTGCTGATATACCTTATGGTTCCAAGTCAGATATCTGGTCCTTGGGTAAATTTCTCACGATCTTGCAGCTCTCGAACTTGCTACGTTTTTTTTGTTGTTTCTCGACCATTTATGATTTTTTGCGCCTTATTCCAGGGTGCTGTCTTTATGAAATGGCTGCTTACAGACCTGCATTTAAAGCCTTTGTAAGTCAAATTCTGTTACCTCTAATCTTTTTACAATTCGAATTTATGCAACTGCCAAGTCGTGGTTATAATTTATGGTGAATGCAAAATAGGTTTGTCTGTATGAGAATCTCCTTTATAAGTAGTTTGTAATTTCTAGCTCTTTTTCATGAAAAAGAAGAGTAGCAGAAAGCCAGTTGAATGTGATCTCGTATCTGCTTCATATTTTGTCCTAACATACTTCATGAACAGGATATACAAGGTCTGATCCACAAGATAAATAAATCAATTGTGTCTCCGCTTCCAACCATGTATACCGGTCCATTGTAAGTCCATTACTCTAATCATTTATATTCATATTGAGTTTTCTCTAAAACCATAATTCTCGAGTAGACTTTGCTTTTGCTGACTTGCATCTTTTACGGTATCCCTTTCTTTTAGCCGTGGGCTCATCAAGAGTATGCTTCGAAGAAATCCTGAGCTCAGACCAAGTGTAAGTTAGATTTCACATCCCCCTAACGTGCATGAATATTTCAGTAATGATATATATCCCTTCTTCATGTGTAGGCTGCAGATTTGCTCAGACATCCACTTCTCCGGCCCTATATCCTCGATCTTCATCTGAAGTTCAACAACCCTAGGAGGCATACATTTCCAGCTCTGTCCACTGATGCAAATTTTGTGAAGAAAACGAGATTCGTTGAAGCTGAAGCTTTTAACAGAGAGAAAAGGCTATCATTCGGCAACAATAGGGCGTTGAATCCTAGTATATCTGGAAATGAAGTCGATAGTCCTTGTTCTTCTCGAAGAGCCCACAAATCGTTCAGCCATTTGAATGATAAACTATCTGAAGTATCTATTGGCAGTGTGGGTGATGATATAGGAGTGCAGAAGTTGGCGACAACCACAAAGTTCAGCGCTGTTAAAACCCCGAGAATGGCTTCAGCTAAGGCTTCTGCAAATCTTAGAAGACAGTTGACAACTCCATCAAGAATATCAAACCCCGGTTCGACACGTGAACTGGTTAGTTCAGTATCAGTTTCTCAATATCTCATATTCCGCAATACTACATTGTTGATTGGTATATCTTGATTTTATTTGTCGATCGTTATTTCTAGGTTTAATTGCCAGATTTAACACCACTTTTATATTATTTTACAATTTTACATGAATTTTGAATCGTTGCAATTAAAACACCACTTTGTGTAATTGACATTGCTCTACGTACATGGCAGCTTCCCGTGTCGCATACCCCTGCCAAAAAACCTTCTCAAGCAGCTCGCAGAGCATCTCTTCCGCTTTCTACACGAGCTGCGCCCACAGGGTCATCCCCATACAAACCTAGCATCGGTCTACTTGGTAGCGTGGAGTCCCCCGACGTCTCTGTCAACGCACCACGGATAGACAAGATGGTCGACTTTCCATTGGCGTCAGCAGATGACGCTCTGCTACCAGCAAGCCGCAGGACCTCATTAACCTCTGCTCAGTGCTCGTACACCTCGCCACACAGTGGCGATCGTTCCATCACGAAAGACAAGTGCACGGTTCAGACACTTGATAGAACCTTTGCCAGACAGCTCTCTGCTCATGGTGGACAGTACAACGCAAGTGAGTGCTCCGAGCACAACCCGACTAGCGGTGGGGGCTCAAGCCGTTCCTCATCAGATTCTCGGCAGCGGAGGTTCGACACGAGTTCGTACCAGCAGCGAGCTGATGCACTAGAGGGGCTACTCGAGTTCAGCGCGCAACTACTGCAGCAAGAACGGTTCGACGAGCTCCAAGTTCTGCTGAAACCGTTTGGACCGGAGAAGGTGTCGCCTCGCGAAACTGCAATATGGCTGACCAAGAGCTTCAAGGAGAACGCTGCATGATGATGAGTTGACTAAAAGCCCACGTGGGATTAACAGCTAACTAACTGCAGGTAGGAATGATCACACTTTGGTTATGGCGTAAATGTAGGTTTTGTTTTTATTTTGGACCGGTGATGCTTATGCTTCTGCAACAGAATTACAGCTGCATGAATGGCTTGTTCATGGGAACTAAAAGTAGATCTGTATGTAAGAACTTGTCTTCACCTTCTCTTTCTAGTTTCTTTTCTCAACTATTTTACATTTTTACCGCGGGTTGGTGACGGGGAAAAAGAGTATCCGTCTATAATTCTTCACAATAAATGTGAGAAATACGAATTTCCACATCAATTTGAGAGATTTCTTCCAACGAGCCTTAATTTTTCCAAGAAAGCTATACTTGATCTGGACTAAATAAGGCTGATCACAGAAGTAGAATCAGCTTCAATCAAATGAATTTCCATAAGGAATGCATCATTTGCAAAATGGTAAAATTCGAAATTCATTCATCAAACTCTCTTTTTTGTTTAGGGTTCATTTATCAAATTATCTAGCACTTTATATCACTTTCCTTTTTCTTGTAGTAATTCTTAAAATAAGAAAAGGTACTGTAGTAGTATTTAGTCTTTTTCCTACATAAAATATATTTTTCTCAAATTTAGTCTTATAAATATGATTTATAAAATGACCAAGCCAATTATATATTCTTTAAATGAAATAGTACAAATGAATTCATGACAAAAAAAAAGAATAAGAAAAAAGAAATACATATGAATTTAAAATAAGTTTGGGTAAAACCCTTCTTCCAGAACCTCAAAGCTATTTGAGAGATGGAAGAAAATGAAATCCTGGACCTCTACCAGCTTCAATATGTTGATCTTATGGCGTTATTGTCCGATCAAAATCCGCCATCAAACGATGAAATCAAACGGCTCAGCTCCATTTCAACATCGATAATGCAGAACCTCGGCCGCAACGGGCCGGGCCTTCTCTCCATCACCGGCGTCCCTGAAGCCCGAAGGTTCCAAACTCTGCTCCCTTTGGCGCGGAAGCTCGCTCTTCTTAACAATGATGATCGGAAGAGGATTCTCAAGGTAAAAATCTAATCTTTACGATTTTACATTGATTTGATTGAAATTTCATGAGGCGTCAACTTTTCCTTTATGAATAAGTTTATAGGATCATATTCTGGGGAGCGATGTTTCATTGAAAAATCTGGATAGAATTGTGTCGTCTTTTGCAATGCAAATGAAGTATGGAGATGAATTCAAGTTTAAATTTGAGGGTAGTGGAATTGCTAAAGAGCTTGAATCTGGGGAATTCGAGGATCTAGGGTTTGCATTTCGTGAATTAGGGTTTTCTATGATGGAATTGGGGTTTTTTCTTGCACGTGTTTGTGATAAACAAATTGGTGGCTGTGAGCTAGAACAGAGTTTATTGCAAAGTGGCACGGCGAAAGGGCGGTTAATACACTATCATTCTGTTTCTGATGTTGCTGCCATTAAAGAAGCAGCAAATGGAAAGCGCCAAAGCAGAGTTATAAATGTTGATTTGAGGGAAAATTTTAAATCTGATGATGATGGTAATTTAAAGTTATGGCAGCAATGGCATTATGATTATGGGATTTTTACGATTTTGACAAATCCAATGTTTGTGTTGTCCAATGGAAGCGATGAGCGAGAATGTGACTCTCCTAGTGGGCATACATACTTGCAAGTGTTCCATCCGGAGACAGAGCGTGTGCTTATGGTGAGAGCACCAAGAGGGAGTTTTATTGTTCAGGTGGGAGAATCAGCAGATGTATTGTCGAGGGGGAGGCTTAGAGCAACGCTGCATAGCGTTGCTCGACCTGCCAAGATGGAAAATTTGAGCCGAGAGACTTTTGTTGTATTCTTACAGCCGGCATGGAGCAAGACATTTTCACTCACTAACTACCCCGTTGAACTATTAAGACTTGGGGGTCAAGGTTCCGAGCTGTGTGACAAGGAAACATGTGATGATAGGCATGACTTAAATGGATTTACTCGAAAAATTCACGAGATTGTTCCTCCTCTATCCTCACGTTTGCGTGATGGGATGACATTTGCTGAGTTTTCAAAAGAAACTACAAAGCAATACTATGGTGGGAGCGGTTTGCAGCCTAAAAGATAAGTAACTCTCTTCTCTCTCTTTGTCTCTCTCTCTCACTCTATATATCTTTTCTTCCTAATATAGTTTACCATTTTAACTTTGCTATAGAGTTTTTTGTTATGAGAGAAATGCTATGCTTATTTCATTTTGATTTCATGTAACTTGTCGGTACTTGGTTCAATACGAATCGAACGAATTCTCATATCCAGCAGCTATGTCTGAACCAACCACAGTTTTGCGGTCTAAACTTTAGTTGTAGAAAGAACAATAATTGAAAAGGCAAAGCTGCATGCGCAAGCACTAAAATGACAATCCCTTTCTTCTCTTTATGGTGAATCATTTTGATGATATTAATCAATGAATAATAGCTTTATACAGTGGAATTTGGTTGCTTGTTTTCGTCCTTCATGAACATTCTTGTGAACTTTAAGCACACAACGGCAACTACTAGTTTGTAAGATTAATTTTGATATTATATTGTGATCCTTTTGTTCATGAACTTGGGACATGTGATCTGTATTGGAAATAAAAAGAAATTGTTGGTTGCAAGAGTCATTGAAGATGAAGTTAAATGTTAGAGACAAAAGTAAGATGCTGTAATTACAGTTTTGTGACAGTATTGTTTAGGGTAGAGCAAATTGACATTGTTGAGTAACTGTGGAATCTAGTAAGGACTGTGAGATATTATTGCAGGAGTTATCAAACAGGTTACAGTCTAATTAATGGAACCATTGTGAGGATTCATCTCATTCTCACCTGAATTATGTCCTGCTGTGCTGTCAGATGCTCTTGCAGGTACTGCTCAGCATGCAACCATCCAAAAATCGAATTAATTTGGAATGGAACCAATTCATGCTCCAACTTGAATCCAACCCCAAATTAAATGTTCGGTTTAGAGGAGAGTTCAAAATCATTATCAAAAACATTCTACAGGCATATTAAACTTTAACTAAATCACCCAGTTCTTATTCAATCAAAAATGTAAACGACATCCAATCATCACAATTTATATTTCAGATACATTTTGTATATAGCAATACAATTTGACTTTGTTTATAGTTTTTAATTTTAAAGTCGTTTCATCCTTCAAGGTTAAGTTTAGAATGAAACTGATGTAAACATGTTATGCGTTTTGTGAATAAACTAAGACAACTGATGAATTTAGAAAGCTTGTTTAGGTTATGTTTTTGTGGCTCAAAACATGTTTGACTAGATAATGGATGAAATCATTGGTTCAACTCCCTTGGAATCAAGTTAAATCGGTTAAACTTTTCTAGTACAGTAATAAACACAAAGGCCGAGAGATCTCATTTTACGTTGGAATTCATATATGAAAGGAATCTTTCAAGTATTTTTCAAGATTAGGTAAATTAGGACAGGAGACATAATTCAGAAAAAGAAGGCTGGGACAATAATCTGCTTAAAAGTTCTGAATTATTGTGCATGCGGTTTAATTGAGAAACTCGAGGGACATATAGCATTGCTTGTGTACCAAAATCCCATCACATTTTTCCTTTTATTTTTTCCTTTTTTGTTTGTTTTTCTTTTAAATCTGAGTTATGGTGCACGTATGCTATGTCAAAAGTTAAAAAGATTTTAGTTTAAAACCAGAATACACGTTTCAAAATTTTTTATACTTGATTGAGTATAAAACAGGTTGAATTTTGCATTACTTATTTAGCAAATCCTTTTTGCTCGAGTGTATTTTATTAGGTTAGGTTCTACTCCCTACTCCCACGATTGGTGAGTTGGGTAGTGATACGACGACACAATGAGCTCCATTTGTGTGGGTAGTATTAGTATTGCTTTGAGACTAGTAATTTTCGGAGTGATCTAGCAAAGGAAAGAGCGTGTATAAGACGTCGCATCTTGATGAGATAGCACTCTGTCAAGTAACAAGTTGGCCCGAGGCTTACAAAAATATAATGTAGGTGTGGATCTTACTACACAAGTAAGTGTCCTATGTTGTTAAAAGACTCTAAACTTGTACACTGGCAAATTTACAATTTACTCATGAAAAGTGGAAACTAGTAAAGAATCTGCATTAACACAAAGGGCAGAATGGATAACTTTTTGTATAGAATTTGAAGTATATGAACATGATATTACTCGGTGATGACATTTATTTGGAAATACTGTATCAAAATTTAGTTGGAGATGCATGGAGAATTCCCTCATGCTCATTGGTCGGGGTAATTGGGATTATCTATCAATATAGCTCTAAAACAGCAACAAAGTTGATATGTGTGAATTGAGAATTTGATTGGGTAAGGCGGTAGATGAAGAGAGAGAGGAGAGAGTGAAGTGATGTATGTGTGGTTGTGAGGCAAAGAGAATAAAGCTGTGTGTCTATTTTTATTTAGAGCGTCCATTAGTAAGCAGGAGATGGTCCCTCTATGCGATGCTTTAAGCAGAGAAAAGCTTAAAGATTTTGGTATGTTGTGAATGATCCAAGGCGACAACAGAGTTTAGAGGGACGAAGAAATCTAAGGCACGCCTTTGTTGACAAAATTTGGCAGTTTTTGGAGATTGATCAGAGCAACCAAACCACGTTGGTCGGCTTTCGATGTTGCCAACACCCTACAATCTTACTCTTACACCCATTATTCTCTCTCTTCTTTCCTCATCATTTAATTTACATTCTCTCTCTATAATGGTTTCTGCAGTTCTTGCCTTTGCGCTGCATACCCACTGCCCACTCCTAGAGGTAATTTTCTTGAGTGGGTGTAAATTAAATGCTACTCTTCGTTTCTTTTTTTTTTCTTTGCTTTGGCTCTATAGGAGTAATTTATTTACAGGTTGAAGTGACTCGCAGTAATCATGAAAGCAACAATTTTATATTTTGTACTTTGTTGATGAATGCTCCTTTAACACTAGCAAAGTCTTAATCATAAGCGCTTAATTTGCATCCTCATAACATAATAAACCTTGATAACGACGTATCATATAGTAAAGCAGAACATCAATTAATATTTTCTTTCGTGAAAATGAATATCAATGATGACGGAGTCCTCATTACAAGAATAAAATAATCTTGAGATATTTGCATATTTGCATGTACTCAAGTCTAAATCCGCTGCAGACTTTATGTCTCATACAACATAATGAGCAATAATAATCATTACAATTATATAATATGCGGAAAATACTCTTTCCTTCCATTAATAAGTCTCAACTACGCATAAGAAAAAAAGGGATAATTTTATTATTCTATCTTTAAATTGAACAACTTAAGAATTAGCATTGATCAAAACAGTGCAAGTTTCAATGTGTAAACAACATTAGGTCTAAAGTTCAAACTCTATTGTTCATCCTTCCCCAAGTGGAAAAGAAGGAAAGGAACTGGCATTGATAATTGGACTTGTGAAAGTTTGATGCAATGATTTTATGTAGTTATAATTTCAAAATAATACATTTAATAAAAAGTAAATTACTACTAGTATTTTAAAATATACATATTGAGGGATGCATTAAACAGAAAACGAAGATGGCAAGAAAGAAAAGATGCCAAGTGATGAAAAAACTCAACAGGCAGCAATCCCAATGAAGAAAAAAGAGAGAGGAGTAGTAAATGAATCATGTTTTCACAAATAATTGTTGTCATACACTTTTTTCTTGAAAAACAAAAGCCTAGAAAGAAAAGGAGCCACTCAGAAAGAAAAAAGAAATTAAAGAGCAATAAATCTTCTTCTCTCTTTTCCTTTCCCCACCTTCCCTTCTTCTCAATGCCTACGGTGCACCCGCACTTGTACCCTGACCTTCGTCTCCAATTCTTCCCAACGTACAACGTTATGAAGCTGGAACAACAGGAACCGTAGGAAACGCTACTGCAGAGCAATGTCCAATTTTGGTGGTGATCACATTCTAAAGTACCATACTAGTTCAAAGTTTAAACAGACAAAGACCCCATTGACCGCAGCACCAAAATTCCCTGACTTTAATTGACCGAGTGGGCCCGGCTAAGCCTACTCAAATTCCCCCTACTCTACATGAAAGTTAAAATAAAATAAAAAAAATTAAAAAACAAAACTCTATAAAACTCACTCTCTCACACGCACAAGTATTCATGCAAGTTTTCTTCAATTTGTATTAACCATTGCCATCATCTTCTTTCTCTCACATCAAACATCAGTCTCCACCGTAGGAAAAGATTATGTATAACAATAGTACTAAAATGGACGTACTTTGGGCCGAGAAGGGCCCGAACGGCGAACTCCCGTTGCCGGAAAGCCCGAGAGGGCCCATGGAGTTTCTGTCGCGGTCGTGGAGCGCCTCCGCCCTCCAGCTCTCTAAAGCACTCACTCCTTCCAATCCTTGTGCAACGGTTGCCAAAACTAGCTCTCACGCCGTTGCGACGGCCATACCGGAAAATAATGCCGGCGAAGAAGATGACACTGCTAAGCTTTCTGGGAACACATTCTCTTTTGCTTCCACCGCTACTTCTCAGCTCATTCTTGAGCGTATAATGTCTCAATCCGTGAGTTTTTTAATGTCCAGGAAATGAATGTTTGTATGATGATGTTTTTAAGTTTTTTTTTTTTTTTTTTTTTTTTTTTGTGATGAAATAAATGTTTAATGATAATTTGAAAACGTAGGAAATTTCACCACTAACATCAGGAAGGCTTTCCCATAGTAGCGGGCCTCTAAATTGTCTCACTGAGGAAACCGAGTCTCCTCCGATTTCACCTTCCGACGAGTATGAAGATGTCGTCAAGGTATGTAGTACATGATTGATTTCTCTATTGCAAATCGTGTTTCATGTCTCCTTCAACTATTTAATTTTATGCGCTAATAGTGTTAGTAGTAGTAACATGAGAAAAAGGTGTTGTACTGATCATTACTCAATGATTTAATTACTTTTAGAATAAAATAAGTTTGGACAAGGATTACAACACAAGGCCGCCATAATTCAAAGTTTTCACATCTTAATTCTGTACAAAGTGATCCAACAAGGAATGCTTTTGTCATTTTCGATTTTTACTTTTGTTTCTTTGCAAGAATGCTTTAGCCTTTAGCCGTCCCAAATCTCCCCTTTTTGACTTTCCTAAACACTTATCCCACCTTAAATCTCAATGCCAAACTACACAGTGATACTTTAACCAAAGCTACTGGAAAAATGGAATTAAAGAAAATCTTAAAGTAGATAAAGTTCATTTATGGAATTTTAATCGAGGAAACAAGTAAGCTTTTGACTATTCAATAACGAATTTTGCCTTTAAAGGAAAAAGACTACAAATTATTTAACAAATCAATATTGTTTCATACTACTATATTAAATGTAATATCTTTGATATTAATGCTATCCTCTTCTGTCAGTTGAGATGAAAAAGTAAAAGTTTGTGTGTTATCACTGTTCGAAGCAGCCAGTCCAAGAATCATGAATAAAGGAAAATGAAATTCTGCATTTTTTCCAAATTTAAACACAGAATTGTTATTGATTTCTGAAAAAACAGCTGGCCATATTGATTTTTCCTGTGGAATTAAATTGAAAAATCCGAGTTATATTTATAGAAAAAAGTTTTCTTTTTGCAATTGTGTTTGAAACTAGTGCTACTGATTTTGGCAGAATTGCTTACCCTTTTAGTGATAACTGAATTGCGTCTTACTCTCCCACTACTCTTTACCTTTTTCATCTTACATTGATTTTCTCGCTCTACATTTAATTCACCATCCTCCATTTATACCATAACATATATACAAGCCTCCTTGTTCAAATCAACTTCTTCAAACTTTATCCAATATTTTCACTTTTTGCCAACTCCCAAGATGTTTATATTTTATTTCGTTTTCATATTTTCTGTGTTGGAAATTTTTTCAACAAAACTCTTGAAAAGTATATCGTCAAATGACTCCTTATAAATAAAAAAAGGACTTTGTTTTGCACATGATCAATCAACAGTTGCTTTAGGAGTGTTTACTTGAGTGATAGGATAGATAAAATATATAGTATAGGTCAATCCACCATTTACTTTGATGGATTGATTACTTTTAAGCTTGTTTGGTCATATAATCCTCCACATGCTCATTGGTATGTTTTATCAATCCATCCTATCATCTAAAGTAAATGTTAATTACACGTTTTAAAAGTCGTGTTAAGATTACAAAGTTGATTAAACTTTAGCATCATTTTCCTGCAAGTAACAATTTCATCTATCACATGCATGTCACATAATGCTGGTAATGTAAATTGTAATACTATTATTTGTATTTTTTGAGGAAAAATATTTGCTCTTTCTGTACTGGTCCATGTTGTTTGGTCAATTTAATTACGTGTATCTTTGAATTCTAAGTCATATCATATAGTGAAAATATATCATTAACATGATCCGTAATAATAATATTTTTTACCGCACAAAATAAAAATCTCAGTATTTACGAGCAAACAACACGCTGCAACCCCTGTTTACCGGCACTCCCCGAGCCGGCTTCGCGGCAGCCGCCGCCGCAGGCGGTGCGAACACGCCGGGAGGCAAGACGGTGGGGAGGTGGCTGAAGGAGCGGAGAGAGAAGAAGAAAGAAGAGACCCGGACCCACAACGCGCAGCTGCACGCCGCCGTCTCCGTGGCCGGCGTTGCGGCAGCCATCGCCGCGATAGCAGCCGCGACCGCCGCCTCTTCCTCCAACGGCAAGGACGAGCAGATGGCGAAGACGGACATGGCGGTGGCCTCAGCAGCCACGCTGGTGGCGGCGCAGTGCGTGGAGGCGGCGGAGATGATGGGGGCCGACCGCGACCACCTCATGTCCGCCATTAGCTCGGCCGTCAACGTGCGGTCGCACGGCGACATATCAACCCTGACCGCCGCCGCCGCCACAGGTGGAAATAATTAAAACTCTTTAAACCAAGGTGAAGAATGCATTATTCATGAATAATGAAGTAATTAGACGTGTTGGATTTGTGTAGCGCTACGAGGCGTGGCGACGTTGAAGGCGAGAGCGCTGAAGGAAGTGTGGAACGTGGCGGCGGCTGTGCCGATAGAGAGAGGTCTGAGTTTGAACAATGGGAATAACACTAATTCAAGCAGCAACAACTCCGGCAGCAGCTACTGCGAGGAGCTTGTTCCTGAAGAGAATTTTCTTGCTGCTTGCAATCAAGAGATGCTTGCTCGAGGCACTGAACTCCTCAAACGAACGCGTAAAGGTTTCTCTATCTCTCTCTCTCTCTCTCTCTCTCTCTCTCTCTCTCTCTCTCCCCCCTCTCTCTCTAATTTAGATATGACAGTGAAAACTGATGTGGGAGTTGATGGTGTGCAGGTGATCTTCATTGGAAAGTTGTCTCTGTTTACATTCATCGTAGTGGGAATGTAAGTTCTACACAAACACATTATGTTAGTTTTGTGGTTGAATTCAAGAATGTGATATTAATTTGTGTAATCTGCCCTGCAGGTGATGCTGAAGATGAAGAGCAGACACGTGGGGAATACCTTCACTAAGAAGAAGAAAAGTAAGGAACGTTCTTGCTATTGCATTTTCCTACTTGTTACGTGGAAATTGGAATTGAAGTCATTTTTGTTTTGTTTTTGTTTTTTATGTGCAGACGTAGTTGTGGATGTTGTGAAAGACATGGCAGCGTGGCCGGGGAGGCATCTGTTCGAAGATGGGGAGCAGAGGCGATACTTTGGGCTAAAGACGGAAGGGCGGGGAGTGGTGGAGTTTGAGTCCAAGAATGCAAGAGAGTATGAAATGTGGACGCAGGGAGTGTCGAGGCTTCTCTCCATTGTGGGAGAGAGAAAGCGAAGGCATTACAAATAACTCATGTTGGAGTCAATTCAACAAGATTCATATTGTTTGTGTACCATATTTAACTGCACCAGATTCACACTTCTCTGCTTATCACAATTGTGGCTTAATTTATTTAGTTTGTTCAAATTTCAATCTTCTACCCTACTTAGGATTTCATTGTGAGATAGTTGGTGTTATAATTTGAACTACCTACTGGACTAGCAATTGAGCTCAACAAACTAGTGGTTAAAAATTGAGCAGGTCGGATCGATTTTGACAACTCTATTCAACACTAAGGCACTAAAAAATGGAGCAACCGTGCCCAATCCCAAACCAAATATGTTTGCTAATTCTTTTACACATTGCGAGTGCACTGTTAATAATTTCTTTTCAAATTTTCCCCCTTTATGTTATTAAATTTATAGCCTTTTATCTCACACTTATAAACTAGTGTCCAACCCGTCGAAAATCGACGTGGATTGCTATATTATAAAACGATCCAACTTTTTAAATGAAAGAGTTTTGGAAGTTCACTTTTTTATATTCACAAGAAGATAATTGGAAATTTTAAGTGATGCTATTGAGAAGTGTTTTTCAACCATGATATCTTCATTCATTGGTACATGAAAATAAATAACGTTTTCTTTTAAGATACTACAACGTATTAAATTTTTAAGCAAATTGTGTTCATTATATTAACACATGCATAAGTAAATCCAAAAGAAATATCTTCTAAAACAATACCATATTAACCAAAAACAAACCTATCTTACAAGAATAACTCATTTTTCATTGAAATTAGCTCCATGTTGTACTGATACTAAAACAACTGCAAGAAATCAAATGTTTTAGTTTTGCAAGTTTATGAAAAATATTGCATTTGAAAATTTAAAATTAACTTTGCACTTACCTCATAGTTTGTCGATGATTTCACTGTACACAACAAGTTGTTGAGTTTATTGTCTGGCCATTCTCGTCATATGCTAATAGTTTGAGTCGTTTTTGCTAGTGACTCGTGATATTGCAACATACAACTGACCATGTCTGAATACAAGTTTCGGAAGGTATAGGCCTACGTTCGAAAGTGACTCTCCCTGGCTCTTGTTTATCGTCATAGCAAAACAAATGTTTAAGGGAAATTGCCTCCTTTAGAATCGGATGGGAAATTTAGTAAAATCAGATGGACTCATTACCATTCTTGAACCATGGCTATAGTTGGATCATAAGCGACAATGCTTCGCCTACCATTGTTATTGTCCATTTAAACCTGAAAATAAAAATGTCTTCAAATAAATTAGGAATCATTTAATGAATGATAATAAATTTAAAAAAAAAATAATAATGACGACACAAGAATTTTATATATGAGGGAATCAAATGGAATTTTGCTTTGTTTAACTTTTATCTTGCACATAGGGAAGTAACGTGTATTCCCAAGCCCTAAAAAAACTCAAAAATCTCGGAATTAAGAGATAGAATCCCCCAGCTACAAAAATCTTGCTCGTTGAAAGTAGAGAGACAAACTGAGTATATATTTATATAGTATTGATTTGTATGTATCGAATACTCTTTCCACAGCTTTAGACACGTTGTTGGCAAGGCTTAATTTTTAGATTTATATAAGAATTAAACATGCAATATTTATATAGAAAGTAAGCAATGCTTATATAATATTTATGCAGGAAATAGTAAAATAATTCAATACATATATTAATTAACCATTGAATACGCAACATTTATATAAAATATGCATTACTTATATAGAAAATAAGCAATACTTGTGCAAGAGTTAAGTAGTAAAATGATACAATACTTATGTTAGTAAGGCATTAAACATGCAATATTTATATAGAAAGTAAGCAATACTTGTGCAATATTTAAGTACTAAAATAATTCAAAAAAAAAAAACTGGGCGCGTGGATCTCACGCGCATTTTGGAATGGCGTGTGGGGCGGGTCAGGCGGGTCGAATTGTGTGCAAATGGGTTCAGACTTATGCACCCAAGTCCTCCATACAAAATTCATTTCATTTTTTTTTTTTATATCGTGATCACTATTTTTTACAGCAGAAAATATGGGTTGTGAAGCCTGTGATAGTATTTCGAAAACAATCATATCCAACAAATCAACTACTAATATATTGCTTAATTTGGTTGTATTCATTGCTTAAATATCAATTATGTATTGCTTATATCTTTTGTATAAAGAACTTTATTAAAAATAATTCAATAATATTAAAAATAAAAGAGAGATAACAAAAATATTAAAACATGGAAATAAAATTTGCTTAGATGAGATAATAATTGATGCTTAAATGTAATTTATTTATTGCTTAAGTTGCGATAACATAAAAAATATTAAAGCAGAGAAATAAAATATGTTTGAATGAGAAAAAAATTTAATGCTTAAATATGTTTTATTTGTTGCTTTAATCCTTATTGTATATTGCCTTACCTCGTAAAAAGAGTGATAATGAGAATAATATTCGAAGCTTAAATGTAATTTATTTATTGCTTGATGCTTAAATGTAATTTATTTATTGCTTAAAGACGTATGATGAATTGTTATTACACAGAATACAATAAAATATATGAATTAAATGAGAAAAATATTTAATGCTTAAATATTTTTTATTTGTTGCTTTAATCCCTATATTGCTATACATACCTAGAGAACTATAGTAGACAAAATATGAATATTAGAAAGAAAACAAAAGTAAAAGATATTAGCAAACGATCGAAATGTGAAAAAAAATCACTACATGTAAATTAGATCAATTACAAAATATAGTAATAAATATACACCATCCCATGATAAAAGGATGCGGTTAACTCAAATATATAGACAATTACAATAATAATCTTTTCGATCAACAAATGGAAAGTAAAACTCCTTAATTAATTATATGTATTGATCAAAAGAAATGGATGGCTCTAGAGTTGACTCATGGGAAAAGGTTTTTATTTGAACCTTGAGTTAATTTAAAACCACATCTTTGACCATTCAATTATTTAAATTTATGGCTGAAACTAATCCACCGAATTAAGTGTATTTTCTTTTACCATGTTGACATTGGATTATTTTAATATTTTAGGTCTAGATCGAGTCTATTTTAGTGTCTTTTGTGTTTGTTTTGTGTCTGGGAGGATACTTGAGTTGGCAGGGCAAGGAAAGGCAGGAATTGGGCAAGACTGGAGTCAGAACATGCAAAAAGAGAAGGAACTGGCGATACGAGGCAATGACCATAGTAGTCGTGCTCGTGGCTCAAGCTACCGAGGGCATAAGTCTAAATCAAGATGAAGAGCTGCTCCACTTTCAGTGGTATGGTCAATCCAGACGATTGTGTGTTTCACTCAAGAAGGCAAGGTGCAGGCTGTCGTGGGCAAGAGATGGCAGAGAGACTGGGGAAGGCAGAGTGCAAAGCATGGGCAACGGCGCTGGCGCGTGAAGATGCAGCTGTTAGAGTCCTACAAGGAAACAAATTCCTTGCGGCACAAGATTGAGATCGATGTTTCCTACTTTGACAGCAACACGTTTTAGCGATAACGAAGGAATTCTTTCCAACCTTATCCGATCCTTACTTGGAAGCAGCCGGCCCGTTTTTTAGAAGGCCCGTTTGTGGGTTTGTCCTAGTTCTTGTACTCTATAAATACATCCATGCATGCAAGGCGCAACATACAATCTTTTACCGCATTCTTACGTTCAAAACAATTTTATTTTCTGCAGTTTATGTTCTTAGATACAATTTATGTTTATTGCTAAGTCCCAATAGGGCGAACATCTTTTGCTTATCGTATTAATTCAAATATATTTTTCTTTATCTCTTTTGCTTTCGTTATTTACTTTATGTCTAGCTAAGCCTTTAAATCCAGGTTTAGGATAGATGATATGATGTATAACTTGTAAATCTCGTGAGGTCTAAGTGTTCTTGTTAGTTGTATATAAGCGTGTTCCCCAGGCATTGGGCAACGATTTCAAAGAAGTTCGGTGGCTACGGGTAACTCGGAAGGCCAACGAGCCCTGGGCACATACGGATTTCTACATCGCAGGAGGGTTATCAAGTGCTGGTCGTGCTTGCCTTACGTTCCTCGAGAGCGGCAAGAACGGGTTGTATGTCTTGGCCTAGACCTGCAAAGATGTGTCAATGCTGGAGTAAGTCGGATGGAGATCCTCGATATCTCATGATGCTGGAGTGGGCCCATCTAAATCCAAATGCTGCTTGACCAACTGCGCCTTATAAAGTGTTATGCTGGGGACTTTTGGGCAAGCAAGAGGATTGACTAGGATGTCCCTGTCAATACCTGAACATAAGGATAGAGCTGGGCGGACTATGTAGCGTACGTGGCGGCGTGACAATTGGGGCCCCTGCATAGTTTTAGCCTATAACCACTGACACACTTACGCAACAAATATTCTTGAACCAATGATCAAGATAAAGTTATACTCATAGATTTGAAACTTAAATCTGGATTATTTTTATTACTAATCTTTTTGCTTGTCAAGTTACAGATATTTACTTTCAGCAGTTTGCCAAAGGTGATAGTGACAGTTGTCCAAGGCTATAGTAGATAGATACACAATTCAACCTTTTTGTGCCCCAACCAGAGATTATCGCGAGCAACTCCCTGTGGGATCGATCATGTACTTGCCAACTAGCTGTTCATAGGGGTAGGCATAGGAGTGAAATACAAATTGTATTTTATCGCAGCTTAAACAACGGCTGCATCAGGGACCCGGATCAACCGGGTCGGGTCGGGTCCAAAAATGGGTGTTGCACGGTGCAATTCTGCACCCAAGTGCTACTCTCAGAATAATGCATAGGGAAATTAGGTGGAAATAATACTATTACTATATTGTAAGAAACTTAATTAACATGCGCAGTTGTTGTTACAAGCATTCAAAGTCTGCAGCGCTTAAATTCTTTACTCCAACTTGGCAAGTAATAGTAATTGAGCAGGTCTTGCATGTGACCTGTTGCATGGCCATGCAACCGGGTCGGGTTGACCCGGTCATTTTTTTTTAATTTCAGTTTTTTTTCGCCTCCGATTTTACGGTTCCGCCTTCACTCTAATTACTAATATAAGGATAATCGGCGGACAACAATTTGGACTTTTTCGGCTCGCTCCGAGGCCTTCGGTTCCCCTCGCTCGAATCTTGACCAAAGAAGAAGCGGCAAACAAGAAAAAAGGTGGAAAAAAAAGTAGAATTTAAAAAGAAAAATTGAAATAAAAGCTGAAAACTAAAAAAAAAACAAAAAATTCAGAAAAAAAGGTTAAGAAAGAAAATTGAAATTAAAAAAAAATCAAACAAAAAAATAAAAAAAATAGATGCGTGCACCCCACGCATCGCGCATGGATGAGGCGCGTGCACCCCACGCGCCCTACGCCCGGTCACATGAGGTGGGGTAGGTCTCATATAAGTATTTGCCATAGTAATTAATTGTTTCTCTCTAGCTCCATGCGTGGTTGGAAGTTGATTATGCAATTTGGATTTAATTATATTTTTCTATGATGTTTGACTAGTCTCTCTCTGTTGAAATGATGAGGTCAAAATCTTGTAACAACCCTAATACTATAGTTTAGTACAGAATTTGCAACGAGATATAGATGCTACGTATGCAAAATGACATTGGCATAACACATGTGGGCAGATGTCAATTTCGGATTAATTATCATATTTTTTTAATTTGGAACATGTGTGTTTGGTTTGTTTGATAATATAAGGCATGATTGATGAAATAAAATTAGGATAAATACAAATGGAGAACCGTAAGTGTACCTGGTAATATGTACATAAACTTCGTTATTATATATACTATTGATTGATTGAAATTGATTGATGGTTGGAACGATTCAAATGTTAATAAACTAGTATATCATTTGTATGAAATTAAAACAATTAGGTGTTAGTGATGATTGAACCTGAAACTTTTTATCTCAACAATCCCACTCTACCACTAGGCCTAGGGCTGGGTAGGTATACTGAAAAATCGGTATACCGTCCTTACCGTACTGAAAAAATACCGAAAATACCGAACTTACGGTATACCGTCACTTACGGTACAATATGATACCATACCGGAAAATTACGAAAAGGTAATGGTATGAGAATTCCTAATACTGCGATATACCGTGTTATACCGTATTGAGGTATATACCGTTATTTTTTGTATATACCTTCGTATCGATATATACCGTAATATGCTATATACGGTATACCGTACCGCACCCATTAATAATTAATAATAATATATATAAATAAGTTTCAATATTATGTTTATTTTGCTTGGACACATTTTATTTGTTCGGAATTTGGACATGATTTGTGATGAAGATAGACTCGTATCTTAGTAGATAATTAGTTTTCATATTAGTATTATTTAATTAGGTTATTTGAGATTACATATTTTATTTCTTATCTTTATTAGTTTCCAAGTTAAATTAAATCTTTGTTTTAGGGTTTCGTATGTAGCGGCCTATATATATGGCTTATTGTATTTTAATTGGGGAGTTGGTCTTGTTTATTGATAAATTATAAAACGAGGGTTTATCCCTCAATCTGCCGTTGCCTTTCAATATTCTTAGAATCAACGGATTATGTCGTGTTTTGGTGTTCTTCCGACATTCGATCGTGAATCAACGGACTAACACTGTTATCATAACGCTTCGCTACATCAGTTGGTATCCAGAGTCCCCTGCGTCGTGAGGCTAAGCAGGATCTTCTCCGTCAGAAAGTCGACGCATTGACCCATCAGTTTGGGAAAATACAAGCACCTCAACACCAGATTTTGGAGTTTCTCACGAACCAGAGTGTTGCGCAACGTGGTCGAGCTTTCCATGATGAGGTTACTCATCGTGACTTGCCCCATTTCTCTAACGAGCAAAGTATCACGGGGGGAAATCCTTTTGCCCCGTTAGTTATGGCGAACGATGACCATTTCGATTCTTGTCTTTGGGAGAATGGAGATTTACCACAGTTCCCTTATGATAATATACAAATTGATTGGTATGACGTCCGCCTATATTTGATGAGGAATTGGACGTCAATTTGTATGATGGTCCGCTATATTTGATGAAGAATTAGAAGTTCCTTTTGAAGAACAACTTTTTCAGAATGATGCTATCTCTGTAGTGCTACAACGAGGTATCTCTTTTTCTGTTCATCATCATGTGATACATCCTATTTCAATTGGAGGTCAACATCCAACTATTCGCTGGTATTATATTGCCTCTATGAGTGATTCTTCTATTTTATTGGAGCAACATTGGCAACTGACCAACAATGTCGTGCATTTCATGCTTCAATTTCCCTTTATTCCATTGCTTCCTTGTTCTGATTTTGAGGTTGTTTATTCCATTGTGCCTCTTGGACATATCCCTCTCTTGTCGCCGCCACCGGAACCACCAGATAAGTGTGCACCAGCTTCATCCTATATCCATTGCGGGGTGTTTCATGTTCGGTGTCACGGCGATAATTCCTATGATGCTCTCGATTCGAGGACGAATCATTTCGATGAGGGGGAGAATGATGAAGATAGACTCGTATCTTAGTAGATAATTAGTTTTCATATAAGTATTATTTAATTGGGTTATTTGAGATTACACATTTTATTTCCTATTTCTTTATTAGTTTCCAAGTTAAATTAGATCTTTGCTTTAGGGTTTCGTATGTAGCAGCCTACATACATGGCTTATTGTATTTTAATTGGGGAGTTGGTCTTGTTTATTGATAAATCAGAAAATGAGGGTTTATTCCTCAATCTGTCGTCACCTTCCGTTATTCTTAGAATCAACGGATTGTGTCGTATTTTGGTATTCTTCCGGCATTCAATCGTGAATCAACGGACTAACGCTGTTATCGTAACGTTGCGCTACATCAATTTGTATGATGTTTATTTATTTTGATGGATTTAATTTAATTTTGTTGGAGTTTAATTGTTGAAAATTTAGGATATTATTTCTTCTAAACAGGTATAGAATTTGCACGATATACCGTGAAAGTTTGGTATACTGTGACGTTCGGTATACCATATATCGATTAGGTATACCGAAATTGCGGTACGACAACAATATGTAAAAATTTCATACCGAATTTACGGTATACCGTAAGTCACGGTATGATAACGGTATGAAATTTGTAATACCATAATTTATGATAAGGTATAAAGTATGACACAAAAACGACGGTATATCGTACAGACCCACCCTAACTAGGCCATCCCAAGGGGACATTAAATTGCAACCTTAGATGATATAAAATGCAAGCTTTGTATTGATATGGACATAAATTGAAGTTAGTAATGAATTTGTTACAAGTAATATAGTTTAGCAACCTTGGAGAAATTAACCCCTACTCCAGAATTGATATTTGCCTAATTTTATTTTACATTCGTTATTTAAGATTTATTTATATCCTATTAATCACGTATCTGACTATATTCTCTTAATTTTTACTAAGTGATTCATTATCATATTTCATTCCTTATGAGTAATTAAAAAAATAACATTGATCAAAGCAATGTCAACAAGTAGAGTGTAGTAGTCAAATGTGAAGAGATGTAGAAATGAAGAGGTTGATGACATCCAAACCAAATAGAGAGCAAGAGGTCGTAGCCGTAGGTGCAACAGTTGATGAGATTATCGGTTGGGTGTGGTTAAGTATATGTGTTACCGCAGAAGATTATGGACACTTATCTTACCCAGAGGCAGAGGCAGAAGCAGAAGCAGAAGAAATATCATCTGCACCACACCAGGCAGGCAGCAAATGACGTTTAACAAACATTATTATTCTAGTTAATTAGCAAGTAATTAAGTTGGTGTTTGTCAGAATTAATATAAAAATGAAGCCAAAGAGAATAAGCAGCAGTTAAGAATTAAGATGGCCGATTCCAGAATAATCACACTTTCCCTGCCCCACACACACTCATACATACACATACACATACACATAATTTAATCCAAACCAAACCAAACAAATTTAAATTTAATCTCGAAACTTGAAACGAACAAACCAAACAAATTTAATCCAGACCCCTCTCGATCGATTAATTTGTTTCTTCTTCCATGGATTGATTTTATACTAGGGAGGGATGGATCTTTCGTTTTCTTAACTAAAACCACCAATAAATTTTCCATGCGTATCAACATTCTCCGTCTTTCGCTATTCAATGTCCAAATTTTGTTTTCATTTCTAATGTTTATTACCATATATTTATTTACTCTTAAAAAGTATGTATATTCTAACTGTGAATTTATCAACCATAAATCCATAATAACTAATTAATTAATTAAATGTTTTTATTCGATAGTATAATATATTCTAGTTAAGAAGGACTGCTACAATTTTAAATTTTAAATAAAAATAAAATTAAAGATAGTATTTGCAGAGTGAGGATGTACCTATTAAAAGATAATAAAGATTTTTTTATATAAATTATTAATTGTTCTTTTGGGTAAATTTTTATACAGTTTTATATAACCTTGTTTTATATCGAGTTATTTTCGTGTATTATGGTAAACATAATAATTCAGTGACAAACTCCGGGCCTGTGGTGTAGCTCTCAAGAAGCCCAACGGGCCTCCACATTTTGAGAAAGTATGAAGATCTAAAATGAGATGGGCCATCAATGTGGCTTTATTTCGAAAATAACAGGAATGAAATAAGAATAATTTTTCTAAATTCCCCTAGGAGTAGGACTGACGACAATTCGTGTGTTTTGTGTCACAAGGGTCATCAGATATATTCGGCACAATTTGTATAAAAATGGACACAATACGTACAAAAAGGTGATGTCATTTTGTTTGTCTTCATACAACTTTATGCACTACACATCATTAAATATACTTAACTCATTAATTTTGTGTTCGATCATGTCCAAATTATCAGCTTTACTTATTGCCAAGGATCTTGTTATACTCCACTATTTTTAAGATGTATTTTGCTCCCTCAATTTGTAAAAGTTTAGACTTTATTCTATATTTATATTATTTTTCGCATCACTTTAACGGGTCAACTCCCAACCTCACCTCATGTATGTTGTCGGTTGTGAATCTTCTGGTTATAATTAGGTCAAATACAAAAAAAAAAAAAAAAAAAAAGCACACACACACACACACAATTTAATCCTAAACAAAAGGGCAGTTTTAGTCTATAACTGGGGTGGGAATAAAAACTTTCAAAAGTACTCAATTTTAGTAATTTTTTACTTAATTCACCGCAAACTAAACATTTGCACAATCAAGCTTTCCCTCTACCTTTTTCATGAAATTTTCGCAAATATACTCAAATAGACTGGATTGTTTGTACCCTAATTAAGTAATTATGACATGTAGCATAAATTTTGGATGACAAAAGTTATAGCAACCACATACATAATACTATTGAATTGCTATATAAATGCAATCAATATTTAACTCAATACTAATATAGCTTATATATTCCACATTTATAATTTTGACCATCGAATTGAATATTGATGATGTCCACAACAATTAGATAAAAGAAAGTGTTGCATACGCTTGTATGAAGATAATCATTGTAACCGCATGTGGGATGCAAGTTTCCGTTCATTTGTTTCACATTCAAATAGCTAAATCTTTATGGAGCAGAATATCGAAGCTTTTTTAATTTGTAATTTGAAACATACACATATATAACTGATTATCCAAACTCCTGATTTTAAGGTTACATGAATAGCGTCTCACCAACTTAGTTACACTTTAGTTTCAAAGATAGATGTGCTAATAACATTATTTTAAATGCAAACTTATGCTACTTCAAACTTGTTATTATTTAATTATTAGGAATTTAACTGGCCTCATCGTGGGTTCATAACATGTCAACATTTATCGTTTAGTTGTTGCGGCGCTAAACCAATATCATCGCGATCTTGTGACATTTTTACAACTTACAGCAAATTACATATTAGTTGACAATTTCTTATAAAATTTATGCATAAAATTCCAAACCTTAAAATTCGAAATAAGATTACAAAAGTTTCCAAAAAAATTAGTATACCACTTTGAATACATTACTACTAAATCCGGAAAGTAATAATGAAAGTGTCAAAAGAATAATGATAATGTATGCTTTGTTTTGTCGCCATGTGAGAAACACATGTCAACCAAAAATGCCCCTGGAACTCGAAGGGACATTAGTGTCATTTCTAAGAAACAGAGGTGCAAGAGTGTAATCCTAGCAGTCGACGCTTACGTGGCACTCGGGGGATGCAGCTCCGCTCCCCCGCCCCCAAAACCCACAAAAGAAAAGGAAATATAAAAAAGGAAAAAAGAAATTTCCCACTGGACAAAGCTGCGACGCCGCGGCCATATTTCCCGCAACCACCAGTCCACCCCCACTCTCCCCTCCCTCCACTCGCCATATTTACCTCGAATTTACCATAATAACCCCCAATTCTGCTCGAATTCCCCTCCGTTGTCCTCGATCTGTTACCTCTCTTTCGCTGGAGAGCTAATCGTACAGTTCATCGGAATAGATGCCGGAATCTAGCGCCGCCGCGCCGGAGGAGACCGTCGTCAAGTCGCCGCTCGACAAGCCGCTCCACCAGCTCACGGAGGATGACATTGCTCAGGTTACTCGCGAAGACTGCCGCCGTTACCTCAAGGAGAAAGGTACCAAGTTCGGACCGAAGAATAATGGAACCGAAGTGAATAATCAGGCCAATTTTTTTTTGTGTTTATTTTTATGCGTTATTTGTTTGGCGCAGGAATGAGGAGACCTTCGTGGAACAAATCTCAGGCGATTCAGCAAGTGATAA
Source organism: Schizonepeta tenuifolia (assembly GCA_029490685.1). Lineage (NCBI taxonomy): Eukaryota > Viridiplantae > Streptophyta > Magnoliopsida > Lamiales > Lamiaceae > Schizonepeta > Schizonepeta tenuifolia. The sequence goes on along the minus strand of CM055957.1, from coordinate 70,679,286 downwards.
TGCTGAAGACGCTCCTCGAAACAGCGCCGGATTCCGACGCTGGTGCGCGCAAGCGGCTTCGCGTTTCGCGCCCTAACACTACGGATATCTGCAGCAATGTTGTTCTGGAGAGTGTGCGTAATTCTTCTTCTGTATTTATTGCTAATCGTTTTGAATAGAATTTGAGGATGAAATAATAAAAGATTCCGTGCATGTTCTGCCTTGAATTTAGTGATTGTGATGAATTAAATATTATGTTTAATTCTAATTAACCTGTTTAATTTAATACTAATAATGTAGGTTCCCAGAGGAACAACTGGTGATGCGGAGAATTCTTTATCCGCAGACGGAACGACGCCGCATTCTGTGAAAGATCTGGACAAGCCTGATTCTTCGGGTGGTTTCTCTAGCCGTTTTGCCGCCCCCAAAGATGAATCTGCTCAACCTAGGTTATTACTAATGTTTCTCAATTGAGTTATACTACTTCCATAAAGAAGCCTTTCCTTTTTTTAAAATTTAAAAAAATAAAAATAAAAAAATCTGAATATACTTCCCAGATAAGTACTAAAGCTACATTTTTCAAAAAATCTCTGGATTAGTTGTGTCTCGTACTCCGTTTTCTGTTAATTCTTTAGAATCTGGCCACCTTCGGTAGCTGTTGAACAGCTTTGCACTTCTGATGAAGATGGTATTTTCTTTCTTCCAGGACCCCAGGTTCGACAAATATGCCTATCGGCCAAATGACAATATTCTATTGTGGCAAAGTGAATGTGTATGATGATGTCCCTGCAGATAAGGTATTGAAGCTTTGTTTGTCCTACTTAGAGGTTGTTGTCACTCTTCTGCATGACTTGAACCAATCTGTTTCTAGTCAGTTGACTCGATGCAGATATTGTTTTGGTCTTTAACATAACAAACTGTCGTGTTTCTCAGGTACGAGCATTAATGCATATTGCCGCAAGTCCTCTACAGTTTCCAGATGAACAGCCAGTTGATGGCACTGGAGGCCTGCAACCTATACCATGCCTCCCAAGGGCTGTCAGCTCCGCTCGCCAGGATTCAGCAGTTCTTATATTGCCAAATCTTCCAACAGGTACATAGGGCTTTATCTTGGGACTATTAATTAACAATCTTCTCTAGTTTTAAGAGACTTCATGCTAGAATTCTGAGTGATAAGTGTGTACACGTGTGTGTATGTGCACATGCAAATCAATACTCAGCACCCTAAAAGAGCAAACCTGGAAAATGCTAGTTCTGATGCAGAGTATTGATACCATATTATGCCATGATGCCATCTATATTGATTGTGTTTGGTTACATCAAATTTTGAAAGAGTTTGGTGTACTTCTCTCTCTTCTATATTTGAAAACTTCTCTCCAGTCTAACAGTTTCTTCAATTGGATTTTTGAAATTGCTTTTGCAGTGAATTTAAATGAAAGCATCCCAGTGCCTGGAGAAGAAAATAGAATGCTTCGTGAAGAAATCCCTGGTAAGCAATTTTCCTTTTGACACCTCTCTGAAGTTCTGCTGGTTTGGGTTGCTTAGTTATACTAATACAATAGCTGTTGTTTCATCTTTTATTTATTGTAAAATGGCATTGCAAATACCTCAGTTTTCTTTATTTATTTGTTGGCAAGATACTTAAAAGAGATGTATTCTCAACCTGAAGGGCCAATATGGCCACAAGATATTTGGTGGTTGGCCATGCGTTAGCTCAAGTTACCTCTCCTAGGACAATGATGCCGATGACATTTAAATCTTCCGTCTCTTCCCAATGTTATAGATATGGCCTTCTTGTAACTGCTAAGATACCTTTAGATAATTCTCTTTGGAGGGACGGATGTTGTAGTTTTCAGTTGTATGATAATTTTCTTGGTTCAGAAGTGTTAATAAAACAAATATAATGGTTTATGCAAATTAGACAGAAAGGGTAAGGATAACGCCTCATGTCTATAAGATAAAAGAAAAGAGTCGGGGCAAATGTTGTACTGCATGCAATGTTTAGCTGTTAATATTTTACCTTAACTAGTTAACAGAATTGTATTGGTTCAATTTCCCATGGACCCCTCTCCACTTCAGGTCTAAATTAAACCATGTACTTTTGCTTTGACAAACTACTCTCATCATGTAATAATTCATAGTATTGCTAAATATATTGAGATTTTGTAACATCAAATGCTCTCATGTTGGTTCCAACAGTTGCTTCATATCTAAACACACTTCTCCACTCTATTCTAATGTATGTTCTCGTCTTCAAACCAGTGGAAGGACCGTCAACCAGAAAACAATCTTTACAAAGATACCTTGAGAAGAGAAAAGACAGGTAGGTACCCTGAATAATTTGACAAAGATAAGAATGTGGGAGTTCCTTCTGGTTCTTGTTTGTTGTTTCCTCATATCTCTGTTAGGTGAAGGTTTAAGAGCAAGGGAAAGACGGGAATGATCTCGTGTGCAAGCTTGGATGTTTATATTAACCATCAAATGGGTAGTCAACTGCCAAGTATCGACACTTCCATAACCCAAATGAGAAAACCTGCTAACCCTACTCGGTGCAGTTCAATGGAAAATGATCCAGTGAAGAAAGTTTGCCTTTCTACTGGTCTGAGTAGCAAAGGTGAGATTAGTACTTTTAGGGCTCTTTTCACTAAATCTTATTTAGACTTGATTAGGAGGGAGTGCCTATTTTCTTGCTGTCTTCAATCATTGCCGTAATGAATGTGTGTAATTGTGCCTTGAGATGTCCTTTGCAATTAATACGCATAGATAAAGAATGAAAAAACTTAGAAGAAGAAGCATGAAATTTAATACTCGTTTCAGTTTTCTGTTCAATAATAAATCCAGTCTCTCATTTTTGACATTCTAGTAAATGTAAAATATCAAATTGTATGTACAGATCCAGATTGTGAACAACATTCTCATTAGGCATTTTGTTGGAAGAGTTGATAGTTCATGCAGTGCCGGGAAGGTTGCACTATTGTGCAAGACCAAATTAACTGATTAAAACATATAATCTATACACTTGTATCAATGACCTTAGTCACACGACTTTGTCAGCAATCTGGAATTGATTAAATCTTTCAGGTCCTTGGAATATTGAGCCTATATTTTCTGGATCCTAAGTTGCATTCTTAGTAGATAAAACCATATAATTTGTGTTGCAATAAAAGTTTTATGCTGCTCTTTCCTTGTGCAGCTCGTATTCTTGACTATCAAAGGAAAGTTTTATGCTACAATTTGCTTATCCATCAGAAACTTCTCCCCGTCTGGAACATTCTAATGTTTGTTTATTCTCTTCTCTGATGTTTACAAAATCAAACCCCAATGCAGAACACACCAACTTCCTTGTTCTCTTTACTAAATTTTGCATAGTTTGCGTCACCTTCTTGTTTATGTTCTTGTTCACGACTCACAAGTGTGTTGCTCTTTCCTTTTTCCTTTTTGGGGACGGGACAAGAAGTAAGAAAAGTAAAGCTGCAAAGCAGAACTAATGAACGACTTTGTTGCAGGTGTATAGGTGGAGTGCTCCAGCCGTGTTGATTGCTTGAATTTTTTGTACCACGTCAGTCTGTAGGGTTGAATTCGCTCCCATTTTGTCGATTGAGATGACAAATTTGGTGATGGGCACAACTGTCTCATCCGTTGTTATTCAACATCCTTCCGTGTTGGTTAATTGACTATCTCATCCTTGTCTTGTATTGCGAGTATGTTTTATCTTCGAGACGACTAGCTCTTAGCATCTTGTGTCAATTAGGTTCGACGATCGCATAGTTTCATTTTCCTGGTTGAGTTCACCCACCCTTGACTATACCTAAAATGGTATATGTCAAAAAGAATATGGGCAATCTTTCAGGATGAAGTTGATTGTTATGTTTCATATTCTTCCTCAATTCATTTCTCATCTTCAACAGATTCATGATTCTCTATTATGATGAAACATAGCGACTATCAAATGTAGTCTATATTATAATGCTTGCGACTTGGTTCTCTTCCTATCACATTTGCCCTCGATGCAAGTAACAAGATCAGAAACCACAATAGCTGATAGGTTGTCTGTGCTGCCAGTCTCAAATGCACGGCGAATTATCCATTCAGGCAACGAGGAGGATGCCGGAACATGTCCAGATACGAACTTGGATGCCTTATCGTGTACAAGTTTGCAGACATCATCTGGAGTCAACGTCTCAAATACGCCGTCAGATGCTACGATCAAATAGCTGTTTTCAGGAGCGAAAGCCCTCCAACCAGTGATTTCAGCTTCAGCTGTTACTCCATATCTATTGGCAACATAGAAACAAATCTGGGGTGGTCAAGACACTGACGCCAACTTCAGACAAAATGCAAAGCACAAAATGTTGATGTTGTACCTTTTAAGGTTGATATCACCAATGGCTCTAGACAAAGCTAACATACCATTCACACGAGGGACACCACGTCGAGTAATAAAGCCACCAGCTGCTTTGATTCTCGCCTTCTCGTCCTCTCTATCTGGATGATGATCTCTAGTCAATTCCTCTACATAGACTACTTCTTTAGACGAATCCCCTATTTGAAACGACAACGCTTTAGCACAAGCTGACCAAATTTTGATATTCATTCTAAAAGGGAATAATTAATCGGACCTTCAGTCTCATGGTGTGACACAGCCTTTTTAGAGCACAAAAGAGCCTTTGAATCCCCAACATTAGCCACGAGAAATTGACCCTCGAATAACAAAACAATAGTGCCGGTAGACCCTGAAATATAACGTTTCTCCAAAGCTACCTGGAGATAGGAAAATGAGCTTCAAACAAGCAATCAGCATTAACAAAGATATAACTAGTTCATAATGAAGCAGAAAATGGGTGTATACTTTCGAGAATTCCGAATCAATATCTTGGATCGTCCTCAATAATGCTTCCTCTAGAACTGAATGAAGAGAGCGACGATCCATCGCTGCTGGTGTCCTCTGAGAACTGCACTAATATTGACAATCAAGAGAAAAACTAGATAGAATCGGGAAATGGTTAATCAAATCTTGATTCATCACAAACTATTAATCTAATAGAGTAGTTAATTAAATGGTACTCATCAAGAACCAGATTGATGGATTCTTTTAACTTCAACCTCAGTTTGATCATTAGATGCAGATTTAGAGGTTGATTCTTAAATTGCAAAATATTTCAGAATTAAAGCAAAATACCTGCAAGTGGCTACAACTAGAATCATCTTTTTTCCAATAATATCAGACTAAGTAGATGCATGCTATACTGATTTCCTTCTACATAAGCTTATAAAACTTACATATGTTTTGTTATATTCTTCATTGCTTGGAATCACTCGCTCGTAAGCAGCGAACACAACATTCATCAGAAAGTAACCGGAGAGCATGGCTGAAGCCATTTCACTAGCTTCCTCGCCTCCATGGCCATCAAATATAGCTGCAATACCGATTGTAGTCTCGGCTTCGCCTGCAATTGATCAAAATGAATTTCAATCAAGAAAATAAGAACTGAGCATCAAGAAGATACTTGTACATAAAATAGTTCCACATGACCATAATCATATATACCGGCATAGAAGAAGCCGAAGCCACCTGAAAATGGTAGGTTTAAGTCAAGATTGCACACTACACGATCTTCTTGATATTCTCTATGGCCTTGCAGAGTGGCGAACTGGCAATTGTTGGTGGAGTTGGATGATTGAACAGAAGAAAACAACCAAGAACACAAAGGTGAAGTTAAGACTGCAGGAACTCCACCTTCTTGATATGCCATCATACAAGAACCCGAGGCCCCATGATCTGCATACGCTCCGCTGCACAACGAAGCTCCTATCGATGCTACTATTGGAATCCATTTAATCATAAATTTCATCAACATTCTGAAAATCTGAAAAGAACAAGTTTCAGCCTAAATTACAAGGGAAATATGATGATCATGTTTTATTTATATAGGCATACGAGCCTTTTTCCTAATTCTACTGTTAGCTGACAATTTCACAAACAGGTAGGTAATGTGCAAACTCAGCTCAGAAGTTTATATTTCCATTTCAGACAACAAATCGATAGTGATTCTTTCGACGTATCATCGCTTGATTTCCATCATCCTGAAGAAAAGCTGTCGATTCGCTTGATTTTGTATTTTAAAATGGTTGACGATCATTCAACAACCCAAGTGTCGGGTTGTGCGAAAACAGAGTAAATGCAGCAGCAGGATAATTGTTACCGCGGTATTGTTCGTGGAGATTCTTGATTCTTTTCACCTGCAAACAGATAGAATCTAAATAAACACAAAAAACAAAGAAAAAAATCGTATGAGATGACGAAGCGGAGATATTGATGAAATTCCACTTCTGTTTTTGTGGGCTCAAATTTCTGTAGCCTATTGTTTTTATTTTTTCGTTTCAGAAAATGACAAAACATGAGTAGTGCTTAAAAAATACTCGTAAAAACAGTGAGAATCAAATTACTTGTTACATTTGTAGTAAAAGTTTGTTTGGAAGTGGGTGGGTGGGTGGGATAACAAGTTATTCGAATCGAAGGTTGATACAATCAATACAATACTAACTTCCAAAAGTTCCAACATAATTTGAATCAAGCTTGAATAATCAATCCAATCCCCACATATTCTTTTGTGAAGCTTTTCGTCTATTCACTAACAAAATGCACAACGCGCAAATTGTTTAGCCATATCTTTTTCGAACTGTGTGTGTTTTCTTTCATTTCCAATCTCCGCCAATTAAAGCACAATCTTTCTAATATAGTATTTGGTTAAATAGAATAATTACAAGTTTAGAAATTTCAGAAATGCATATTCAACAACTTAGTATGCCATAAATTTGCATCAAGTTTACCTTATAATAATAATAGAATTATATTAACAAAAAATTTCCAAGTATACAAAATTCAGGCAAGTTAGAAGAGAGAATCAAGGGGAGATGATGATACATGGTATGGTTGTTTAGGCGCATAGAAGGCCCCATCACAGAGAGAGAGAGAGAGAGAGAGAGAGAGAGAGAGACAGACAGACAGAGACAGAGAGAGAGAGAGAGAGGTATACACTGAAAAAGCTACAACCTAACTTTTTTTCTTCCTTTTCTTTTTTCCAAATAATTTAGTTCCAATTTCCCCAGACCTCATCATGGTTCTTGGCTGTTCACACGGCTATGAAGCTCAAGCATCTCTTGATGATTTGGGTCGACAGAGAGAGCAGCTCGACAGTCACGCAGAGCCCCCATAACGTCTCCAATGTGCTCGTGGAATGCAGCTCGAAGGTGAAGAAGGTGAAGGTCGGCCTTGAATGTAATCGCCCTCGACAGTTCAGCAATGGCTTCGTTCTCCTTGTGGTTGTCCATCAGAACTGCAGGGCAACACACATTTTCATACGCACGTCGAATGTACTAAGGAGAGAGAGAGATTAGATCGACAGTAAATATTAGACCATCAACCAAGCTCAAATTATTCCATCCATCAAAAAATGGGGTGTGGATTAGCTTCTGTTAGTTTTATATCAACCAAAGAAAACACCCTTAACACGGGAAAACCCCAAGTTAAAGAGAAGGGATTATCTAACCTGCCGCTCTATATCTGTAGGGGTAGACTCGAAGAGGATCCAGGCGGGTGACCATCTCAAGATCGGCCTTTGTGAGGTCGCGCTCACAATACTCTGATCGTTTTTCATAAGCAGAAGCATTGTTCCTTGCCTTCTCGATCAGCTTGGTCATCTCAGCATATGCAGCGTTCTTGTCATGTCTAAGAAAGTGGACGCGGGCGAGGCCCTGGTGGGCCCGAGTATGCCGGATTTTGAGGGCATTGATGTAGCAGTCAGCTGCAGCATCAAGCTTCCCACAATCAACGTACACGCTTCCAAGGTTGTTCAGCGCCTGGTCAGGATACAACATTAGCAAAAGAAGTTGGTAAATAGACCAAACACTACACGTGTTGAGTATTTGGAGGGTTGCAAGATCAAACAGCCTCAAAATTGTTAGGACTATCAAAGTACATGGCGGATTAGCCTATAAAATTTTAAATTATCTAAGCTATCACCCAAAGTAAACACTCCTTTAAGAGTCTCAAATAAGGAGAAAACATCAATGAAGAAACGAACGCCCACAAGCCCTATGGGAGTGGGAGGAACAAACTCAACATAAGCCAACAGATATCAGGACATGCAGCAACCATAACTCGACAAGGTAATGGGAAGTGTCATTCATGAAAACGGCCAAGAAACACTTGCTGCAGTCATCCAAATACTAAAAGGCCAGAGCGGCCAAAGAATCAACAGTAGACGACGTTAAGCATGCCTGTATCAAGTTTATCAGGTATATTTGGACAGAATGACTATTTTTCGCATGGCTAAACAAATTAAAGTAGCATATGATAATTTGTGTAATAAGAAAAAAGGTGCTACCTACTTGCAGCTACAACTAGATTATGTTCCTACACAGTTTGTGCCATAAATAAGGCTTCCGTACCAATTAGAAAGATCCAAAGTTTTGATTTGCAAAGCTAACTCAGCCAACTCGAACAAACCTGTCAAGATTCCAAATTCCTAAAGGAAAAGGTATCATACCTGGCCCTTGCGAAGTCTATCTGACGGGCACTTCAGAGCTTCTTCAAGAAGCGATACAACAGTGGACGAGCAAGATGGATCCTGACAAGAGTCAGCTAAAGCATAGGCTTTCAAGAAAAAAGCTTCAAAAGATCTCTGGAGATTAATAGATTCTTCAGCTTTCCGCAGCCCTTCTTCACAATGACCCGTATCATATAAGATCCACCCCTCGTATACTAATCTTTCAGGTTCACTTGATGCATGCTCGCGAGCTAGCTGTAAACTCCTCATCGCTGCTTCAGGACAGTTTAGTCTGATAACATATAATATCATCAGAATTTGAATACACCAATTTACTGGTAAATTTGATGCAGGACTAAGAAAATAGGAAATAATTTATAGAGATTAACAAGACGGGATCTTTTACAGACTATAGCAATATCAGTGTCAGAAAAGTATAGCCTCCACAATAATATAATAATAATAAAAATAAAAACCTTGAATTAAAGATGATCAGAAGTGTTGCATCAGAAAAGTTACCTGAGAAGGAGGAGAGACTGCCTAAAGTATAAAACTCCCTTGGCTGCATCAGACTCGAGCATCTGATAGATTACAGACAGTGATCCAATATCATCAACTAAAGACCATCTATCATAAAGCTGTAGCCAACAATCTGCAGTTGTCCAGCTCTCAACATGTTCACGCACAAGGATACGGAGTTGGGAAGCTGCAACTCGCCCGCCAAACATCCTATAATCTGGACAGAGTGTAAGAATTGCTTGCACGTCGCACAAAGCTGATTGATGATCCTCAAGAGCAAGATAGAAACAAAAGCGCAGCTCCAAGCACTCTAAGGCTAGTTTGAATCCAAGAACCCTGTTGATTTCTGCAAGGGCTGATTGAACATCCTCCTTTCTCATCAATGAGGCGGCTCGATACATGTAGGGGTAAGTCAAGGTAGGGTCCAGCTCGGTAGCTTTCTCAAGTTCTTCCCATCTTCTATCAACATCACAATATAACGATCTCTCTTGATACATCCATCCAAGTGGAGTATAAGAGGATATTATAGAACTGATCTTTTCATACGAGTGTTTGCTATGCCCTCTAATGTGACTTAACCTGGCTAACCCAAGAACTGAATAAACGTGCCCTTCACTCAAAGCAGCTTCAAACAGCATTTCTGCTTCATCAAATTCTTTTCTCAGGAGTCTTACACATCCCAACTGATGCAGCGCAATCATTTTCTGCCGTTTATTTCCAGCACAGTCTACCAACTGCTTTACAAAAAGAACCGCTCTGTCTGAGGAGGGATTTGAATTCATGGTAACTTCCGCTAACAAGGAATATAAAGAAAATGAGGCAGGTCCAACCATTATTGACCTTTGTTGCCTATCCAAACTGCACAACAGTTCCACTACCTGCTCGTCATTCAGTGAGTCAGGAAGTTCATGAAGGAACACTTGCAAACAAGAGGCGGCTAGTACAGGCGAATTCTGCTCGAGAGCAAATTCCACAAGATCCACAGCGTCTTGTCTGCACGAAACCAAAGAAGCAAGTTTCTGGTCGCAAGCATCCTTCAGGCTTTCACAGCAAAATCTGTTAGCAAATACCAAAATTTCTAACAAAAGACTGGGACCCACTTCACTTAAACTTCCTGTTCTACTGAAGTCACTGATTACTCTCATTCCTGAAGCAGAAATGTTGTTTTCCGAAAGATCTATGTCATCACGAAGTGATTCTGTGAAACACCCATTGAGCATCGCACAGAATGGAGCAGAAAGTCCAGCAATCTTACACCTCTCACATGTTATTCTCTCATCTCCAATTTGAAAAGAGACGAGACGTGGGAGATTAATGTCATTCAACATAACAAGCGAGCTTGGAGTTTCAACCGAAGGGAACTCAGATGCAATATCTATAGATCCAAACTCTGTAACACATTTACCACAAGAGGACAGCAAGTCGGATATTATATCTTCACCTTGCTTCTCATACTTCAACCAAGCTCCAAAGACAAGTTTCTCATGAACTGTGCTTGCCTTCAACCAGGCGGAGCGAAGGCTTCTTCGCATCAATTTTGATTCTCCAAGGCCTTTAAAGACCTGATACTGCAACAAGTAAAGACTCGACCTTTCTGTAGGGTGACATGACTCGAGTTCTTCATGAATTTCAGCTAGCACTTTAACATAATCGACAGGCTTATAGTATGGAAGAATCGCAGGTTCGGGAACCTTGATAAGGGATTCTCTACAAACAATGTGGAATAGTTCAATATTCAATCACATCAAGCAGGAACTATCTTAATACACAATTAATAACTTTAGTCACACACAAACAAGCACAACTAAAACAAGATAGAGCACTTACATTGAAGAAGGAGACTGCGGCACGAATTTAGTAAGTTTGCCCCTCTCCACTTGAAGCCATGACTGAGGATTGATAGCACTGAGAAATGGTTCTTTACAAGAATCTGAAGGGAAAAGAGCCCTCATAGGACAGAAAATATTAAGAAGGTCCCAGATCTCCACAATAGCAATAAAGAATTTACTCCCAAAATCTTGAAGAGCAAAGGAAAAAAAAAAAAAAAAAATCCTTCACATAGGAGCCACTATCTCCTCCAGCAACCAAAAATCCAAGCTTTTCAACACAATTCAAATAACTTCAAACTAGTAGTACCTAAAGTTGGGCTTTCCTGTAATTCTAAATAATGCACACACATAAAAGTTCAAAAAAAAAAGGGTTCTTTAGGGTCAAATAATGATAGTAAAAGGAAACTCAAACTCAAACCCTTCAAATTAAACTTGAGGAGAAAACACCGAGCAGCATAAATAGACAGCCCAGAAATAATTGGAATCTGAAGAGATTAAAATAAAAACCAAAAAATGACGCAAGATCTCTACCAGAACCACATTTAGCCAACAAATCTCCTAAAAGAAGCGCAAAATTAACGAATCCACCAAACAGAGACTAACTAAACCAAAATCAAGAACGAAACCGTCACTCATTTGGTCTCCATTTCAGAAAACCAAGAATCGGGAACTGAGCAGCATCGCTTGGATCCGAGTGATAGGAGTGGAATCCAAAGGGAAATACTACAGTCTTTCACTTTCTTTCTCTCTCTCGTTTTGGTAAAAGAAAAGTTTATACTTTTTCCCCTCTCTCTCTCTCTCTCTCTCTCTCTTCTTTTTCTTTCTGTTTTTTTTTAATTTCCTTTGTGTCTAAAAAAAATCCACTTATTTTGTGTCCGTTGGGCATAAGGCTGCAACTGCAATCTTACTAAAAATAAAATTTGAATAATAAATCTGGAACTATGAAAAGGGGAAACAAATATATATGTAAAAAAGATTTATAAGAACACCAATAGTAGAAATGTTGTTTTTGTTCTTTTTTTGACAGGAGTAGAGTTGATACTTGGAAAATAGATACAGTAAATGATTTTGCAAATATATATGTACATAAAACGACATTAAATTTCTACATTAATTATAGTACAAATTATAATATCCGCTGATAGTACCTTCATAGTCAATTTAAAAATTTTTTGGATAAAATAGTCAATTTAAACTTAAGAGCCAGCAAATCAATTCGGAATTCCCCATAGTTCATGATTAAAGGGTTTTAAGTTTCAGTTTAGAGTTTGTTAATTTAATGTTTATAGTAGTGGTTAATTTTAATATTCATATAACAATGCAAAAAATGATAGATAGTATAGATATCATAGACATACTAATTTGTATCAATAAAATACTACACTACTTAACAGGCTCAAATCTTCCAATGATCAGAAGGATCCGAATTTTGTTTTAACCATAATAAAATGAAAGATTTTTTTTTTTAATAATAACAGTAAAGCAAGTTATGAAAGTCATCATACGACATCGTATTGCGGTGTAATAATGCTGAAGCCAAGTTGTGCAGAAGGTGGCCAAGCTGTATATATGGGTCCCCCATGAGAACAAATATTAATTTTTAGTGGAAATTTAGTGTCATCAAAATTTAGCTGGAGAATCTTTGCATTAATTGGCTTTACTAATATAAACAGTTCTTGACTCTTTATTGTGAAAAGAAAATGAAAATTTAAATGTTTGGTAAGCCCCTAATGTTAGTGATTATTAAATCTATATCTATCTATACTAATATAAAAAAAGCTTTATTTTACAAAATTTATTTTACTTAAAATATCCTTGATATATATTTAAAATAAGGGTTATAAAGTAAAACAATATATTGTAATTATAAAAAATATATAATTTAATTAGGAATTAAATTTATACCTTATAAAAGATTAGCTTTTACCTAATTTAATTATTTTGATAAATGATAATATGGACTCTTTAATTTCATGTTTTTACAGGTACAAACTAATTAATTAGGAATTAAACTTATACCTTATAAAAAATTAGCTTTTACCTAATTTAATAATTTTGATAGATGATAATATGGACTCTTTAATTTCACGTTTTTACACGTAAAAACTTGCCATCATATAACAAATTAGCTTTTACCTAATATATTTGATTTAATATATTAATTCTTTTGTGTATTAATAATTCTTCTTCGTTAACTAGCCTCGCAGTTGGTTTTCTAATCTTAGTTGTCATTGGTTTCTTAATAAGGTGAAAGCTTAAAAAGACAAACAAAAGATAAATCAAGCTTTAAGAGAAACGGGGGTTTACTCTTTCAATAAAAATCTATACTAATATAAAAAGAGCCTTGTTTTACAAAATATGTTTTGCCTAAAATATCCTTAATATATAATTTAATTTATGGTCAATTTTGTAATTTAATTAATATAATATATGCATACAAAGTATAATAATAGTTTATTGAGAATTAAATTTCCTACACACACGTATAACATATATGTACAACAAGAAATCTTCTATTATATGGTAAGTTCCATAATATGGTTAGGTTATTGAGAATTAAATTTCCCTATACACACGTATAACATATATGTACAACAAGAAATCTTCTACTATATGGTAAGTTCCATAATATGGTTATCTTATTCTATATTAAATATTATTGGAGACAAAGGTTTCAAAGAATTTCGTGCTTATCACACAGTTTTCTTTTTTCATTACCAATTCACTTTGTCATCTTCATCTTTCTCGAACAGCCGAAGGAGAAGGGTGTCAATCGCATAGTGAGTAAATTTCTGAAGATGTCTCGATGTGAGCGTTTCAAAGACCCACCAGTATAACGGTTTTTACTCTACTTTTTAAAATCTCATCTGCTGCGTTTTATGCTCAAGGGAGGGAGATGAGGCACAATAGCTCTCAAAGAAGCTAGGTTAGGCAAGGATTAATGATTAATTCAGCAGCCCCATGTCACATCTAAATACTTCCAACATTTTTTTGTGAAAAATTTAGTCCTTCTAGGGGTCATCATAATGTATTGTGGAGTTATTTATGTGGATCAGATCACAGTTAAACTTAATCAGCATTTCTAAACTAAATTGCATCCCTAATCAAAAACTTATCAACTGCTGACTTGTTTATTTCTCAGCGTGGTTGACCTTAATTAATATCTGTTTTTTAACTTGCAGAGAAGCAGTGTCGATAGTTACCTCAAGATCCCCTGGTCAAGGTACCGTCTCTTCTCCCTCAGAAAACATATTGCAGTAATGCCTCATACTATTGTTACTTGTATGACATGATGACATGTGGTAGACATATTATTTGGTTAGATTTTGGTGCTTAACTGATGAATGAGGCATAGAAGCTTTTCTCATTTGTACATGATAAACTTTTGTAGCTCAGTTTATTTGAAGAATGGAGCATTTTCATTTACTGAAAACTGTTGATGTTAACTTCTTATCCCATAACCCCAGAAGCTAAAAAGAGAAAGAAGCATAACAATATTGAAATACTATGATGGTCAATTTAGTTTTGGTGGAAGGGGTTTCTTCTATTTTATTTCATTGTCTCTTTGTATATAATTTGGCTTTGTGAACAAGGAGTTAAATACAATGGCATCCTATGAAGCTTAGATAAATTAATATTCTCTATTTCTTGTGCACGTCGGGGATTTCAGATTAGCCAAAATAATTTCAAGAATTTCACAAAACTTGTCATCAACAGAGGGAAGCAGTTCAATTGCAATCAAGGGTACCATATGCTACATATCTCCTGGTAATCATTTCAAACAATTTATCACTTGCCAATTTTACTTTATTTTGCATTTTATATGTAATTAATTGTCTTTGTACAGAATATGGGATGAACAATGTTGTATCAATACAAGGGGATGCATACAGTTTTGGAATTCTCCTGCTTGAGATGTTCACAAACAGAACACCCACCAGTGATGCATTCGATGGGTACGGAAACTTCCAAGATTTCGTTAGCAGCGCCTTAACAAACCACGTAATGGAATTAGTAGATCCATTATTGATTTTTTGCATCAACAACTTAACCAAGGTGAAATGTATTGGGATTGCATTGTTTCGATTTTGAAGATCGGAGTGAGATGCTCGGAGGAACTTGCCAGAGATTGAAAGTCGATGGCAGAAGTTGTCAATGAACTGAAAAGGATAAGAAGTGCTTTTCTTTCACACAGACGTGGCAGAATAACTTTGCCTCAACACTAAGACAACACATCTGTTCAATTTATCTTTTTCAATGTTAGTAATTATGTTCTTCTTATTCGTATTAGTAGTCAATAAATTAAGTAATTATGTCCATGTTTGCGTAAAAAATGATCGAAGTGGGAAGAAATGCGTGAAAAGAGTAAATCCCACACTGTAAATCATAACTGAAGAATAACAATATGATGAACGATTATTTACCCTATCGATTACAAAGTTTTTCTTTTTTATGTGTTATGTCGACACTACATGATTATGTGATCATCATATATTTGATGTTCTACTTGACGAGATAATTGTAATTTTCTCATTACCAAACAATTGTATGAGTATTCTTTTGCTAAAATATATTGATGAAATTTATTATTTTATACTTTGGTCTTTCATTTAAATATAAGGATACAGTTTGTAGATAATTGTAATTTTCTTATCATAAAACAATTGTATGAGTATATTTTTTGCTAAAATATATAGATGGAATTAATTATTTTATACTTTGGTCTTTCATTTAAATATAAGGATATAGTTTGTGGTCTAAGTGTCCAAGATCATCATGTTCGAGGTATTTTTGTTATTGCTTTTACATAATTTGTTAATTTTTTATTTCTATTTTGGAGTAGCTAAATGGAATTGAATTTCTCAACTATGTATGTATATGTTGGTTGGTTATAAATTTTTTTTTTTAGGGTTGGTTGCTTATAGATTTTAATTGCCGTATTTGTTAGTGGTTTTTTTCTTTTCTTTTCTTTTAAATTAAACTTGAGGCACTTTTGTTTGATGGAACTAATTCAGTAAGTACCCCTTCAACAACCTCTTTATGTTTTCCCCACACTCTTGGACTTGATAAATGAAATCACTAGCATAAAAAAATAATCAATTACCTTTTCATACTCACAAATTCTTATTTGCTGAGCATTTTTTTTATTTTATTTTTGCTTCGTTCAAATTCTTTGATTTTATAACTTTTGTTTTAAAAAATAAATTGTTATATACACCAACCAATTTTTTATTATTTTTTATTTATGATGATATTATATATAAAGATTGCAACACATGTTTACCTTTTCCAGTTTCATGATGAGTACCATATCTTTAAATATTGAATAGAAAAAGCATGTTCATTGCAGGATTCGTTGACACTTTGCTTTTTAAATAGAAAGTATGGCCATAGACGATGCTTTACCTAAGTCCAACCCACCTTCAGGTAATTTTATATTATAAGAATATTTATTAATTAAAGTTATAAATATTTGTTACTATCTAATTTAAATATTTACGTATTTGTAATATCACACCTACAGAGGTTTATCGACAACAAAGACTTCTCCAAATGAAAAGGAAATGTTCCGATTCAAAACAACGAAAAACATGTGATTAGAATTGTAAGAAATAGAACGTTTCATTTGTAAATAAATACCTTGAACATATTTTACTAGATTTAACTATGTTGTTTTTTCTTCTACGCTCAATGCTACATGAACTAAAAAAAGTGTCCAATTGTAGTCATTGCAGTGCGGCAAGATTTGAGTACGAACCTCCCACCTTTTGTTGTGATAATGGGAAATTGTACTTTCATTTTGTTGAAGTTCCAAATGAGTTGTATGAGTTGTTTACATCAGAATCACAATAAACTATTGATTTTCAAAGAAACATTCATTCATATAATTCCATATTCTGATTTACTTCATCTGGAGTAAAAGTCGATAAAGAGCTTGCATCTGTTAGAAGAGGAGTTTATTCTTTTTGAGCACAAGGAATGATTTATCACAATCTTTCAGGATTGATTCCACAAAATACAACTCCCAATTTTTTTCAATTGTACTTTTATGAGACATGGGCTGAGATTGAGAACAGAATGAACATATTGCAAAATCAAGTACACAAGTAGTCATGAAGAAGCTCATCAAAACTTTGGAAGACAATCCATATGCAAAAATCTTTCGAAGACTAAAGAACTATCCTTCGTTGGATAATGTTCAACTTCGTATCTCTAAAGATGTAAACTTAGATCAACGCGTGTATAATTCTCCACGAGCAGATCAAGTTGCAGCTATATGGGTTGAGGGAAATAATGAAAACATGCCTTTGGAGCGAGATATTATAATTCATTCTCATTCAAGTGAGAGACATAGAATAATGCATTATTATGGATGTTATGATCCATTGCATTATCCAATTCTTTTTCCAAAGGGCGAAACTGGTGGCATCAAAACATTAAAAAACATAGTGGCAAAAATATCAGGGATACAATATCAAGTATTATTACTGCAAATGATGTCATCTCCAGAGAACAACAAGGTATGTACTTCATTGTTTATCTTAATTACATGCATATATGTTCTATAAATATAGTGTTTTTTAGGATAAAATTGATAGTTGTGTGTGCATTTCTTACGAGTCTTAAGTTTAACCATAGATCAAATATATCACATTCACATAGCTTACTTGGATCGAGTTTGTATTGAGTATAACTCTTTAGTTATATGCATTTTCTATTTAGCCGAAATGTAGACATCGAAACACCAAAACATCTTTAAATATGTCTTCTTTTATATTACTAAGAAACATAATCAAGTCAAGTAAAGATCAAAGTTATGAACACACACCTCATCTGCATTTGTATAATAAAAAAAAACACATGCCCAAAGAATTACATCTAACTCATTAATGCAGTGAACCCAACAAAATATCCAGTTTGACCATAAGCTAACCTGAAAATAAGAATTAATACATAAATCTACAAATTGAAATAGGAATTAATAAAATCAGTGTTGGACAATTTTTTATTTCTAAATAAGAAATTAGATATGGAGATATAAAATGTTAATAGTGCCAAACTATCTATTTGAATTAAAATCGTCAAATTTAAATTAATAAATGCAAATAAACAAAGAGATGTCCTTTGATCTTGAACTTAATGTATATAATATTACAATCTAAAGATTTGGGAACCAAGCAAACTTCTACCTTGAGTATTCGTGTAAAAGATGAAGGAAAATCTCTACTTTACATAGCACAATCAGATTTGTATTAGATCACACCAACACGTGAAGAGCTTGAACCAATTCTACAACCGCATGAATAATTTTTTTTATTGTTATAAATATAAATGCACTTGATCAACTAACTCTAATTATTGTTACTTAATGCACTTCTTGTGAAGTCAGATACAGAGGTTTATCGACAGCAAAGACTTCTCCAAATGAAAAGGAAACGTTCCGATTCAAAACAATGAAAAACATGTGATTTTAATATTAAGTAATACAATGTTTCATTGTACATAAGAACCTTGAACATATTTTACTACATTTAACTATGTTGTTTTTTCTTCTAGGTTCGATGCTACACGAACTAAAAAAAGTGTCTAATTGTAGTCATTGCGGTGCAGCAAGATTTGAGTACAAACCTCCCACCTTTTGTTGTAATAATGAGTTCCAAATGAGTTGTATGAGTTGTTTACATCAGAATCACAAGAAGCTATTGATTTTCGAAGAAACATTCGTTCATATAATTCCATATTCTCATGTACTTATTTGGAGTAAAATTGGATAAAGAGCTTGCATCTGCTAGAAGAGGAGTTATTCTTTTCGGGCACAAGGAATGGTTTATCACAATTTTATCTCTCTTTTTTTGTTTTCTTTATTTAATGTTTGTATATGATTTTATGATTTGAATGACATTGTTTTTCATTTTTTAAACAATATTTGATTTACTCAATATTCAATTAGCAGTTGCTCTATATTATTTGGGAAATTGTGGTACGCTCTCAAAGAAAATCAACATCAATATTTGAATGAACTATTGTATTTTGTTTTTTTGTTCTTCATTTTTATTGTGTATTATTATAGGAATAATACGAGTTATTAAAAAAATTGGTTGTTGTATTGCAGGTTGTTTCATATTGTTTCAGGGGTATTATTGATAAGATTGTAAATAAATCGTCAATATGGTACGATGCATGTAAAAGTGCAATAAATCGTGCCACAAGAATGGAGGAATTACAACATGCGAAAAGTGCAATGAAGAGCTTATTGAGACAACACCAAGGTAATAAACAATACTAAGTACATTAATTATTTTTGCAAGATACATATACTAACCATTATTTATAACAATCCAGATATAGAATAACAATGACTATTATAGAAGATGAGTACAACGCATGTGTGACAATGTTCGATGAGGTTGCAGCAATATATGTGGGATGCCGTGTAAATGAATATATTTTGTCAATCAGTTAGGTAAACAAATATTAAAACCAATTTTCTTTAATACTTACTACTTAAAAATCTTAATTAAAAATTGAAACTTTATACAAATTAACAATTGGATGTTCTCAGGGTGAAAATAATTCTGCATACTATCAAGGTCTTAGCATACAAACATTGACTGAAATACGTTGTGTGACCATGCTCAAGTCTGTGAGCACCGATGCAAATGGGAATTTGAATATCATAGTTAATGTAGTCCAAAAGATGCAATCCATGGACAAGACATGGATGCAAATATTAAATTGATGAGTGCAACTATTGAAGAATCAACTTAAGCCAAATCAAGAGGTACAAGATGAAGCATCAATTGAAAAGCCAGAATGTGCTAAAGTTGGAAGAAAGAAACAGACAATGAATGAGGTGAAGTCTCATGAAGTGCGAGATAAGAAAAAAAGAAGATACACAAAGAAGATTGAAGAAGATTGCATTGAGATGTTAAGAGGATGAAGTTCCGTTGGCCAAATTAGTTATTGGAAGCAAAATGAGGAAGAACAAAAGTCCTCCACTCAAGAAGATCAAACAAGAAAAACATTAATGTGATTCTATATTCCAATATTATCTCTTTTTTTAGAATTTGAGTACAAATTGTGAACTGAGTAATTTATTTTAGTAATATTTTTATTGAATTCCCAAAAATATAAACATATTTTAATACAATTAGTCACACGTGCAACGCACGTTACACATGCTAGTATCTTGAAAAGTGTCTTGGGACTTTGTAAGAATTATCCAATCGTATGAATTGTATATTTTTGTTATTATTCGGGAAATCAAGATAGACTTTGATACATTTTAAATACAATCTAATGTATTACATATTCATAAATAAAATATAGTAGTTCATTAGAATAAAAATACATCTTACATATCGGTTAGTTTCCTAGCAAATTAAATATATTTTATATTATATATGGCAAGTTTATATACGGTACATATTTGCTAATATAAATGTATAGTTTATGATATCTAGAGGAACAGACATATTGTAGTATAAATTGAGAAATAATTGATCTCATCAATTTTTTTCTTTTGTCCTTACTCTTTGGACTTGAATTAAGAAAATCATAAGCATACTTATAATGATGAATCCCCTAAAGGAATAGACATATTGTAGTATAAATTGAGAAATAATTTTTTGGGAGAAGTGCAAATATAGCCACCCCTGAAAAGAAAAGTGCTAATATAGCCACTTTTTTAAAAATGATCAAATATGGCCATGCATACACGACTAGCATACACGACCTAAACTGGTTGTGTATGCTAACCATGCATACACGACTAGCATATACGACCATAACAATATACACAATAATGCACACACGACTAGCATACACGACTATATCAACATACACGACCTGAATACACGACTAGCATACACGACCATATCAGCATACACGACCAGCATACACGACCATGGTCGTGTATGCTGGTCGTGTATGCAAGTCGTGTATGCGTGGCCATATTTGATCGTTTTTAAAAACGTGACTATATTAGCACTTTTCTTTTCAGGAGTGACTATATTTGACTAATTCTCTAATTTTTTTATAGCAGAAAATTAACTATAGAGCATTCTCAATTTCTCATGGATGAAATTTGAGCCTGAACTTTATTTTACTAAAGATGACATTTGATTACTCATATTTGTATTATATTGAATGATCCATACATTTAAAATATGTGAGCCTTATTTTACAAAATTTGTTTTGCCTGTTATAATCATAATTTAAGGGCAATAATATAATATAATGTATTACATATTCATAAATAAAATATAGTTCATTATAATAAAAATATATATATTACATATCGTTTAGTTTCCTAGCAAATTAATATATTTTATATTATATATGGTAAGTGTATATATGGTACATATTTACCAATATAAGTGTATAGTTTATGATATCTTATCATTTTTAATCTTTTTTTTGTCCCTGCTCTTTGGACTTGAATTAAGAAAATTATAAGCATACTTATAATGATGAATCCCTGAGAGGAATAGACATATTGTACTAGAAATTGAGAAATAATTTTTTATAGCAAAAAATTAACTATAGAGCATTCTCAATGTCTCATGGATAAAATTTGATCTTGATCTTTATTTTACTAAAGATGACATTTGAGTACTCATATTTGTATTATATTGAACGATCCATACATTTAATGATGAACCCCCTAGAGGAATAGACATATTGTAGTATAAATTGAGAAATAATTTTCTATAGCAGAAAGTTAACTATAGAGCATTCTCAATTTATCATGGATGAAATTTGATCTTGAACTTTATCTTACTGAATATGACATTTGAGTACCCATATTTGTATTATACTGAATGATCCATACATTTAAGATATGTAAGTAAAATAATTTACAAAATTATGAAATTTTTATTATTAACTTTCAGATTACACGTGACTGATATGTATGTAATATAAATTCTCGAACCCTGATATCCTAGAGGATAATATACAATCAGTACAATATTGTAACACCGTATGATTTATTTATATATTTATCTTGTAATAAAAAATA
Organism: Schizonepeta tenuifolia; assembly: GCA_029490685.1. Classification (NCBI taxonomy): domain Eukaryota; kingdom Viridiplantae; phylum Streptophyta; class Magnoliopsida; order Lamiales; family Lamiaceae; genus Schizonepeta; species Schizonepeta tenuifolia. The sequence goes on along the minus strand of CM055957.1, from coordinate 70,657,387 downwards.
AAAACCAAATACCATAAGCCATTATTATAAATTAACTACAATATATGTTTATATAATTTATAATTATATCGTGAATTAATTGTGTTTAGAAGTATAATATGCACATTAATTTAATTGGGATAACACATTTTCCTATGATGAATCTGAATTTTGGGTTGACTAAAGATGATAGAGCATAAATCAATTGGAAAAGTTAAAAAAAAAATTGAGTAAAATAAGTTATTGATATCAAGGTAAATTCTAAATTCTAACGTCTATGTGGTTATGTGGTATAGAGCGGCATTAGTACGATGACCATTTTTATGTGATCTTTAATTTCTACATATAAATTTAAAGAGACATTCAATTGACATTATTGCTTAAAATAAATTATAAAATAGGTTTTATTTCATTTAAAAGTAAACTAAAATGTAAATGGACGGATCAATATTTATTTAGTATAATCATTATTTTTAACGTGCGAGTGCACATTAATTATACTAGTACTATAAAAAGAGCCTTAATTTGAGTCGTAGTTACTATGCATAAATACAATTTTTAATTCATCAAACTTTTTTATATTTTAGTAAGGCATATAAATGGTATGGAAATCACTTCAATAGATACTTTGAAATTCTTAGTGTTGTGTTTTAATGTTAAATTTTGTCAACAGAATAATTTATTTTAATATTGTTACTCAACAATAGATTATTAAAAATGTATCTTCTTATTACTTACGATGTGTTCTCAGTAAAGAGGTTCAAAAAGTGTAAAGGACTTAAAGAAAGATAAGTAATTCAAATAGAAATACATGTAACTCATTCAAAATCAAAATGGAAAGGTCACAGGAAAAGTTACAAGAGGGTCCCAACAAATTTCAGTTTCGTAGACAATCGGAATATCTATCTAATAAATTAAAATTAATTTTTTTTTTCGCAAATCGAATATGCGCTAGCTACAACATATATTCATAAAGTCTATGTAAACCATATGATAGGCCTTTTCTAATAGACGATTTTCACTCAGAAAGCAAACAAACGTCCTTCGCAACAATTCGCCGCAGCGTTACAAGAAGTGGATTGTCCGCTCAACACGAACATGCATTTACAAAAACAGATCAGAACTACCAACACTGAGAAATTAAAATAGAACCGTGAACCCTGTTAAGAAGGCGTGGTTTATTTGTTTATTTATTTTTTTCACTTTTGTCCCCTTGGGAATGGCCTAGTGGTAAAAAGTGAGCGCTTGAGACTGAGAGATCTCAGATTCGAACCTCATGAAGCGCTTCTATAAGTCGAGCCTGTCACACCTGTACTTGAAAATTGTGGTTTACCTGCCCTGTGTTGTTTGCAGGCTACTGCACAAGGGACGGGGATTTACCCAGTGCGCACCGTAGGTAGCGGTTACGGGTTCCCACGATATCAAAAAAAAAAAAAAAAAAAAGTATTGACGCAACAAAATTCATATTATTGAAACTTTCTCAAATCTACTCTGGAAGCGTATAAGTTGAGGTGGAAATCTTTTACCGTATAAATAAACTCCTTTTAACAAATATAAAATATGATAGTTTGTGTGCGTGCTACAAGTATAAAAGAACCTAAACCAATAACAACTGTAGAAGAAGAATCTTATGTTCCAGAATTGTTGATGAGTCAACCAAAAACTCTACAAGGACAGCTATGGCTGAGGGCGAGAGCTTCTATCTTACACCGGCGACCTATGTACTCACTCCCTTAACACCACTTCCCTACATCGTATTGATTCTCTGCAAAAATAGCCAATACGATCCGAGCTACCCAAATGTGGTTATACAGTAGAGATATATTTGTCTGCACATGCTGAAGCAGCTTCCGTCAAAAAATCTGTACGTTGTTTCCAAGACTGGGGCAAGCGAAAGTAATCACTATCTGGTGCAAATAAACCACATTTGGGTAGCTTGGAACGTAGTGCTGTTTTTGCAGGACGATGCAGATAACCATACTCGGGTAGCTTGGATCGCAATGCAGTTTTTGCAGAAACATGCCAATAACCACATTGGGTAGCTTTCAGCAGGGTACTGTTGAGTTGTTGTAAGATAGCAGGGGAGGGAATGGCAGCCGCTGCATGCCAGAAGCTAGGCAACCATTGCTCTATATGGGCAAATGATTACTAGAATTGAGATTGTTCACAATTCGCCAACAAACCTATGCACGAGATGTCTCAGTATGCTTTCATTTTCTTTTACTTGCACAATTGATCCTGCACTTTGGGAAGAGCAAGAACATTAACTTTCAGGAAGAGAAGAACCTGAAACTCGGACAGAAGCGTAGAACTGCTTCGTACTTGCCTCTCTTCTTCCCTCTGAAATAACCACGTGGAACATAGCAAGGTGGACCAGAGCCATCTTTAGGAAGCTGATGTAAAGTAAGGATGCCTGAGGGCATCATCGACGCTCAGTCGACTCTCCTGATACAAATCCATGTGTAAGAAGTTCATGCATCAAAAGACAAGTTCAAAGTAAATCCAGATGCGTAGCTGCTTGCTGGAAAAAGGAAACCGACATCAAGATCCAGACATTGTATAACTTAGTAAGAGTAGAGTTCATTGAATCATCCAGGGTTACTTTAAAATAAAAAATAAAAAATTCAAGACTAAACCTCTGAAGAGCAAACTTACTGGATCCCACTGTAGTAAGCCACGTACTAACCGTAAAGCCCATATATTTGGAAATCTAAAAATTTAATATGAAAAAGGACACATTTTAAATACCACGGGGAAACTCATTAATTAATTTACAAAAGTAGAGTGAAAGAGAAGCCTGACCCTAATTGAAGAGGATCTCTACTCCGTATTAGATAAGAGAAATACTCTTCAGAACACTTCCATGGAACTGGTGAACTAGAGCTCTGTAAACAAGCAAACAAAATCTTCATTCTCTTGATCCACATAGAAAACCTTCAATAAACTTATTCTAAAATCTCAATGTTTACCACGACGGAACGGCCATTTTATATCCACTTAAGCCAACTGCATATAACACATATGGTTTCCAAACTCAACATTCAAATGTAGAAGAAACTCACCTGGCTATTTGTCCCCCCTTTCTGATGAAGCTTTGAGGAAATTCCAGGGATTAAAATGCACATTTCCATCAAAGCTCTAAGCCTGGCATGAACAAAGAAAACAAAAAACAATGATTGTTGTTGCCCAAATCGCCTGTCAATAACCAAGTACTTTCACAAATCTAATAGCTAAAAATCCCAAGTAGTAAAAAGATCCCTCATGCAATAAGGTTCATCTAAATGACAAACCAAAACTCGTTATGCATGGCAGCACTAAAATGTTGCTCCATTAACGTGCACAAGTGCTGCAAAGAAAGACGGGATATTCTATTGCCTTCACCAGGTCACACAGTTACATCTCTCAAATTCAACCAGGTATTTATTTTCCAATATATCCATTTCCTTTTTCTTCTCCTAAAATCTTCTCCCACAAAATCCAAAAGTCAACTTAACAGTCCAAGATGATTTTCCGAGGAAATTCATTTCTTCAACAAGAACAAAATTTTCCAAGTCTCTCAACTCATAAACAAGAGATTAGGCTGACCCTAAGAAAAGGCCAAACACCAACTTCTACACCAAGCCAACATGCTATTATGGATGTACAAAAACTGCCTCCATACCAAATATCTAATCCAATGTCCTATTCCCTCAAAAAAAAAAAAAAAAAAAAGAAATCCAATGTCCTATTTCTGGGGGTTCTCAATTATATAGTCTGGTTACTAATTCTGTATTGTTTTTGCATAGTCAAGTACAAATATGTCACTCTATGATCTTGGTAAATAGTATAAATTGATAAATGTTAAACTATTAAATGCCTACCCACAAGTGACACATAGCACACTGCAAGAAATAACAGTGCAGAAAACATCAATATGAAGATGTGCAACATATTCCATTGTTACACTGTAAAGTAAATTGTTGAAAATAAAAAAGCATAAAATATGAATTGAAAGTGTATGTATAGTCTTATCCCTGGGTAAGAATATAGGAAAGTTGTTATAGAAGCTGAACTGAGCTAGAGCCCAGTTGTAATGGGTCACAAACATTGTTTCTAAAACTCACTCTTCAATTAAACCAATAAATTGGCCATCTATATCTGCAGGTTAATGAAGCTAATGAAAGAAATACATCGGACTTACTTGTAAGCAAGCTCTTTCACGTTATCATTCCAACCTTTCAGATACTGATCAAGAAGAGCTTGAGTTTTAGAATGTATTGGAAAAACATTGGGTGACCCTAAAATCATCTCCATGATTACCACGCCAACACTCCACATATCATACCTATCCAAGGAACAACGTAGAAAAAATCGATCACATTGCATATAAAAAGGATAAGATGCCTAACACGTTTCTTAGGTATGGCTATAAGTTTTTTTATCCCCAACTGGCTGATAAACTCTTAGGTAGTTGGAAACATAAGTTTTAAATCAAATATGAACCATCCTTTCTTGGAAATAGAAACAAAATTTTTAAAAAGTAACAAAACAAATCCTTTCATAATTTTTTCTATTTTTAACAATACCTATCATATTGTTCTATTTTATCATATAGGTGGTTCTGACATGCATTTATGACAATGAATTCTTTTCGCACTAGTCAACAATAAACGCCTTTAGTAGAAGAGGAAGCATGTACTGTCAGACTGTCACAGAGAAGAAGAAACCAGTTCAAATTTATCCAATTAATTATCATCTCATCTTGCTGAAAAATAAAAATGGAAAAGCGAACATACAAATAAAAACAAAATCCAACATACTTTGATGTAATACTTGAAGGCCCCTTATACCAACTGGCATTCAGAAAAGCTTCTGGAGGAGAATACCCAGAAGTTTGTTCAGCGCTGTAGAATTACAAAGCAAATCAAAGTCAAATGTAGCAATAAGAGTATTGAGAATTCATCCATAAATAAGAATGGATACCACATAAAACTGAGTGGAAATTGAGGGTTCTAACCTATTAACTATGTTTCTCTAGAAACATATAAAGAATCGAAATAACCTCAAAACTAAACCTCTCTGAATTCTAAGATACTAACATTTGTTGCAGCTTAATAAAGAGAAAATAAAGAAATAAGGACAGACCAGTACTCACTGAGGCATCTGGTTGCAGGCCTAACCTAGTAGAGGTAAGATGAAAAGACTCTAACCCTGCCCCTCCCATCCTTCACTTTGTTCAGATGTAAGAAATAGAGGAGAATCAATGAAGTGCTTAACTGTGGCCAATTCATGCTTACTTATAAGATTTGCAGACTCTGCTTAAGGCGATGAGGTAATATTAGAGTTTGGGTGCTGAACTGACCAAATACTGAATTACATCAACTTAGGATCTGAAAGTGGCTTCAAGTCTATACTAGCTTGCCTTTCATCTGCATAAGATCTAGAAAAAATGCACTTGGAGGATGGAAGCAATATGTCATTAAGAGAATGTATTACCTTGAAGGTCCAACAGATCCATACAAATGTTTCACCGTGAAATCATTTACAGCACTACCAAAGTCAATAATGCGCCTGACATTGATAAGAAAAGAACATCATACACTAGTACGAGACATTAAATACATTGGGTTCCAATAATACATCACAACTTAGTCAAGCGGGTTTTGCAACATCCATCGCATAGCAAACAGAACATACTTTGAAAGGGATATCCAAATTAAATAATTTTTTCAACCAAAAATAGAATCTTATGTAATATCATGCAGAATATGTTCCAACTTATACAGATAGCTAAAAGTTAACATCCGTGCAATTTATACCAGTAAGGTAGAAACTACAGTATCAAATAATCATTTTCTAAGAACCAGGAAGATGGAACACAATAAGAGACAATAGAATAATCGTACATTTTAGTGGTGTAGTTCTTGTCACTATTTGGAGTCCCTGTCAAACAGCTTCCCGTGTCTTGGTCTTCAAAGCATATTACCATGTTTTCTGCAAGAGAACATATGACATCCTTCATTAGATCTCAACTCTGTAGAATAAGGCAAAAAATGCACAAACTCATATGCCTTCTTACCAGGTTTGATATCCCTGTGAGTTATGTTGCGGTCATGGCAGGACTTAAGCGCCATCAACTAAGCAAAACACAAAAGTGATACATCAAAAGGTTGAATTGAGGATCATAAATCCTATTTCATACTTAAACATCACCTCCTTTTAGATTTAATGTTAATCCCAAATTCAACCTCAACTCTTCCCAGCCCAAGAAGTATCTGGAAACCGTCAACATGTTCAACGATTTGATCAAACCAGAACCAAACTGTTTAAATATGCAACCAAAACCGTACCATGATTCCAGTCACAAACCGAAACCATGATATAAAAGGTCAGGTTTCAGTTAACACATTTAAAATTGCGGTTTCCAGATTTCATTTTTAATAATATATATAATAATAATGCTTTTAAAATACTTTATTTTTAAATTTAAATTAATGGTTGAGATTTGTTGAATGATAGATGAACAGCCAAGTATTATTGACTGTTGGGTAAAAAATTGCCCGTTTTATTTTAACCAATATGTTCCCTTTTTCCCTTGATATGCTGCGGTTTTGGAACCAGGGCTGGTGGTTCCTAACCATTGTTAACCTCTAGGGACAATAATTAACACAAGGGGGGCATATCAAAGGGTGTTTATGCTTTTTGGACTACTTCAGTAAATAATAGCCTACCAACTGCCATATTATATCACGAAATTCCTCTTGTCCAGCTTCTGTTGTCTTCAACCAGTGCCACCATTTTGAAGCACGCAATATCTGAATACGCTTCCCATGGTCACCTCTTTCTTTTTCCGCATCACCGAAAACATCTTCTGCAGTGTATAGAAGTTTCGACAAGGAAAAACCTTCATGGTGAAATACAAGCCATATCTCATTAGACCGTGATTCGAAAGATTCAACATATCTAGCAATGTGATTTAGTCCTCCTTCATAAGCAGCTCCACCCCCCCTAAAAAGCACATCCTCGGGACTCGAGGATTCGTCAATTTCTTGTTCAACCGACTTATTTACATTTCTAAAGCCATGCACATTGCAATGAGATAATTTCCAGATGAAATCTGATTCTCTAGACGGTGATGAACCTTGTAGAGTATTGGAGGCATTTAAGAAGATTTCACCAAAATATTTCTCACGTAACCCACTCAGATAAGCAGAAATTCCTCTTTCAACCTGCACATAGCACAATAATATCCGCCATTTTAAAAATTAATGACTGAGAAAAGGTCCCGGTTGCCAGTAATATTTATGCACATATCACTAGATAAATCAATCAGAGAACACAAAGAGAATAACAATTTTTTTTGACATTCCCAAGCAAGAGAAGAGGAGAACGTTGAAATTACTATCATACAGTGACACTAACTGACTTTAAGATTTGAAGAATTGAAATATGAAATTTTAACAAAATCTTTAAATTGAAATTCGAAGAATTAAAATTTTAGGAGTTTTAATTTTAAACAATAATTTAATTATATTGATTGCAACCTTGCCATTTACATACGAGTGACACCCAAACTGACTTAATCTTATGACTTGTATATGTCAACTACCTGAAATAACCGTGTGTTCGAATCACAGAACCAAATCTCTGACTTTTATATTTGAACTAACCAAACACCTGAGGTATCTCTAAACTTCACAAAATTGTAGCCTATGGCAATCCCCAACAATTAGAAACTCATTGCTACTATAAAGAACAAATAAAAGGATGTAATCAAAAAATGAATTAGAGATAAATAGTATGTCCAGTTCACATAAAGTGGAGACGAGTTCAAGAATTATAACTTCAAAATGTTATTCTCACACGTGCGTTAGACTTCATACATTAGTTCTTGCTCCTTTTTCCTAGAAAAACTTAAATCCTATGACAAGTATAAAGTAGGTGTGGAAGATTTTTGGACCTTGACTTCTCTTGTTTAAGAGAATCACTACCAACTCTCCTAGCAAGTATCAAAGAACTGTATTCGCCCTGCCGATTTTCATCACTATTTTATTGCCAAAATTACATCTGGTTGTTCTTATGTAATTATGTAGTTTAAATCTGTATCTTCAAGAAAACAAATGGTCCCGGCTCTATTATAGCTAATATTTTCTTATGTTTGGTTGTTTCTACCAAAAGCCATTTTTTAAACTATGTTTGGCAATTATTCTAAAACTTGTTATGAGGCAGTTCGTGACATATATGAGAATGAGAATAAACAGTTTGTCGTATATGAGAATGCAAAGGTTGCCTAGACACGGGCGTGAATCTCATCAAACATATTGATGGAGTACCAAAGAAAACTAACGCACCATTATCTGCTACAAAATAAACATATAGAAACATTGAGATAAAAAATGTAAGAATGCAATGAATGAAGATAATGGATTTGATTGAGTACCATTATCCGCTTCAAAATGAACATATTGTCATCAGAATTGTCTTCTTTGCAATCTTCAAAGATTGTGTCTGTATCTTTGTTTTTGTCATGTGAACCCCTTCGCTCATTTCTGTAGAAACCATTTTCTTCTACATACTTACTTTGGGAATCCTTTCCAACTTGAGAACAATTCCAATTGAAAGCAAGCCAAA